>JAUNZO010002966.1:0-149389 GCA_031894775.1 Chloris gayana | reverse complement strand
CCGGTTCTACGAACGCACGCCGCCGCCGGTTCTTCAGACGAACGCCGCCGGTTCTGCGCACGCACGCCGCCGCCGGTTCTGCGCACGCACGCCGCCGCCTCCTCGCCGAGCAACAGCCACCGCGGCGCCGCTCCCGCATCCTCGTCGCATTTTCTTCGTGCTCCCATAATGAGATCCGGCCGGAACCGCCTCTTCTGCATGCTCCCGCCGCGGCAGCCAGCCAGTCGATGTAGCCCTCCCTTCCTCGCCTCCCCACACGACAATTTTCACCAGAATATGGTGTCCTCAGCCTGGATTTTGAGCTGACACCCCGAAGCTTGCAGTGCTTCGGTCCTGGGCTCCGCGCTGTGAAGGCTTAGACCAAGGGCGTGCAACCTCGCCGCGGCCAGATTCAGGCTGCATCCGGCCCTAGCTCTTCCTCCCCTGACTTGGTGTGCTGATTTCCGTCGGCCGCAATTCGTGTCTATACATGCACAAGAAATCTCCGCCTCGTACAACAGTGCTGGTTGCAGTTTTTGATTTGCCTAAGCTTATCTACAGAAATTAATTTCTGGATAAGCTTGGATTGACTGACTCTCATCTCACAAACTCAAGAACGAATTGCTGCTGGTGAGCATGCCTAACTCAGTTTTATTTTTCTAGATCCCGTAGTAGTATAGTGAAAATAAAATAAAAACAGTACACATTTTTCACTACATAATTGTTTTGATGCTGGTGGAACCCCGTCATGAGAAGAACTTTTCATTGGCACAAAGATCTCTGAGTTCTCGCACAACCAGGAGGAAGGCCGGGGAGCGGAGAAGGAGGAGGCGACGAGGAGGACCTGTTTGAGGTGGAAGGCGAGGAGCGGTGTCAGAAATCAGCGACGCCTGTTCGATGATCTGAATGACCCTGGAAACTCGTGGTAATGCTCTATCCCGTCCTCTTCTACATCTCAAAATAATAACCAATCTTCTTGTTGTCGCTGTTTGCTAATTATGTATTGGACCTGACAGAAAAGGATACACCATTCTGCTTTATTCATTTGCATGCAAGTTTATAGCAGCATAAACCATACCATTGTTCTTGAGTCTTTTTTTTTTGTGTGTGTACTTGCAGTTGTAGTTTACATGAATACACATTTTCGCTCGGTCAGAAGGAAGCAGCAGCAGCTCTGCGTTGTTTTGATTATATGACAATAATGATTGAGGTTGCTTTTAGTTGACATGTAAATGCATTGTATCACCACTGAGTAAATAAGAAAATATTATCAGCCAGATGTCTTTAGTGGGATAAATGCATTGTATTTATATTATTTGATTCACCAATGGACTGGTTTTATTTACATCGACCTTCTCGATATCCTAAAGAAGGAAGAAGAAATGCTTGTGCCGTTCCAAGAAAGACAAGCAAAGGTAAACCAACGATCTGAGGGAAATAAAATGAAATCTGCCATCAATTATGGGTCCTCCCTATTGTTATTCACCCAGTGTCTACCACATGAACACTGTCTGCACCCTCGGATCTTAATTACAATAAAATGAATTAAGTATTAATTTTTTGTGAGGTCACAAAAGAAATATCTGGTCCATAGAGAGCAAAAGCCAAAATTCTGAAGATATGTGATGCTTTCAATGCAAACTGTTACCCATTTCGAGATGATGTCAGCAAGCAACTTCATGCTGTTCAGAAGGTCAGCACTTGGTTTACAGTGTTTTTTGGTATTCTTGGTTTAATTTGTGTGGCGTATGAGGACTCTCAATAATTTACATGGGCAAAAGTGTAGCAATTTAAGCAGCTACTCCGCATTTCAGCATGTAAAAAAGAGCATTTGCATTCCAGGGTAGACCTTTTGAGTATGAGCGTTCCAGACTTCCAGGGTAGACCTGTTGTAGAATGATCACATTCACCGCAGGTTATTTGAAATGCTGGTGAAAACAGCTTTTGCTTATTGCTGATTTTTTTGTTCATCTCAGAATCAGCTTAATTAATGAGCTACTGCACTGCTGCAGAATCTGGCATAGATTGTTCTTATTTCTGTGCATAAGCTGAGAGATAAGCTATGAGAAACAGAACATAGTAAATTTTGTTTATAAATGATCTTTAGAGTAAGATTACACTGATCTCATTTTTAATAATATATACTAGGCTACACATTGTCACCATTAAGTGTTCATATCCAGACATCCAGATTTTATCATGTGTCTCAACCATTGGTGATATTGCGGACTTATGAAATTGATTTTAACTGTCGTTCTTAACTTGCATTATACTACTAGGAATTTAGGATAGCCTAATATAAGCATACAATATGTTCTGATTTTCTGAGGTTTTGTACGAATCTGAAAAAATCTAATAGTTGAAGGCAACAATAGACATGGGATTAGCTCATCGTGACAGTATACTCAAGAGTATTGCTTCTGATTTTGAACAGTGGAACCTTCTTGTAAGCTTCTATCATTTTTCCTCACATTTGATGAAAACTCATTTGTTTAAGTTCAGTATCCTCAATCACAATTCAAATTTACTTTATATTGTCATGCCCTCGTATCCTGGTTTCAAAAATTGATGTTGCAGGAAAAGAAGGAAAAATCAGTTTATCACACTTTAAACATGTTAAGTGTTGCTGTGACAAAGAAATGCCTCATCGGTGAGGGCTGGAGTCCAGTTTTTGCAAGCAGCCAGGTAATTAAGTATAGAGATCTCTTAAGTATATCATCTCTCCGTTCCCTCATGGTAAACCACAGCCTTCTCGATGTGGCGTTTTAAATTGCACCTAGGCCTGGTAATGGGGTGGGTCAAAACGGGTTTTTTGTGTTGGGTTTCCGACGGGGGTTGACTTGGGATGGATGGGAATGGATTCTGATGGCGATCGGGTTGGGTTGGGTTGGGTTTGAAGAAGAATGGGTTGGAACAGGCAGGTTGCCATGGGTTCGACCCATAGGTTGACCCACGGATTTGTACACGGGTGCTCACACATAGCTAACCCAAACGACGGTCAACGTGCTGGAGGTTGTTCGATTTCTCCATTATAAATGACGAACATGACTTTTGAATCTCAATTGTTGCTCCCGTGTTGTTGATTAATAGATTGAAACAAGTAGATGAGAAGCATCAGCACGTCATGGGGATTCTGATTTGCATGGCAGGAGACAAAAAAATTGTTTAAACAAATTATTAGAAGGCTGAATTAGGAACAATAAGCTTGAAGTTCTATTGCTAATATTTTTTTCTTTTAGAACGTTCATGTGCATATATACAATTTTGTTGCCCCTGGATGCCTTTGAATCTTGGACGAGTTCATTGCTATGTTGTGTTTATTTATGTACCATGTCTCTGTTTTTCAGCTGGGCATTGAAGTGACACTGACTTTAATCCTCACTGGATCCGGTGCCTTTGTAGCTTCATCGATTCTCTCTGTTTCCAAAATTGGGATTTGGTGCCTTTGTTGCTTTATTGATTCTCTCTGTTTCCAATATAGTTTTCACCTTTTTCTTTCCTTCTTTTTTTTTGGGTTCCTTACCTATGTTGATTTGGTCATCATGCAGATATTCACGAAGAATGGCTCCTTCCAGATTTGTCTTCAAATACAGGAATTAGGAATGATCAAGTTTAACAAGTTAACATAGCATTGTACAGATGCTGATCTGAGTAAAGAATCTTATTTTGTGAAGAAGATATTTCAAAAGTGTTGTGTCCTTGCCTTCTTCATTTTTCTCGCATGGTGTTCTATTGTGGGTTGATTGGGCAGAGGTCTGGATGGTTAAGATAGTTCCTCTAACGTCTAATAGGCCTTTTTTCTTATGACAACTGATTTTCTTAATTGTTCTAAGGAGTAGCATGATTTTTTTCTCACTTATTGTTCTGAGGTATGACGTTTAATTTTGAAGGCTGCCACTATGGAGGATATGCGTGAGGACATGGGTGCAAGGCGATGCGGTCAGGCTATGGAGAGGAGGTTTCGGCTGGACATGGAGAGGATGACAGATGCCATGGCAGTCCACAAATTTGTTCGACAAAATGCAGGGAAGGTAGATTTCTCTCCTTTTTCATATTCATTGATGAAGTGCAGTTCATTATACTACTGAATCCATTGTTGGAATCAGGTCTATGTATCTTCCTTTTAACCTTGAGGTCTTGATGTGTGCAAGGTCTATCCCCCGAAAGAAAATTTCTGCTTAATCTACCTTTCTTGATGCTTGCAAGTATCTAATGGTAATTTATTTTATTTTGTTATTGACATGCTCCGCCTTCAGAAAATTACTCTTAGTAAGTGGTGCATATGGACTTCCCTCCAAATAGATACTTGCTGCATATGGAGAACCTGAAATCCTGCACTTCTTCCTCTTGATAACTCTTGTGTGATCGCTTATGCAGGCTGTAGTGCATATCAGAATTTATTTAGGTTTTGTTTATTTATAACCAAATCAATAATTTAACATTTTTCATTCACTACAGATGATTTTTTCTTCATGTATGATAGTGATGGTTGACGAAAAGGTAGGGGCAGGCTAGAAATGGGTGAACCCAAAAGGTGGATCATTGGATGTTGAAGATGATGAAGAGGGCTATATTTGATGTCTTGGATGACAATTAGAATCGGGTTTACTTGGTTGAAGTACATTTCAGCCGATGTAGTGATACCCATATTTCTTCGTAATGTCAACAACTACAAATTTGTAAAGCATGAAGTATGAATGTATAACAATGTAATATAGGTGTGAATGCTGTCAAATATATAGACAGAAAGCTATTTGTATTATTGCTAGGAAATATTTGTGACTATGTCTAGAGTTGTCCATCCATCTAAATATTTGTTCGTGTGCCTTGATTAAACTGATGTTCTTTGTTGATCAACATCATGCTACTTCATAACATCTTTAGGATGGTTCATGTGCTCGGAGTTGTCCATCTATGTGGAATCATTTAATAATTTCAAGGTTCTGGTTGAATTTGATTCCAACTATTGTGTTTTAAGTATTGTGTGCTAAAAGATTTTAACTCTGGATTTTGTATGAAATTACATTTCTTTGTATTTTTTCTCATAAGTTTCACTCGTAGCAACGCACGGGAACACGACTATCGATTATATATTCGTGACGGGCACACAACTATCAATTATATATTCGTGATGACGATTAATAAAAAAATTTCTGAGCTTAGGGGGCTCGTCTCTCATCGTTCTCGGCGCGTCGAGCTCCAAGCCGAGCAGGCTTCACCGTTCGTCGAGCTCCAAGCCGAGCAGGCTTCACCGTTTGTCCTTGCTTCGACCTTCAAGTGTGGCGAGCGTGTGTGAGCATGTGGAAGCGCTCACGCGGTCCAGGCACGCCGATCAGATCCGGAATGAGTTGTATGCGTCTGTAGTGCTGTTAGACGTGTGCGCGACGGCCAGGGACGTGCTCAGTGGCATGCGCGCTCACGCCAGCAACGAAAAGGCGGTCGTGCTGCGTGATGACGACGTGGTTGTTGTGCGTGCCGCTCGCATACGCACATCCTGTGAGGAAGGGGTGCGCCGAGGTCATGAGTCTTCATCGTGGCATCTTGAACTTGAAGCGTCACCATCAGGAGATGAATGTCAGGCAATAGTTACAGGACGTGCAGTGGCTCGCGGTGGTCGAAATTGAGGCATCGAGCATGCGATTTGCAAGCGCCTGGCACGGAGAAAGAAGGAGCAGACATGTTTTGACGGGAGAGTTTCTTTTTTTACTCGATTGACGGAGAGTTGCATGGTGATGGCACTGGAGGCTTAAAAAATCCATGGATGGCATGGAAGGAACTTTATAAATTTTTCAATGGCATATAGAGAATTCTCTCTTCATTATATTTACTATTACAGCCCAAAAAAGGAGCAAAGCAAGTTTTATTTGTGACCCTGTAAAGCTGAGTTCTGTTTTCTGGGCATATGTCACGAGAGCCCTACCAAATATTGCTTAGAACATACTTCATTCTCTCTGTGTGTATCATTTTCTCCCATGTAGCTTCAACAGTAGTATCCTTTCAATACATGTCATTCTTTCTATAGCTTCAACAGTATTATCCTTTCAATACATGCCATTCTTTTTAGAACAGAGTACCAGTCAATTTCTAATGTTTTTAGAAAAAAAGTTAGGTGTGTTGGATTAATTATAGTATGTGTGGATAATATAATTCAAAGTTCCATATGCATGAATTTGTGTTGTAGTAAGTAATCACTGATTATAGTTATTTTGTCATATTTCATTAGCAAGTAATCTACTCGTTATAATTGTACTAGCATGAGATGGTACGTAGATGACAATTTATATACATTCATGAGTTCAAGCCCGTAGCAACGCACGGGCACAATGCTAGTTTCAACTAAGATTTTGCTCCTCTAAGGAAAGGGATGAGTGGGAGGAAAATCTGACGTGTTTGGTTCATAAAAATGTATCGTATCGTTACATCTGTTTGGTGGGCTGCAGTCCGTAATCCGTTACCTGGCAATCCGATACGGACGTATAGAAACCCGAAACCCTCCTTCCCCAACCGGTATCAGATCGATGCTGCCCTCCCGTTCGCTGCCTCCACCTCCGCCTCCGCCTCAAACAGCGCCTCAGATCGATGCAGCCCTCCCGTTCGCTGCCTCCACCTCCGCCTCCGCCTCAAACAGCGCCGCCACCAACTCTCCTGCAGTTGGTCTGCTCGGCCAGTGAGCAACGGGAAAGTTGAACAACGCTGCCATCTCCCTCCACTCCAATAGCGCCGCCTTCTCCCTCAAGTCGAACAGCGCCGCCGCCGTCGAATCAACGCTGCCGTCGTCGCTCCTCTTGTCGATCTGCTCCTCCGGTCGGCGACCAACGCATCAATTCGTCTGTGATCCTCTCGTTCTCTCATCTGTGTTGATTCTTTTAGTCCTTCCCCACCTCTTTTCTTACCTAGAACCGTCGTTCCTTGGAGGCTTGGAGCACAGCTCGATCTGCCCGGAGGAGAAGGAGGAAGAGGAATACGTTACAGTAGCAAACCAAGCAAAGACTGTAATAGGATACACTGATTGCAATTGCACTTGCATCTGATTACAGTGCCCATTAAGTTACCAATGCTGAACCAAACACGTCCTTAGTAACAACCAGAATGCGATCAGTAGTTGATACGGTTGGAACTGCCACGGGGGTTAAATATGAGTGCTTGGAACTAGAATGTCTTAAAGAAGCTGACAATATTATGCTCTTCAGTCATCATATGTCTTTTCTGGCCGGAATCCACAAGATTTTGCTGATTTAATAGAAATTGGAGAACAAATTGCAAAGGAACTAAGGGGATGTCCTTTAGTAACAAAGGTTGTCAGTGGCCATTTACGCAATAGTATGATCTCTGAATACTGGAACCATTTCTTACACAAAGATCTGCAACATTTTGAAGGAACCGAAGATGATATTATGAAAATTCTCAGATTAAGCTACTACTACCTGCCAACAGAGCATCAGATTTGCTTTCGATAGTGTAGCTTATTTCCACTGGACTATAAATTTCAAATGAAAGATTTAGTTTTGATGTGGATTACTTCAGGATTGATCTCAAAAGATGGAGAGAGGTCGAATAGGATTGAGGACATCGGGGAGAAAATCTTGGCTAAATTAACAAGAAATTCATTTTTCATATAAATTCAAAACAATTCAATATAGTCGGAGAAAAGAGGAATATTATGTAATGCATAACTTAATGCGTGAATTGGAAAGGCATGTATCTTCCGGTGAATGCACAACAATAATCGATTCTAGCATGTTGGACAATGAGAAGGATACTTTCCGGCATCTACGTATTGCTTGCATTCAGAAGATGTCCATTGAGGAAGTAAAAAAAATCACACGTTTTAAGAATCTTTGCAGTATTATTGTTGACGGTCCTGGATTCATTGACAAGGATACTCTACATGCAGTGGAGAGTATAATAGGAAGCTCAAAATCCTTGTGTCTATTGTGTTCAAAATTGCAGATACATACCGTTTGTTGGAATATAAGGGTGTTTCAGCTTAGGCTTCATGTTAGTTGTGATATGGTTGTTGTAATATATTGTGTACTCTTGTATAGCAAGTTAGGGAGGTTTTTGAGATCATACTTATAACACAAGTTGTGATGCCACACAAGGGGCTTTTCCTAGCCTATTTAACATGAAGCCGTGAGCCCGAGAAGGCATCGGTTTCCACCCATTTTTATATGGTATCGGAGCAAGGTTCCTATCCAGTTTTGCCAATGTCACTCCCAATCTCCTCCGCATTATCTATCCAGTTTTGCCAATGGCACTGCCAACCTCCTACGCGTCATCTATCCAGTTTGCCAATAGCACTCCCAACCTAGCTTCTCTCGGCTTTGCTCTTTTGGAGAAGCCGACCCGCTCCAACCATCAGATATGGAAGGCGCTGTTCGTGTCTGCTCCCAGCGGTGCGTAGAGGGCGCACCTCATCGACCCCAAGGCTGTCCCACCATTGGAGAAGATCACCAAGGACAATGGGGGAGATTTCCAACCCCGAGTATGAACTGTAGTCTGTCTCGCGCGACATCCTCACGCAGATCTCCATCTCCTCCACTGCGGCGGTGGGATGGAAGAAGATCGAGAGCATGTTCTCGTCCCAGTCCATGGCACGCGTCATCAATACGCGCATTTCCTTGGCCACGACGCAACGCAACAACCTGACTATTGCCGAGTACTTTGCCAAGATGAAGATGTTAGCAGATGAGATGGCATCTGCTGGCAAGAAGCTAGACGACGAGCAGATCACATCGTATATCCTCGTCGGGCTCGATGTGGACTTCAACCCTGTAGTCTTTGCTGTAGCTGCACGGGTTGAACCTATAACCCTTGGAGACCTCTACACCCAGCTCGTGACGTCCGAGCACCGCCAGGACCTTCCGGTCGGTGGTAATGGTGGCAACGGTGGCGCTTCCTCCGGTAACATGGCCTCTCGAGGAGGAGGCTTCAATGCTCGTCGCCGTGCACGCGGTGGTGTGCATGGCTATGGGCGCTCTAGAGGACGTCAAGGTGGACAGTTTGGCGGTAGGGACCGCTCTACGTGCCAACTCGTGGAAGTGAAGGGCACACCGTGGTCAAGTGCTATAAGCGCTTTGATGCATCATTCACTGGTGCCCAGGAAAACAAGAGTGTGGCTACGGCGACCAAGTCCTACGGCATCGACACCGACTGGCTCATGGACAGCGGCGCCACCGACCACATCACCCGTGAGCTTGATAGGCTGACGGTGAAGGACAAGTACCATGGCAACGACCTAGTGCGCACCTCCAACGGATCTGGTATGATGATTAACCAAATTGGTCATAGCACCTTGCATACCCCATCTCGTGATATTTCCTTGAAAAAGATTCTTTATGTGCCTCAATCTTCTAAAAGCCTTGCATGTGTTCATCGCATAACTCATGATAATAATGTTTTTGTTGAATTTCACCCCAATTTCTATTTTATCAAGGAACAGGGCACAAAGAGAGTAGTGCTTAAGGATCCCTATGAGCGTGGCCTCTATCCGTTCAAGACCTATTAGAATAAACATGCCCTTGGAGTCAGCAAGCCTTCTTCATTGCTCTGGCATAGTCGGCTTGGTCAGGCCTCGACACCCATAGTTAAAGAAGTTATTAGTCGTCATAGCCATTCTTTTATTCTTGATGCAAATAATAGTACGGTTTATGACGCCTGCCAACAAGGCAAGAGCCATCAACTGTTGTACCTTACGTCAATTAGCAAGTCTATGAGTCCTTTATATCTTGTTTTCTTAGATGTATGGGCCCTGCACCAACTTTAGTTGGAAGATTTACCTATTATGTTAGTTTTATTGATGATTCAACAAGTTCACATGGATCTATTTGCTTCGCCATAAATCTGAAGTTTTTCAGCATTTTGATGACTTCCAAAACCTGGTTGAATGGTTGTTTATCATAAAATTGTGGCTATGCAAACGGATTGGGGAGGCGAGTATCAAAAGTTAAATTCCTTTTTTCAGCGCATTGGCATCTCTCATCATGTATCTTGCGCTCATGCTCGTCAGCAAAATGGATCTACCTAGCGCAAGCACACACATATTGTCGAAGTTCGTCTCTCTCTCCTTGCTCACGCATCAATGCCGCTAAAGTTCTGGGATGAAGCATTCCTCACAGCTACGTTTTTAATCAATCGCCTTCCATCTAAAGTAATTAACCACTCCACACCTCTTGAGCTTTTTTCAATCAAACCCCTGATTACAAATTTTTGCGCACGCTTGGATGTGCATGCTGGCCCAATCTTTGACCTTACAACACGCGCAAGTTAGCTTTCCGCTCTAAACAATCTGTGTTCTTAGGGTATAGTATATGCATAAGGGGTTTAAGTGTCTTGAACCATCAACGACTCATGTTTATATCTCTGGTGATGTTGTTTTTGATGAGCAGGTGTTTCCGTTCTGTAAATTACATCCCAATGCCGGTTCGCTTCTTAAATCAGAAATCCTTTTGCTTCCTACAAATTTACGTGAATCATTGAGTTTTGGGGATGCATGTGACTTTGATCACGATATGGTTACTTCATCTAACACCTTTGTGCAGCTTGTGCCATCTAGTTGTCTGCAGGATCATCTAGGAGAAAATTCAGGAGAAAATTCGGAGGTTCGACCGTGTGATTTCATGTGGGATCAGCAGTTTCCAACTGGTGCTCCTGCCGGAGTTGGTTCGGCAGTGGATTTGGTGACTGGTCCCATCTTGGATCTGTGCTAGATTCCCCTTCTCCTCGTACCGATCTGGACCCGCGTGCACTTGGTCCTGCCTCATAGCCTCAGTCTGTTGAGGCGTGGCAGCCTTCCTCTCCGTCGACGCATGGCGACTAGGCGGCTCGGTCCCCGCTTCGCTTCGATCCCGTGCCTCCTAGTGGCGGGCACTCATCGGCAACGGCCCCCGTGCTGTCTGGTGCTTCGACCGACCGGGGGGGGCAGCGCCTCTCTACTCCAGTCGATGCATCCGTCTCAAGATTTTGTGCACCAGCTTCTACGCCTGCGTCGGTGGTTGAGGAACCTACTGCACCAGGTCCAGAATCAGTTCCCAAACGGCCTACTACTCATCTTCAACACGACGTGCGCAAGCCAAAGGTGTACACCGACGGCACGGTGCGGTATGGTCATATAGCTACGGTTGATAAACCTACTACTCTTGATGCTGCTGTTAATACCTTAGAATGGCGTGCTGCTATGGATAGTGAGATTCATGCTTTAGAAAAGAATAAAACATGGCATCTAGTTCCTCCCTCCCAAGAATAAGAACATCGTAGGGTGTAAATGGGTTTATAAACTTAAGAGGAAAGCACATGGGACAATAGATAGATACACACCTTTAGCCCTGCAGTCAAAGCAGCTACTAATCATCTCGTCCTATCTCTTGCAGTCTCTAGAGGATGGCATCTTCGTCAATTAGATGTGCACAATTCTTTTCTTCATAGTATTTTGGAATAAGAAGTGTACATGCATCAACCACCGGGTTTTGAAGATAAGAGCAAGCCAGGATATGTTAGTAGATTGGACAAAGCTCTATATGGTCTGAAACAGGCGCCAAGAGCATGGTACTCACGGCTATGTCATAGGTTAGAAGAGATGGGGTTTCAAGCATCCAGAGGAGATACATCATTGTTCTTCTTTAGTCAAGGGAAATACACCATATTTGTTCTTGTATATGTTGATGATATTATAGTTGCTAGTTCGTCACAGGAGGCAACTAATGGTTTGTTAAGGAGCTTAGAACGAGACTTTGCATTGAAGGATCTTGGGCAGCTGCATTATTTTCTTGGTATTGAGGTAAAACGCTCTTCAGGACAGCTCACACTTTCGCAAGAAAGATATGCTACTGATATCCTTGAGAGAGTAAATATGAGTAATTGCAAGTCTATCAACACACCTTGGTCAACAGTTGAGAAGCTTTTGATACATGATGGAGAAAAGCTTGGACCAGAAGATTCTACACGATATAGAAGTATAGTTGGAGCTCTTGAATATCTAACTTTAACCCGGCCTGACATATCCTGTCAGTTTCTTCATACACCTACATTGGCTCATTATTCAGCAGTCAAGAGAATTCTAAGATATGTCAAGGGAACTATCAAGTATGGGTTGAAGATTCGGAAGTCGTCCTCTATGCTGATCAACACATTTTCTGATGCGGATTAGGTAGGATGCCCTGATGATCGCAAGTCTACAGGTGGGTATGCTGTTTTCCTTGGGTCTAATCTTATTTTATGGAGCGCAAGGAAACAACCCACCGTATCTGGCTCAAGCACGGAGGCAGAATCCAAGGCAATGGCAAAATCAACAGCTGAGGTTATGTGGATTTAGAAGTTACTGAATGAATTGAGAATTGCATATCCTCCAGCTGCATGTTTGTGGTGCAATAATATTGGTGCTAAGTAACTATCAGAGAATCCAGTCTTCCATGGACGAATGAAGCATGTGGAAATAGATTTTCACTTTGTTAGAGAACAAGTTGCTCGCAAGTTACTTGATGTTCGATTCATTCATTCTGAAGATCAGCTGGCAGACAGTTTTACAAAGCCTGTTTCAGCAGACAGGCTAAAGAATTTTCGGTACAATCTCAATATTGTAGAGAGTTGAGATTGAAGGGGGTGTTGGAATATACGGGTGTTTCGGCTTAGGCTTCATGTTAGTTGTAATATGGTTGTTGTAATCTTTTGCGTACTCTTGTACAGCAAGTTAGGGAGGTTGTTGAGATCATACTTGTAACACAAGTTGTAATGCCACGCTAGGGGCTTTTCCTAGCCTATTTAACATGAAGCCGTGAGCCTAAGAAGGCATCACGTTCCACCCATTTTTACACCGTCTTCCAAAACTTGGTGATTTAAAGCACCTTCGTTATTTCCACCTGTACACAATATCAGCCAAGGTAATATCCGGACTTGTCAGACTTTACCACTTGGTTCTTGTTGATTGTTTGAATGATTGGAAGGAAGAACCAAGCACTACTACAAAAGAAGCCTTCAATAGCGTCTCACTTTTTTCAGTAATAGCGGGCTTATAAATTTTCGCTATTACAGTGTGTAGTTGGTGACGTCATCATGGGCAACGCTATGTAATAGCGGGCGGGGATGACATCGGCGATGAACGATATTGAAAATGGCCAGTAATATCGGGCACAATGACATCATCGCTGACCGATATTGAAAATATTACAGTAGTATCGGGCAAATTGACATCATCATCAGCCCGATATTACTATACTATCCCAGCCCAGCTCAAAGCCCATATCAGCCCGCGTATATATATACAATCCTAGGGTTGAAACATCGCTAAGTCCCAGTCCTCGTTCCTCCGAGCTACCGCCTCCCTTTCTGTCTCACTCGAGCGCGTGTCGCCTCCCGACCGCGCCGCCTCCGCCTGGAGCTCTCCGCCAACGACCGCTCCCGACCGTGCCACTCGCCTCCGAGAGCTCTCCGCCAACCGCCGCTCCTGACCGCGCCGCGCGCCTCCGCCCGCCAACCGCCTCTCCCGACCGCGCCGCCTCCCGATCTCGTCACCTCCTGGACTGTGTCGTCCCCCTCTCGCTTCCTCACGCAGGCCCATCCCCAAGGAGGCCACCTCTTCTCCGGCGCCGGCCTCCTCCTCTCCCGTCGGATGCATCAAGGAGCGGCCAGATCCGGCGACCTCCCGCGACGGCCTCCTCGCCGGCGGCAGATCCAGCAAGGAGGCGGCCGGATACGACGTCCGCCGCGTCGTGCCCTTCCCCGGTGGTGGATCCGGCCCCTCCCCGACGGCGGCTTCGGCCAGGAGGCGGATCAAGTAGCAGGTGGCCGCCGAGTCGTGGTCCGTGCCCTAGGGCTGCGTCGCGCCCTCCCCGGCGGCGGATCCGGCCAGGAAGCGGGCGGCAGCGGTTCCGGGCCACGACGCGGGCGGCGGTAGCGGGTCGGGGCTGGGCTTGGCCCGCCCTGATTTCTTTCTTTTTTATTTTTTCCTGTATCCTTGTAGTATCGGGCAAGAAATCCGCTACTGTAACCCGTCGATTTTTAATAACGTCCACGTAATATCGGACGATTTGCCCGATATTACAGGGCGTTTTTGCCCGATACTGCAGGGTGTTTTTCCACTAGTGAAGGTGATTGAGGTATTTAGGAAACATTGGACATCTGCAATATGTAAATTATGAGCCATAGAGTATTGGTGAGTTTCCAGTTGCAAGACTAACTTCTCTTCAGGAGCTGTGCAATTACCGAGTACAAGGAAGTAAAAGGTAACAAAGTAAGTGCTATTGGGAACTTGAACCCTCTCCTTGACCTTGAGGTTTTGGGTCTTGATAATGTTGAGAGACTTGAAGAAGCTGATAATGCTAAGTTAAATAAAAAACAATATATCAAATTTTTGTCTCTTTTGTGGTCAGTACATGCTAGTGTGGAAAACAGTAAAGATGACTTGGTTCTTGATCACCTTGATCCACATGCTATTATTCAAAACTTAAATATTTCTGGTTATGCTGGCGCAAGATTTCCTATTTGGATCGAGAATCTCCGTGTCCAAAACTTGGTATCACTTGAGTTAGCTAGATGCATGGATTGGGAACACCTACCTTCACTTGGAGAACTGATACATCTTAAGAAACTTTGGTTGGATTGCCTTCCTAGCCTACGGGTGATTGGACAACCATCTCAACAGTCCAGCATCCCTCATGTCTTGAATGTAGCTCTTTCCCACCTTATATAGTGCTTTAGAGGCAGTTTTGAGGTAGCTCTGGCGCGGCAATCGTCGGGGAATCAACTAAAAGTGCCTTAAGAAAGACGACAAGGGACACCACGTGGAAGCATAACACGAGAGGCCTCAACACTAGGTCGGTCAACCTGGTGGGTCAGCTGACCTAGAGGCACTGTGTGTCATGCCACCATTCAAAGGGTAGGCAGTGGCGAGTCTAGGGTTGGAAGTGAGGGTGGATCCAAAAAAATTAACAAATTTAACATGGCATATCACAATAAAAATTCAAAAGACCAATAAAATGTCATATATTCACCTCTTTAAGATTTCAATAATTGACAGTACAGCAATCCAATTACAATGAATATTACAAATTTGATATGAGGTGTGTGCTTCGGTACTCCTCTTTTTCTAATCTGCATGAATCTTAAAGCAGAATTAACTAACTAAAGTTATTAATTTGGTTAATCTCATATCCATGTCCGGCCGGGATGTATACCTAGACAGACGACCGGCCTACGACGTTTTTGTTAGCTGCAATACGAGCTGGCCTACTGTGTAGCGTCTATTTAGGTACACGAGAACCATTGCCAGGATGTCATGGCCATCATGGAAGCGTTTTTCTTCTCCATCTTCATGGTGAATAAGGATCTTTCTCTTTAATCCCCTGTGGCTTAGTATCATATTAGATAAGATCAAGACTCACTACTAGATTTAAGGCCAACAATGTCGGGCAAAAATGCCCTGTAGTATCGGGCTTTTTGTTTAGGTCTAATATCTGACATTCTGCCCGCTATTACTGTTGAACAGGAAAAAAAAGAAATAGGGCGAGCCAAGCCCAGCCCAGCTGGACCGACCACGACCCGTTCCTGCTCGCTGCTCGGGTTCGCCAGATCCGGTGCCACGGAGGGGCGCAGTGTGGCCACCTCGTCGGATCCAGCCAGCTCCTCGCTGGATCCGACACCACGTAGGGGCACAGTGCGGGGGGGGAGATGCAACGAGGGGAAGGGCGGCGGGCGAGACTTGACGTGGGGAAGCTCGGCGCGATCCGGTCGCTCGTCGCCGTAGATGCGGCTGGTCCTCGTCTTCTCGCCGTGGATCTGGCCGCTCCTCGTCCTCCTTGCCGTGGATCTTGAGAGGGGCGGCCGAGCGGCCGGTCGGAGAGGAGGTGTCTCGGGAGGGGCGACCGACACCATGGGAAGGGGGCACCCGGAGAGGAGGCGGCCGGGGTGGGGCGACCGGTGCCATGGGATAGGGGCAGCCCGAAGACGAAGGGGCGTCGGGAAGGGGCGGCCTGCGAGGGCTGCCGAGGAGGGGTGGCCGCCGGCGAGGCGGTCACGTGCACACCGGCGACGGAGGGGATGCGCGGTCTCGACCGAGAGAGAGAGAGAGAGAGAGAGAGAGAGAGAGAGAGAGAGAGAGAGAGAGAGAGAGTATCGTGCACGCGAGAGAGAGGGAGTTGCAGTGGCAGCCGAGACGAGACTCGGTCATTTTTTCCAACCCTAAGGCTGACTCCAACAGCAGGCAGGCAAAGGCAAATATGCATGGTCAGTAGCTACCGTACACCTGATTTCAATCTCCAACAGAGGAGGCAAACATCTAGGCATTTTTGCATGGGAGGAGAGAGGGAAGGTAAAAATGGATACTCTCTCTCTTCCAATGCATACAACCAGCATGCCTCCTCTCCTTTGCATTAGACTGTTGGAGACAACTATTTTTTGCTTCCCTCATCTTCACCGTGCATGCAATGCAAACATGGTTTTGCCTCTCAAATTTGCAAAACCTTGTTGGAGTCAGTCTAAGGCATGTATTCTACTACTTAAAAAATCTCCAATGAATTCTCTCTTTCACCAATTTCGTCCAACCTGCTACGTCACCTGCAAACCCCAACCCAGTCCACCTCCCGTTCTTTTCCTTTTGACCGACCCCCAGACCCACGTTTCAACCGCATCACGCGCCTCCAGCTTCTTCAACCGCATGACGTCGCCGCCGCCTCCGCACCCGCCTCCGCAGTCACCTGCGAACAAAAATATCTAGGTGCGATCCGAATCAACCCTTCCCACAACCCCTCCCTGGCCCGCAACCTCCCTCCCCGCCTTCCCTCCGCCATCCCGCCTGCCACCGCAGCCTACGATCCCGGTCACCGCCGTCCCGGTCGCTGTCGCCTGAAATTCCAAAGAGAACCGGCCGAGGGTCTCCAGCATCACTGTCCACCCCGGCCGTCGTGGAATCTGCCTCCGCGCAAACAACTGCCCATCGCGATCCCGGTCGCCGCAGCCTACGATCCCATCCGCCGCCGCAATCCCGGTCGCCACGGCGTCCCTCTGCCTCCGTCATCCCACGCATCCCGCACATCCCCTTCGCGCCCTTCTCCCGCTCCAACAAGTTGGACGTGCAAGACCGACGCCGGTCCCGTCGCCTTCAATGCGGCCTCCCTCGGCTCCGTCTTTGACTTCACCGGCACCGACCAACCACTGCCATAGCCTCCATGTCCAAACCAGCCATTATCATCCGAACATTAGTGGCTAGGAAGAGGATGACCTAGAGCTCATCAGCACACGCATCATCCGGTCGCCAGAGATCGAGGCGTTGCTTGCTACCACCGCCCACAATGATATGCACAAATGCACGTCTTGCCACGGCCACGGTTGACCGACCTTGAGGTAAGTTACTCTTTCACATGTTCTTTTGCAATTGAATTACTGTGAATGCTGATATGTAGTTTGGTATGGTATGGTCTCCTGTTAACAACATCGATTATTAAACTAACGACACAAGATCGACTGAACATGTTCTAAAGGCCATTGAGAAAATGATTATCAAACTAACAATAGAATGCTTTATGACTTAGTAGAGTGACAACAAAATTTCCTGCCAGGCTGAGACAATATAAATGGGATCAGTGCACCTGTACATATTTCAACGAGTTTCCTCTAAATATATTAGACAGAAGGTGTATGCAATAACACTCTATAGATTGCAGGCTGGTGAAGCTTATTCTTAGATGTTCAGATAGAAGTGTGGAAGAAGCTTCCGTATGCAACAAATCCAACGTACCTCATTTTATCTTAGGTTATTTACAGGAGACATGGTGCTTAGCTATAACTAAGTGTATTGCTAACCATCTCTTGATATTAGCAAAAGCCAGTTACAGAAAATTCAGACAACTCCAAAAATTAGTTAAGAGAAGAAATAAGATTACATTTTAATGCACCTTAGTAAAGGCTTAACACGATTTTTGGCATGATTATTTGAACTGAATAATAGCCATGTCCTTATAAACTGAAGTGATAATTGGCCCTGTTCAAGTATGCAGTGCACAAAAGATATTCATCCTGTGATAGTTTTTGTGTCGCTATGATTGTTTACTTCCTTTTTGACAAATATTTCAATGCAGGTTGTGATGAAACACACAAAAATATTGCACACGCTGTTGCTAGAAGTCCCCGAGCCTTTTCTTCATGGTCATGCATGGGTGCATGCTGTTGAGGTGTCATAGTAGCTACATGTAGCTGCTTGTTCTTATCTTATTCCTTAAATTTATATTGGAAATTCAGTAACTTTTCCCATCATAAAACCAACTTTGGGCTGAAGTCACCCCTATATCACCTAGGCAAGACACTGAGAAAGCTAATATAAACAATATGGTGATAGTAGTCATGCCTCTTATATCTTAGTCAAGCAAGAAAATAATATGGCTTTTTTTGCATCTTGTGTCTGAAACTAATATTGTCATAGTACGAAAATAATATGGTGATAGTAGTTTCATTTTAATGTTATCTGAATGCTTTCATGGCTATATTGTTATCTGAATGCTTATAATGGATAGAATCTTAATGCACCATAAAACTTTTTTAATCTTGGCCATGGAACGATTCATCTTTTTCAGATAAACACAGAGGCCCCAAAGCTCAGAAACTTGTGCTGCAGAATTGATTGTCAAGAACTCAAGATGAAGTTCCCAGGTTAGTGCCCATGACCATTAATTCGTTGTCCTTTTATAATGAAATATTTTACTAAATGAGTTCAGAGATCATCATGCTAAGTGCCATCTTCAGCTGTGTCAAGGGAAATGAATATTCAATTTATGTGTTTTTGATTTTTATTATTCTACAGAATGAATCCACTTTTGGATGGTGAACAAAACACTCAAGCAACAATGAAGTAAAAAGGTTAGTTCTTCACGCCCATCTTCACTTTTTGGTCTTGGAATGTAATTGTTTATTTTATTTTATTTTCTTGCAGCCTGTTGTGGATAATCTGATCCGAGATTATGGATTTCTCCGCCTACATATTATAGCTTGATTTTACCACCATGATGACACGTACTCTCGGGAGGAATGAGATTATAATTACTCCCGTGAAATATTTCGGTGCGTGTTTTCTTTATTATGAAATTAATGTATATACTTGACATATAGTCTTGAATAGTATGTATTCATTTTCTTTTCTTTTAGCTGGATCCACGAAATACATTTGTCTTTCCTACTGGTAAGCAGATTTTAAGTATCAATAAAAAAATTTATTTGGATGAGGAGTAATTACTTGAATCTTCATGGCTAATATTCGTTAAAAAATTATTTCTTACCTGATGGGTGCTAATCTGGTAACTTCGTAAAATACTTTTGCAGGTATTATTCATGATGATAGGTATGGACAAGGGTGTTGGTATTATAATGCATCTGTGAATTATCCTTTTGATTGGTATCATTTGAGTATTCTTTTAAGACATGCTTCTTTTTTGTTAATAGACTTAGTACCTAGGTTAAATTCTGTGATAGGCCTCACCATAAGCAACCAGTTGTGAAAAAGCAATGGTGGATTTTCCTGGAGCAATTCTCATTGTTTGTTTTTCTAGCATATAAGATCTGTACATATGCTTGTGAATATGGTGACAAGCCATCAAGACATAATTATATGATTATAACCATGATGTAGGAACAGCTAGCCTACCCCCCTTGCCAGTCATAAAAGTTCGAGTGCTGTATCTAATCACTTTTTATTGACGCTACGGTTCTGATAAAATATCAATTGTACCTGCAAATTATTTACTGGCACATCAGATATTTGTACTCGCTGTTGTTGGTCTATTGCCTTTTGTAGGGCCTATTCAAGAAACATTGTTGCAGCCAAAGTTTCAGAAAATGTGATAATTTTCATTCACAAGGTAAGGCACCTGTTGAGGTAAGTTATCCATGAGACAGTTATGCTGAACCGGTTGGATAGATTGACATAGTGACAAGCAGATGCCTCCAAGTGCTTGCTTAGCTGATAATGCTCTCTGTAGATGAAAATGACTTATGTTAATTTTCCTTTCTAAGGCATGTATAGTGATTTATCTATTAAGTCAAAGGGAGCCTGACATACATGTATATCAGCTAATATATTTATTTTACTGTTATTTTTGCCGGTTTGCTACAGGTTTGATGCTGCTATTGCTGCAACTAAGTATTTGGGTCTTTGTAACATGTGGGGACTTATTTTCTTACATTATAGTGCTTAGTGAATCGATGAATCTTTTACTGGAATGAAACCATTGGGATTGTAAGATTATAATTTTCCGTATGCCAAAGATAACTACTATGGACATGCCTTTTTACTTGATCACACATGTAATCATATAAAAGTGTAATGATGCTCTCTAATGCAATACCTTTCTGGGTGAAAGATTGCAAAATATGTGGATTAGATGCCATTTTTTTTATTTATGCGGTTTTCGTATGATAACTATTTTTGAAGTATGTTTTTAATTTTTTTAATTGTGTCTGATGCTACAGACGTTCATTGATCTAGATTAAAATTTTGTCTTTCTAATTTTATTATGAATTATTATGCCCGTAGCAACGTATGAGCACACTGCTAGTATATATATATATGAACGGGTTGATGGCTTTGAGTTGGGCTGCTGGAGCCACAGTAATATCGGGCCCAATATGACGTCATTGTGCCCGCTATTACTGGATTTTTTCAATATCGGTCAGCGACGACGTCACAATTTCCGCTATTACTGGCCATTATTAGTATCGGTCGTCGCTGATGTCATCACCGTCTGCTATTATAGTGGAGCCTGCAATAGCGTCCCACATGATGACGTCAGCGACTATGCAATGTAATAGCGAAAAATTTTCTACCCGTTATTACTGGAAAATGCAAGATGCTATTGCAGGCTTCTTTTGTAGTAGTGACTTCACCGGCAAAGATTGTGGCGTCGTTCGAGCAGGCAATCTGAATATATATACCTTCACAGGTCCTCCACGCCCCCACGGGCCCAATCCACCGGCTCGCCGCGCAGGTACACCGCAACCGAGGCCGCCGCCAGCCGCGCCCTGGTCAGTGATCTCCACGCATGGCACGCAGGTCTGCTCCGGAACCCTTCCTGCGACCCTGCTCCTGGTTCGCTGGTTGCGGCTGCCCGCTGCCCTGCCCCGCTTTTCTTTTTCTTTTTTTTTCTACCGAGTGGCGGCAGAGTTGACGCGATCGACGAAAACGGTAGGGGGTGAGGGTCTGAGGGTCTCTCGATCGAAATTGGGGGCCCACCACGTAGACTCGCCAATGTCAGTAGGTCTGTGTGCGCTAGGTACATTTGAGTTAATTTTCTACCATTCATGGGCTCAAGAATCCATGTGCTTGCCTCTAATTAGTTGGAATTGTGTTTTATGATCTAATTACTTGTGTCTTCCCTATCAAGGGCTAGGATTAACCAAGAAGAAAAGTACCTCAGGTACCTTCCAAGCACCGTATCAGCTCTCTATAAATATTCATGAACACGGATGGACTTTGTTAGTATAAACTCCTTTCATTATGTGGATTATTCAATTTTGTTATTTTTTATATTTTTTATGCAGGGATTTGTCGAATTTGGCACTTAAGGATCATTAACCGGTGGTTTAGTCTGACTGGGAACGGTGAGCTGCCATTGTCTCTTCTCTGAGGCACAACGCTATGAGTTCTTATGATGGTGCATGGTGTTTGGTCTGACGTGGTCACTTTGCACCTATTTGTGGGCCATCCAATTTATATGCTGTGCAGTTGACAATATTTTTTTTTAATTTTTATTTCTTTGCCATGTAAGTGTGTTTTTCCTCCTTTATATGTCAATTCCCTGCGTACATGTAATCCTTCAAGAAAAAGTGGAATTGCCTTAGGCTCGATAGTACACTTAACTAGTCATGAAAATGGATTGGATACAGACGGATATTACTGATCCTATATCCTATCCCACATTCTTTTCTCGGAAGCGGATTCGGATATGATGGTGGCAGATACAAATACGAATGCGGATATTCTCCTTAATTCTCGGTTTCGAATACAGATCATAGCGGATCGAATATGTGACTAGCACTTCCGTGCAATGTCGGACATGAATATTTGTTCGGATATTCAGTAAAAGCAGCATGCCTCTCCCAAAACACTTAAGATTTATTTCTTATACTGGAGACATCAAATAGATAAATAAAGAACATTTAAGTTGACAACATCACTCACACTTTTTTGTGATGTATTTGGCATCAAATCATCTCTGGAAAGTGCTAATAGTCATATTGTGACTTGTTACAAAAAATGTATTGATTTATGCCATTTGTGATAATAATATCTATAAAAATAACTCAAAGTTGAAAACTTCTTTTATTTTATTTTATATACTCTCTGTTACTTTGCCTAAAACCTTATTTTGGAATCTATATATGTGAAGTGCATTATTGTAAACAAGCAAGGACCAAATGACAAGGAGCAAATTTCCTATGACTTTCTTCTCTACCTCTCTCCAATCCAATCTGTAGTTAATAGATTGGGTAAATTCCTTATTTTCCATTGGAAATTATACCTTTCCCTTATTTGCCATCGAAATTTTTCAATTCTCTTATTTGTTATTGGATTCAAATTTGAATCCCTTATTTACCACTCTAGTAGAAAATTTTGTTTCTATTGCTATAATGTTTGTACCATAGTAGAAAAATAAGTCTTAGCATGTACTTTATGTCAAAAAAATCAAAAATTTTGGATGAAAATTAAAGGTAATTTCGAGGGGAAAATAATATTTAGCACTAATATTCATCCAAAAAATCTAAAACTTTTTAACATAAAGTTTATACTAAAGACAAACCTTTTTACTATTGTAGCATAACCATTCTAGCGACGGAAGCAAATATTTTTATCAACTAAAAAGACTAGAGTGGTAGATAAGGGATACACATTTTAATCCGTTGGCATATAAGGGAATTAAAAATTTCGATGGCAAATAAGGGACACTAGAATTTCCAATGGCAAATAAGGAACTTATCCTAATAGATTTCCATGATGCTTTCAATGAGAAAAATAATAATCTCTCTGTTCTCCCTTGCGCACGACCACATGGCTGAGACCATGGCCACCTTGGTCTACTTCTTCTAGGAGATTTTGAGGTTTGATTGATAGTTTCCTCCTCTCCGGAGTGGAGGCACGATGGCCAGGCGGCCAATGTCGCTGCTTGAGGAACAGCACATGACTGGCAGCGAACGAGGCATGCCCCATGGCGGCGACTACCGAGGATGCGTCGATGCGAGCGCAGCCAGAGATTACCGGAGATTGGCGACGACCTGGTGTGGATTTCGGATTCTGCGTCGGATTCTTATTGGGTATATCCGATAAGTAGGCCGGATATCCGTTATCCGACAGATATCACGCTCCCTACATTCTCTCCAATATCCGATCCTGCCATTCGAGACCCGCTCCGATATCCGTTAAAATGTCGGGTATCCGAGAATAACAATCCAATTAGCATCCGAAGTGGTTTGGGCAGGCGGGCGGGCGGATAATATCCGACCCGTTTTCACCTACACTTACCAAGTCAACTAGTGTTTACTTGGATCGGTATCCACAACAGACACACTATGCATTTGGTTCAAACATGGTAAGGCAAAGGCAATGGTAATTAGAACCGGCTGATATCGTAATCAATGTAACAAAATTCTTACATTGTTTGGTTCCAACTCTGTAATGGAAACGATAGCAGTCTTAGGTCGAAATAGACTACAGACTGCAACTGTGCCGCCATTTATGTCTACCAAGCAAGCGACGACGAGCTTAGTTCTTATCCCTTCCTTGATTATCCTGCTAGCAGCACCATCCAATCTATAGCTAAGCCCTGATGCTATGCCGCCATGCACATCTTTAAGCTATAGTTTTGCTGCTCCCATGGCCAGCAGGCCACAACATCACGCACCCCTGCAGGTTGCTCTGTTCTTAAGCGTCAGCCATGCCACATCCCAATTTCTAGAAATTGAGACCCAAAATGAATTCCCAGAGGTGGCATGGACAACGAAGAAGCAGGGGCGCCACCATCACCACTAACGTCGGTCTCCGGAAGTGTAATTTATTCAAAATTTCGCTTCTATCACATCCTTGCATGAGAAGCGAGGCCCTGACATCAACGTCGGCAAGATGTGGTCGACGTTGTCACCATGCCCGCACAAGGACCTCGTTCATTGCGGACGAGGCGATCTTCTACCACACAAAGTAGATCGAGGAGGAGGGCCACGAGATGGGTGATGCAGGGTGAGGAGAGCGGCGTTGTTGACCGGTCGCGGCGAGACCTACTCGGAACCGGTGAGGAGAGGAATACGTCAGATTTGTATTGAATTACGGAGTACCCCTTACCAAACAAATGTATCTGCTTTTGTTACCTTCTGTAATACAATTACGAATTATGATATAGAACTGCGAACCAGACACCTTGGTAACTAAGAATGCCAGTTAACTTAGAAATCTACGACATACGTTTTCTTATCTTTTTTATTCTCAAGCTTTTAAGTTGAAAACATTATAAATTTTCGAAACAAACGTTATACTATTTTGTCCATGCATGTGGAATCAACAACCAAGTTTTCAATAAAAAAAGAAATATTTGTGAGGAGATCGAGGCACTTGCACGGGCAGCTGTCGAGCACCACGCTTCTACACCATAGGGACGGAGGTGCCGAGGTAGCAGCTTAACTAGAAAAATATGAAACCGTCCGGCGGCCGTATAAGAGGAAGGAGGAGGCGGGCAACTGATCTGCAGCGGAAGAAGCAGGCGCGCCACCCGTTGGAGCAAGTAGGCCATCTAGGCCGTCGCCACCTACGGTTCGTCCCGCCGCTTCTTTGTCTTTATTTTTATGGATAATAAAGTCTAGCTATCTTACTCTCTTAAAGTATAACTAAAGTCTAAATAACTTTATGAACTATTTTTTATTTAGTTTAATAATAAAATAGTGTAATTTGATTTATTTTATCTCCTAACATAATTTATCTTTTTTTATTCTTCACACTTAAAGAGGAGTCTTAGGGTAAATTTTTACAGGGTGCTAGAACACATTGTAACACATGTTTGAAAAATACATCATGAATTTTTTATTATTATTTTGATAGGAGAATGAAATTTAATAATATATTGATATGGTAATACAAAAATGTATGAAAACATATTGACAAAAATTCAAAAATATAATTTGGAGAGAGTACTTAGAGCCTAGATTTTTATACACCTTTTGTACCATCGACTGTGCCATCCATGAAATTTTAACTTAATACTCCACCTGTGCATGGAGAAACAAAAAAGAAAAGTTCAATTAAGAAGCGAATTGAACTAAATAAACTGTTTTGATAGGTAAACTGAATCAAATAATAGTTTAGGGGTTATCTAGACTTTGCCTATAGTTGAGGGGAGTAATTTGGAATTTCTCCTTGTCTTTTCAATAAAATTCAAAAAGCATACTATAATTTGCATGTTAGTAACAAAAAAATTGAGTAATAGTATAGTTTCAAGGACCTGCAAATATTTGCAGCATATTTGGGACTTGTTATTTTTCAGTCGACTCAAAGTTGGAGCAACTTTCAGTCACCCAGGTTTCAGGTTTCGGATTTCCTACTTTTTCAGTCTCGTTAAGAGAAAATAGTGTAAACAAATGATAAAATACAATCTTTTTTTCATATAAATATATAAGATAAATTTTTGTAATGCATCTTTTTACTAAGACACATAATCTTACAATTTTTTTAAACTTCAAATAAAATCAAATCACATCAAAAAATTTAGACCCCTTAGCCACTTGTAAGACCCGCTTACATGCTCCGCTGCACGCGTGCTCGCCCCGTGTCGTGCGTCCCACGCCCGCCCACGCGTGTCGACTAAAACTCCCGTAACTTTCAGTGGATTGATCAATAGGATAAACTTTTATACAAGGCTATGATTTTTCAAAGCACCCATACTTCCATATCACTTATTTCTTTTTCTTTTGCGAGAAAATACTCACATTTCTGATGTAACTAGCACTTAGAAATGTGTGACTAGTGAGGCCACTCAAGTGGTAGTGTTTGCTACGACGATGCAAATACTCATAGGTTTTTTAAACTAGTCTGTCGTACTCATGGTTTTCTATTAAGATTTACGAAGGTGCAAATACTCATTGGTTTTTTTACTCTCTTTTTTTGTCTGTTCTAGAAACTAAGGGTAAGGATAAGGTGGGGAGGGGAGAAGTTAAGGGAGGTTTGTTTCATTGTTTTCGGGATCTCACAGCCACCGAGTCCAGGCAAGTATTTGCCATTTGTGTGCTCCACTCCTGAGCCAATAGTTATCATTAGTGCGGTATAAACAGAAATACTCACAAATATGGCAGATGAGTTGTCATGGTTGAGCGGAGCATTAGGTAGGTTCTTTTGGAATCTAGCTAATTATATTTGTCACTCATGATATATAAATATAACACTTGCTTATGCACGATACATTACAAATTAAACAAGCGATTGTTTTAATCAACATCTCGACTGTGCGATCCTCCAATCTAACTGTTTGTTTCATTTTGTTTTGTCCGATTATGTATTAACTAGTAAGCTGGCTCGCGCTAATAGCGCAGCTAGGACTGTATATATATGAAGTATCAATTTTGTGTATGAAGGTCATATGCTTAGTAATAGATAAACAATTGTAACTTTCTGCGAAAAATATCATCTTTTTATTTTTTTTCTTTTCCATCGATTCTAGTAGATTTCTAATGCCTTTCTTGAATGAAAGTACACTTCACCTAGCTTATGAAAAATTTGTGTAATTTAATCTTTTTAGTTCACCTCTATATATAGTGAGATCATTATGCTTTCATATTGAGTGGCCAGGATATACCTGAATCTCCTTTTTTTGGCATGAGTTTGTCGGTCAGTTTACTGAATAAATACACATATTGTGTTATAAATTGTTGCAAGAAATCAAATACATGGATTCATAGATGTTGTATTGTCATTATAAATACACACTCTCAACTAAAATCAAATTATGTATACCTAAAGAAACTGGTGAAGAAAAATGGTGACATTACAACCAAAATGATTCCATTTTATTTACTCAAATAAGAATATCTAATGTGCAAAATGAATTACAAAAGCAGAAGAAAGTAGAGGTTGTAAATTGTGCATTTTTATGATGTTTCTTAAAATTGTTTTGTTGAACTATATTATTAATTTCCCAAATTAATAAAATCCATGAAGGTATTTCAAAGCTTCTATGGTGCATGAAGCGGTAACAATAAGTTATGGAACCCACACGCGAGATGACATAGTCCGAAGCTGGTGCAATCACTTGATTGTCCTTGTGACTGCTTAGATCTAATGTCGTAGATTTGTTTTACCAAAACATAGCCACATGTTTTATCTCTTTCTATTTTTGTCAATGATTCATTTATCCATATTGTTTAAAAAAATTACTTTGGAAGCTTGATCCTTGTGACACAGCATAATAGTAACAGAGATTCATATTTATCCATTTTTTCTTATATTTTGGAGGCTTAATCTAGGCAGCATAGTCCTTTTATTTGGTTATCAAGCACGGTGCTTTTTTTTATTATTTTCGAAATTGGTAAGCACGCGGAAGCAAAGTTCTGTTTTGTGTGTTTTTTTCCTAGTGGCGACCCTCTGTGCTTCATTTATCCATAATATTTTATTTACACTTTGGAAGCTTAATCATGGTGACACAGCGTAATAGTAATAGAGATACATATTTATCTTTTTTTATCTATTGGAGGCTTAATCTAGGCAGCATAGTTCTTTTATTTGGTCAAGCACGGTGCTTCTTATTATCGAATTTGGCTAAACACGCAGACGGAAAGTTCTGCTATGTGTGTTTTTTTTATTTGTTGTGACCCTAACCGAGAGCAAACACAACAACAGTGCTCTGATTTGCAAAAAAAATAGGAAGAAAAAGGAAAAGAAAAGGCTAGTGCTTTTGCGGTATCCCTTAAACAAAAATGAACCGGAACAAAAGGGACTCCTTTTCGAAGTCTAACAGAACTCTCGTACATGTAGAATTTAGCTTTTTTTTCTTTACCTAGTCAGACTTGCATAAATCAAATTTTATATGTTTATATACAAACTCTTTGTTTATGCAGTGGTGATATTCTTTGTTTTCCTCTTTATCTTTGGATTCTTATCTAATGACATGAGACGTAGACATGAGGAGTAAAAATCTAAAGTTTTTGGGAACTTTTTGTTACAAATTGAATTTGGTCCGTACATTTATCTAAGAAAAAAATCCGGGTTTAGAATTCCTTACGGTTCGAAAGTCCTAAATGATACAATTTAGATAATACATATTTACAAAATATTTTATATGTGTATACTTTTAATTTCCTTGATAATCATATATTTTCAATTTCTAAATTTAGTATTGGATGATCATCTACCTAGATTATTAAGTCTATTATAAATACCAATAAATTTTAAGATATTTATGAAAAATGACAAATCATGATCAAATATTTTTGTTACATCTAGACCGTTCAATCTTCATAAAATCCAATTGTCTATATTTTTCTTTTTTCTGATTAATGTGGTAATTTCGTGAACTTGAGAGCGAACATGGTGAGTTCTTTTAACCTTCTAATATAAAGATAATTGATTAGATTAAATTATTAATGTATTCACTAAAAACCATTATAAATGACTAGTTGTCTGATATAAATCTAAGGACTGTGAATGTTGATTGAAAGGTGCTCCAAATTTCAATCAACTGAAACTGTACGTCGTAAAATGTATTTCTCTGCATGTAATTGAAAGGGGTTGCTAATAGCTCCCTTGGCATTGAATGCTCGTTCAGATGTAGCTCACCACCACTTCTCGTTAAGAAAACTTGTTTCCTTGGAATCAAAATAATTGTTATTCATGGCCATAAAGATTTTTTAGATTTACGATTCTTTTGGTTGCTCAAAGTGACCAAGCGAGGTCTATACCAATGAGCGAGACTCACTATGGGAAACAACACCTTTGTCGTGTGTGCACGGTACACGGCAAAGCCCATATAGCACATGGTAAAGCTCATATAGCACGCGGCACACGACATAGTCCTGCAGTTGGCCGTGTGCCAGGACGCGGGCACACGGTAAAAGAGGCCACGTGCCACGTATGCGTGCGGCCGCCTGGCGGGCATGTGCATTACCTTTTTACCTTGTGCCACATGTACAGGCCTATCACACATCAGAGGTAACGGCCATTAGCCTTGGAGGCTGCCGTCGTGCATGTGTGGCAGGCGGCTGCCTTTGTCGTGTGTCTACCCTCTGGCACATAACAAAACTGTCATTTGTCATGTGGCCACCCAAGCCACACGGCAAACCCGCTCTTTGCCATGTGCCTATGTCCGCCGTGGATCTTTTATTTGACACACGGTAAACCTACTTTTTGCTGTGTGTTCGATAGAAAGCACAGAGCCAGTTTCCCATAGTGACTCACTATACCAAAGCTCTAGGCATTCATTTTGTTTCGTTGGTTACATGAGGTCAATCTGATTGAAAAGAGTTGGCGTTTCGATGGCTATATGACTGCATCCTCCGTCGCGAATTACTTATTGTTTTAACCTTCATTATTACTAGTCGTTGCAGGTTGTCTTATCTCTACATAGTGTTTTCTGCAGAAAAATAAAATAATGTTTCTCTCACAAAAATAAAAAAGAAAAATTGTCACTCATTTCGCTAAACTTTGATCTTTCCTTAGATATCTCCTTGATACACATAGGAGCTATGGCTGCTGGCGCGGTGCTCACATTTGCTGTGAAGTCGGTAGCAACTGCAACCATCAAATTCTGGATCAACAAGATTTTCACCTGCTTGACTCATTACTGTAAGGCTGAAGGCCTGGAGGATGTCAAGGATAAGGTGCTAAAATCGCTGACAAAGGTCTTGGTTGTGGTTAATCTCATCAGCCCGGAAAATCTGGCAGAAAAGGATAGAGTATTAGTTCAATGGCTGTGGCAGTTCAGGGATGCAGTTGAAGAAGCAGAGGATGTGGTCGATGAGCTTGAGTACTACGAGCTCAGAGTTAAGTCAATGGATCATAAGGTTTGTGACTCGGGCTCCCACTTTTCTAAGGTAAAGCATCAAGCTATTAAATGTGTAAAAAAATCCAGCACTTTAGATAAGACTCTGAAACAATTTACTCACCAAGGAATACTCAAAAGGCTAAGGAAAGCCATAGAGAATTTGGACAAGATCTCCACAGAGATTGTGCCTATTCTCACGAGCGTTACACATGTTAGGACCCTTACTTCTGGTAGTCACATTGAGATAAGAGGGATAAACAAAAACCGTGATACAGGTTCAACATTAGCTGTTCCCTACTTTGTTGGACGAGAAATGGAAAAAAACATAATAGTTGCATGGTTGACCACTACACCAGTTGAAGCTTCAGAAATTGTGAGAAGTACTGACCATATTCCTATTTTTGCAATAGTCGGTCATGGTGGCATGGGGAAGACCACTTTAGCTCAATGTGTTTGTGAAGATGAGAACATTGCGAATAATTTCAAGGTTATATGGGTTAGTGTATCTACTATATTTGATGCAACGTCCGTGACAAGAAAAATACTCGAATCTTTTACAGGGGCAAAACCTAGAGCAGATAATTTAGATGCACTCCAGAACAATCTCAAGGAAAAACTGAATACTAAAATTTTCCTAGTATTAGATGATGTCTGGGAAGATAAGGCAACAGATGATTGGGAAAAATATTTGCCCCTCTCAGGAAAGGGGTGAGTGGGAGCAAAATCTTGGTTACAACGAGAATGCGATCGGTAGCAGATATGGCTGGCAATGCCATGGGTGTTAAATGTCAGTGCTTGGAATTGGAAGGACTTAAAGATGCTGATAATCTTAAGCTATTGAATCATCATATATTTTCTGGTCAGAATCCGCAAGATTTTACTGAGTTAATAGAAATCGGAGAACAAATTGCAATGGAAGTAAGGGGATATCCTTTCGTAACAAGGGCTATCAGTGACTATTTGAAGGACAAGACGGGATTTGGATATTGGAACCTTTTCTTACAAAAAAGACTGGAACATTTTCAAGGAATTGAAGATCGTATTATGCGCACCCTCATACCAAGCTACAACCACCTAGAACCAGAACTTCAGATTTGCTTTCGTTACTGCAGCTTATTTCCACATGGCTATAAATTTCAAAAGAAAGATTTAGTCTTGATGTGGATCAGCTCAGGATTGATCTCAAAAGATAGAAACAGATTGATGAGTAGGATTGAGGACATTGGGGAGGAAATCTTGGATGAATTAACAAGAAAATCTTTTTTTGATAAGAAATTTAAAACAATAAAATATAGTCAGAGAAAGGAAGAATATTATGTAATGCATGACTTAATGCACAAATTGGCAAGGTATGTATCTTTGGGTGAATGCGCAACAATAATCACTCCTAGTATGGTGGACAATGAGAAGGATACAGTTCGACATCTACGTATTGCTTGTATTCACAAGATGTCTATTGAGGAAGTGAAGAAAATCATGCGTTTTAAGAATCTTCGCAGTATAATTATTGATGGTCCAGGATTCATTGACAAGGATACTCTACAAGCAATTGAGAGTGTAATACAAAGATTGAAGTCCCTGCGTCTTTTGCGCTCAAATTTGCAGAATACATACCATCTTCCTAAACTTGGTTATTTAAAACACCTTCGTTATGTCTCTCTGTACAAAATATCATCCAAGGTAATATGTGGACTTGTCAAACTTTACCACTTGATTCTGGTTGATTGTTTGAATGATTGGAGGGAAGAACCAGGACAATTGAGGAATTTAGGGAACACTCACCATCTGCAATATGTCAAGTATAGGCCATATAGTATTGTCGAGATTCCCATTGGTAGACCCCTTCTCTTCAGGAGCTGTGTAATTACCAAATACAAGTAAGTAAAGGTAATAAAGTAAGTTCTACAGGGAAGTTGAACACTCTGTGTGAATTAGAGGTTTTGGGTCTTGAGAACATTGAGGATATTGAAGAAGCTGATAATGCCAAGTTAAATAAAAAGCAATATCTTGAATCTGTGACTCTTATTTGGCCAGCACGCTCTAGTACGGAAAACAGTGAATATGACTTGAATTTTGGTCACCTTGAGCGACATTATAATATTAGAAATTTGAAGATTTCTGGTTATGCTGGTTCAAGAGTTCCCATTTTGATTGAAAATACATGTTCGAAATACTTTTCGTCACTTGTGTTGGACAGATGTATGTATTTGGAACACCTGCCTTCATTGGGAGAACTGATGTTTCTTAAGAAACTTTGGTTGGAGTGCCTTCCTAGCCTACAAGTTATTGGCCAACCATCTCAGCAATCCAACATTACTCGTATTGACTCATACCTTCCTCCAAATCTGGAAACTTTGATTGTAAGACGCTGCAAAAAACTTAAGCAGCTACCAGCCCTATCACCCAGCTTGGTTTATTTGGAAGTAAGTAAGGTTGGGTTGATGGAATTCCCAAGGATAGGTGGCCTACAAGCTGAGACCATCGGTACCAAACCTTCAAAACTGCTGTCTGTCATTATTGAAGAATGTTCGTCACTTAAAGGAAGATTATTATTGCAAGAGCAGTATAGCAAAACTATCCATGTCCTACGTCTCACAGACTGTAAAGATCTGGAGTATGTGTCCTTGTTATTCCAAGAAGCAAATGAACTTAGAGAGCTCAGCATCATAAATTGCCCGAATCTTAGGACATCGAGTGAACTTGAAGGAAAAATCCTTCCACTGTCACTTGAAAATCTTACACTCAACCATCCTGGCGATCTAGAATGTTGTCTGATCAAATCACTGCTTGGACTCTCTAACCTTTTTAACCTGGTGCTGGAGAACTGCATGAGCCTGGAATCCCTCCCCTCCTCAGATGTGTGGGACAGTCTCAAGTCACTGAAGTTCATGGAGATAACAGGATGCGAGAACCTTCAAACATTTGGTGGTCTTGGTTCCCTCGGTCACCTCATTTCGCTGAAAATCAGCGCCTGCAGTAAGCTCACAGAAGTTAGCTTGTCTGTAAATCGACATGCATCTGCTCAAGACTCCGCTGCTGCTGAAGATGGTTGTACAGAAGAGGAGAATCTGGTTGTGTCTGTCAGCTCCCTGCTCGTCGATTATCTTGAAGTTGATCTCCCATCTATATTGAACATTGAACCTCTCAAGAGTCTCTGCCACACGAAAGGATTGATAATTAGAGACGGAAGACTGATGGAATTCTTACCTGAACAATGGCTTCTGCAGAACCATAAAGAACTCCAATCACTAAAGGTGTTGAGTGCCAATTCCTTGGAGTCTCTGCCGATACGCATGAAAGAATTAATGTCTCTGAACTTCTTACTTCTATCAGGTGCTGAGAAACTCCGATCACTTTCAGACCTGCCCTCTTCCCTGCAGTGGCTCCATGTGATGGGCTGTTGTCCAGAGTTGGAGACTAATGTTAGAGTAAAGGATACCCCTGAATGGAATAAGATCTCCCACATCCCCAAGGTGCACATAGCCGCGGTCAAAACGGATCAATCTGATCTTCACATTTTTCATGGTATATATTCATCTGTTCTATCAGCATAAATAATTTCTCTGAAAACTGATGGCATTTGAGTTTTCCAAATTAATATCATTTCGGTACTAACTCCATTGTGTTACCAGCATTTTTTTATCTGAGTTTTGATTGTTCTCCACTCAAACTCTCCATTGTTCTGTGTCATTCTTAGAAAGATGGAAAAGGATTGTGATCCTTTGATTTAAACAAATGTTATCTTTAAGATTGGTAAATGAATATCTTTAGAAGTTCTACCCTCACCCCTTTCTTGAAATTACTCGATGTAATGAACTGTTTAATGAAAATCGGTCAGGTCGGCATTTGGCCTTAGTTTGCCTCAGAAAAAGAATCATTACAAGGTAGTGTTATCTGACAATTTATGCATCGTTAACTATACAAATTGTAAGTCAGGGTAATATTTTATGCACAAACTTTCTTCCTAAATCACTAGACACTATTTTTGAGAGGGACAAAAAAATAACATCAAGGAGTAGGCTTCTCTGTGTGAAAAGGAAAATAGGAAATCAAATTGAAGTTAGTGAGCACTCAAACGTAGATAATGGGGTTGTGCGTTACTACCCTGCTACTAATTGCACCTCTTAAGGTATTTCCTTTGTACTGACTTAATATGACCCTTTGTAGCTAGCTTGTTCAATAATATTTACTGTCTAATACCTGAATATGGCTCTTTGTAGCTGGCTACTACTTCATGTATGGCAAAGAATGCAGTGAAGATACTATATATGAACGGAGTATTCCATAACCATTGAAGCAAGCATGTTTCATTCCCACTAATTCGAATATGGGAGTACTGTGTTAATTGCCATTGTCTAAATTGGATCTTCTGGTAAGATAAAAAAAACTCTTAACAGTTTAATTCCTAACTGTATTCACACGTGGAGATGGCATTCACTCGATGTTGTATACTGTTACAGCTTCCTCGAAATCCTCATTCTAACAATCTTCTTCCACTGGCACAACTCATATGTGGTTCAAAATCATTCATTTTGTGATTTTGATCCCAATTAGTGATCAACACTCAGTGGCTGTTGTTGCCTCAAGTACCACAATGTGTGCCAATAAAAATTGAGTTCAGAGGCATGGAAACTTATCCATGGTTCTATGTTTCCATGCCGCCCACAGGTACCAGAGCTGATCTTAGAAGGAGTTGGAGATGTGATGATCAAGCGTTGTACGTCTATACGCAGAAATGCACAATCAATTGGTACACCCTTTAATTTATTTCTAGACAGCTGTATATCTCCTTAAGAGTTATGTTGAGAAAGTTTGTTGGAACACTGCCTTTTCTGAGTTGGTCTGTGCGACTGTAGCATCTTTATATTGCCTTTTTGCGAGGCAACGTGGTGATGCCTGTATCTACTGACCCCCTTGTGCTTTCGATCATCAAACTCACTATAACAATAACTCACTGTAGCCACGTAGCCCAAAACCCTATAGCCACGGCAAACCAAATTGACCGTGGCTATAGTTGGGTGCGGGCTACTGTGCCTTGGACCGTGGCTATAGAGGCCACTATAGCCACGGTTGGCTTTGTGAACCGTGGCTATAGTGGCCTGCACCAATAGCCACGGTCCACGTCACAGTTTCATCTATAGCCACGGTTGAAGAAGTGGACCGTGGCTATTGTTTTGCACAGTATAAAAGCCGCGTTCGGACAGAACAGGAGCTCAGTCCAAGTGTGGTTTCATAAACCGTATCGATTTTGATCTCAACATTCCAGTACTGTGTCTGCCTCTCTTGTTCTCCTTTTGGTTTTACATATCAGCGTTGCTTCCGTGCTGGAAGTCACCCATTGTTTCCAGAGGTGTCTTATGAGTCATCACTTTCCCTGCTTCCTTGGGCTTTGGCCCCGCAAAGACTGCAACCATGCATTGCAAGGTGAAGGAGTCATCAGTCATTTCACATTAAGAAGAAGGATATAGTACACGGGTAAGCGCTCGAGGTGTTACATACAGAGCGCCTAACACAAAGGTGCACCACCTGCAACACACACAGAAGGCACTAAGAAAGCGACAGGATCAAAAGGTCCTGCAGTCGGCAGCTCCAGCTATAGGCACCATATAGGGCACATTCATTCCCAACTGTATGTGCGGCTGTGCTCCGCTGAAAACACAGTCGTTTTTCTATGCTTCCAATGTTACGAACGATGACGAAACGACGATGAAGAACAGAAGATCAAACCACAAGAGACATAAGGATTTAACGCGGAAAACCCTTCCAATGCGGGATTTCGCTCCGGCCCAAGCCTCCGGCGACGGGCCTCCGCTTTGCTATGTCAGAAGTCGGCCTCCACTTGTACATAATTTGGATCACAACTCAACATCCAAAGCTCCCAGGTGACTAGGATTACAAGGGTGTTGAAACCGCACCGTCCCTCTTGAGGCACCTGGTACCTAGCACCACTCCACCAACTTGAGAACCAGCCAACAGAAGGCTGCGAGAGAGAGCGAGAGAGAGAGAGAGAGAGAGAGAGAGAGAGAGAGGAGGTTAAGTTTTTGCAGAACTAGTGCCCATATTTGCCTCGAGAAAATGCAAGACACCAGAAGGTGGTTAATTGTTTCCTCAGCTTGATCACATAATGGGCAGGCGGCCAGGTGGGGTAAATTTCGCTTTGCAAGTCGCTCTGCTATCCAACATCGACTGTTGATGGCTAGCCATCTTATATTTACTAATTGGAGGCTTCTTTTGAGGCCTCCACATTAATCGGAAGAAATTCCCTCTAAATTCTCACAAAAAAGCAAAACATCTACCCCTTCATCCCAAGATCAGTGGTTGTTATGGATGTACTGTGTATTAGATTGCATTACACCTCAAGAGTCCTAAAAACCAATCAACCAATATATGGAATCTTATAATTATTTCCTCACGGAGAGCATCTTTATGCATTGTATGTGTATGGAAGTATCCCAAAGTCTACCGTGAATCATCCTGTTGTGTGTCATTTGTACAGAGTAAGAAATCCCTTTCCAAAGAAAACCTAAATAAATAAAGAACTCTTGCTATCGACAAAAGAAGTTGCCGATTAGGTCAATAATCGATCCTGGTAGTTATTTTGCCGTATTACTGAGTTCAAATCCCAGCACGAATGCATGCTTATGCACAAAAATCAGCGGTGCATGCACCTGAGCTAATTCTAATGATGATTCTGGTGCAGGATTATTAATGCACACCATGCTTTGTTCGCAGCAAAAAAAAATCAATCTAGAGAGGTTACAGCTTGAAGGCTAAAGTATATATTCTTTTTTTTTGGAACCCGGCATTCCATTTACCGGTGGCTCCAGCCAAATCATCGGAGACCAGAGCAGTTACAAACTCAGGGGCCATGCTCATGTACACTGAGTCATGGATGGACAAACGCTGCCTGAAAGAAGCCAATGAGTCCGCGACCCTATTACCGGTTCTAGGACAAATTGAAATCACACAACTCTCAAACTGAGAATACATTAAGTTTTTAATTTCGCGGAGCAAGCAGGCATGAATGCTTCTATCCATGTCATTCATCCGGAGTGCATGACCCAGTTGTGCAGCATCATTTTGAGAATGATCTGTGGCATTCCCAGAAACATGATCAGCGTGCAGTGGCGAAGAGGCGAACTCCAACGACCCTACACCTCCCTTAAGTGCAGCAGCGAAGGCTAAAGTATATATTCTGCAAGTAATGCACTGTGATAACAGCTTTGATGCAATATACCATACTTAAGTGTTGTTTTGTACTCATATTTTCGTACAACAAAAACATAATATGGGGTCAGGACAACAGAGGATAGAAGTTCTTAATAAAAGAAAAATCAATTTCAGGAAGATCATGTTAGTAAAGCAAAATGGAGAGTTTAAGAAAAAATAACAAAGATTAAGCAGTACTTTTTTCCAAATATATGACTTAGAAATTATTGTGCAAGAAAATAAAATTGATCAAATAGATATTGATGCAACAATTCTGTTCATAATTTTTTTTAAAGAAACCATTCAAAATAAAATTGTCAGCTCGTGCATCCGCACGGGTTGATGGACTAGTATGAAAAATTTGCAGCGGGGGAGGAGCCCAAGACTTCCATATTCTTTTCCAAGGCGCAAACATGATGGTTCCCAAGAAAAACGCTTCATAGGCTGATTTTTTGGAGTAGACACCAGACTTAGTGAGGCGCCATACGTGATGGTCCTGCACACCGTGCTGCAACTTGGAAGTCTTCCATCTGGTCCCAGATCACAAGGTACTCGATCACAATCTGAACTGTCAAGGCTTCTTGCATGTCTCGTACCCAAGCTCTCTTATTCAGAGCTCGTGCTACCGTTTGCTGTTCATTCAATCTCTTTGGGGATTATGCCAAACAGGTTAGGTGCGATCTCCGCAATGGTTTGTCCATTCACCCATCTGTCTGTCCATAATTTTGTTGACAGTCCATTCCCAACCGTAATGGACACCGCCACCAAACAAGGCTTTTGCATTGCGTGACACGTCAATTGACAGGCCCTGGCCGTGAGGCTTTTTTTTAACCAAAACCAGCCAATAATGCGGAGAGCCCAACCATGTAATTCTAGATTGTTAATCCCCAGATCCCTATACTTCAGTAGTTGTTGAACCCGGTGCCAAGAGACTAGGCAGCTGCCTCAATTGGCCTTTTCTTGGCCTATCTATAGGAAAACTCGGAGCAACTTGTTGGTGCCTTTGATTGCCCATTTTCAATGAAATGGCCAGCCCAAAAATTGATCTAGTAATTTACAAAAGAAAACACGAAGCATAACACTACCAGAAACTAGATGTTTAGTGAGGGTCGTAGATTTTGTGACGGTTTTTAGTTGGACCCTCACTAAAATTGTAATTTTTGTGAGGGTCCGAGATTCCACACACCTACAAACCCTCAGAAATTGCATTTTTGCTGTGAGCTTGGAGGCCTTCAGCAATAAAAACGTTATATTCTGTGTGTATACTAGTTACTTTAGTGTGTGGATCACTCTCAAAAAAAATGAAGCGGCTGCCTGGCGCCAACGAAATTGTTGTCCCCGCCAAAACGAAACGCCAAAGACTCGGTGGCCGCCAAAATTTTTATCCATCCCGCGAAAGAGAGACCGTAAAGCACCCTGTCTCCTTCCAATCTAGCAGAATCCACTCCGTTCCCCATTGTTGGCCCCATGGAAACATCCTGCTGCGCTTCTCCCTGAGCCGCCGCCAAGCAACGCTGGTCCCTGTTGCTCCCACACCGAAGCCGCATCCTGCTCCTCCTCCAATTCTGCTGCCCTCACCTCACTGCTGGTCCACCTCCTGGCCTCCTCCACGACCTGTGACCACCCGCCGGCCGCCACCACCATGGATGCTGCCTTCGAGAACTCCTGCTGCGCCTCTCCCTGAGGCACGTCCTGCTGCACCCCACCACGTATGCTGCTCGTCTCCCAAAGGCAAGAGGCGCTGGCCCTGTTTGCTTGTCTCTCTTCTCCCTTGAGCTGCTAATCCATACCCTAGCCCTAGTTCCTGTCAGACCACCAAGTTCAATCTCTATTGGGCCAGTTCTTTAAATTTGGTTGACATATTGTGGGTTATTTGGCAGTAGAATATGCAAGATCTGAACTAGCTTGTGTGGGATTGCTTGTGTTCTTCTAGTTTTATCTCGTTGCATTCAGTTGGGATTTTTTTAGCTAGTCCTGTTCGATACTTGGCTGGATTTAGGTACAGGAAATGCAAGTGCAAATAAATTAGATGGGTAGGGGTTGCATATTATCAGATCCACTATAACCCTATGAATAAGATGTCATTTTTCAATCCTACGTTTATTCTATCAAAATAAGAGACAATTTCTTTGTGCTGATTTCTTATACTGTATAACAGGGATGCAAAAGATTGGGATTGAAGGTGTTTAGTTTCAGCACTGGAATTATTTAGAAGTTTCAGGTCTGCATTTTTAAGAATTAATTGCTCACTCATTTCTCTCTTGTGAAGTGGTAAATGACTGAAACTAAGAATGTTACTTCAAATTGCAGGGAGCACTACGATTGGAGCTGAAAGGGACAGTGACTTCATACTACACACTACCGGAGAACGAGAAGCTGCCGTGTGTCAAAGTTTTCGCCGTGTGCCAAGTCACGGGCACACGGCGAATGAGCCTATATGCCGTGTGCCAAGGGACGCGGCACACGGCATAAAACCAACACACGGCAGCCTACCTTTCGCCGTGAGCCGGACAAAAGGCACACGGCAAACAAACCTCGTCACCGTGTGTCCGGGTCACGACACACGGCGACCCAAACAGGACAGCAACGGCCGTCGCGCGCCGTTAGACCATCTGGTCTTTGTCGTGTGCCGCAGCATGGGCACACGGCAACTAGAGTATTTTGCCGTGTGCTCCTGGACCAGCACACGGCAAATGGAGCATTTTGCCGTGTGCCTGGTCATGGCACACGGCAAACTACACATGTTTTTTTTAATTTCACATCTCCAACAATTTTTCATGTTCATGTACATGGTTTGAATGACAATGTTTCAATTTGGGTTGTTTTGCACCATTTCTTCTATATTTAACTAATTTATTTTGTTTACAAGATTTATTTGAAATAAGTGAATTTTGAACTGCAAGTGCATGAAATAATAGACAAAAATGCATCACAAAATGATATTCACAATATTTATACTAATTTAATACAATATGCGGTAGTGTTAATGAAATTTTGAAAAATCCTATTTCACGAAACATTACATTGACCATTGGATGAAATACTTTTTAAATTCTACAAAATTCATACTATGTCTGAAATTCCTGAAAATTGCTATAATGTAATTTTAGCATATACCGATTATGTCATATATAGTTGAGTTGTTTTTACGCATTTGGTCACGGACGACGTGTACAACGTGAATGTTTTCCATAAACTCCCATATAGGTTTAGATAGATAAGATAAGGTCGTGTAGGTTTTGAAAAAAATTTGGACTTGTATATAGGTTTTCACTTTCAAATGAATTTACACTTCCATATAGCTCGAAATATGCACTGCCATATAGGTTTTCAAATGAATTAAACAAAAACATTATCTATGGAAAAACTATTTCTGAAATAATACAATGTTTGCCGTGTGCCACTACGTCGGCACACGGCGAAATAAAATGTTTGCCGTGTGCCCTTCCCTAGGCACACGGCAAACTTGTCCTAAACCGGGCCACGTAGACCAAATGTTCGCCGTGTGTCCCGATCCAGGACACACGGCAAAAGACCCCGCCTGGTTTGCCGTGTGCCGCGGATCTTGGCACACGGCAAAACGGCCTTTTGCCGTGTGTCCTAGATTTGGACACACGGCGAATGAGGCCTTTGCCGTGTGCCAGGATGCGCGGCACACGGCAAAGCCCCCGGAACTTATCCGTTGCCGCGCCTCCTTCTCTTTCCCTCTCTCTCACTCTCTCTACTCTCCACTCCACCCGCTGCTGCGTGCCGCGCCGCCTGCCCGTCGCCCCTGCCGCGCCGCGTGCCGCACCGCGCCGCCTGCCGCGCCGCTCGTCCCCGTCGTGCGCGCCTGCCTGACGCGCCGCCCGGCCGCGGGCCGCGCCGCCGTCCCCTCGTCGTGCGCGCCCCACGCCGCGCGCCTGCCTGCCGCGCCGCCCGGCCGCAGGCCGCGCCGCGTGCCGCGCCGCCCGCGGGCCACGCAGCCCGCCGCCTGCCGAGCTGCCGCACGGGCCGCGTCGCCTGTCCCCCGTCGTGCGCGCCTCACGCCGCGCGCGCCTCTTGGCCCGCACCGTCCGTCCCCGTCGCTCCATCTCTCGGTAAGAAAAGCTTTGATATCTAGTTGTGATACGTTAATGTGGATTTGATATCTAATTAGGATTGCTTGTGCTTCAGTTCATGGCTTGTTAATCCGTATGGTTAGAGCTATGCATGATTTAGTTCTTGCTTATCCTTTTAGACGTTATAGTGTTTGATCGACGTTATGATTCTAAGCGTGGTGCTTAGACGACTAGATAGTGTCAATTGTCTTGCAATTCATGGTCTGCAAATGTAGATAATACATGGTGACAACTCTATATGTCCTATGTACTCCTCCATATTCGGTTGTAAAATGCAGATTTGCCTTGTGGATGTCGAGCATGAATCCGTGCGTGAAGTGTTGAGTGTATTAGACTATGAGTAGTGTAACATTAGAGAATAGGCTTTTCTCGTCTTACTTAAATCCAGTAGATGCTAAGGTTCTTGTACTTTTTTTGCGATGCATATTTTGCAGGTTGTCATTGGACACTAATTTTTTTGTTTACTTTTTGCAGTGAGGCTTTGTAGAGAGGCGCCGTCTTGACTTATCGCTTCGCTACGTAGTAAGGTGAGATGACAGGACCCCTCTTTTCATATAATGTTCTTAGGTCGCGTAACCTAGTTAGGCGTCTCCCGTTCGAAAGAGATACGGTTGAAAATATGTATTTGTTTGCATATGTACAACCGTATCTGTTTCGAATTGTCCACTTTTTTGGACAGCCCGCGGATGTGTACATGGGGTTAGTTTCCATGCTCCACCCTATCCAAGACAGAGTTTCGGCATCACCCCCTGTTGTTCTCCGGATACACAATCTCCTTGATAGGACGTGTATTTGGAGAACAGCGGGGAGGTGCTGCCGAAATTTTGTCTCGGGTAGGGATGGAGCATGGAAGCTTACCCATGTACACATCCTCGGGTGGGATTAGGACCTATCTTTACCTATTAGGGCATGATAGGTATCGCGTAGCTATATATGATTTCTATAACACCCGCTGCGCTATGTTAAAGGATGGATAGTCGTGATTGGATGTACACGGGATGGCGGGGTAAGCGTGACTATACGGATGAGTTCATTTACAAGGTCCATGAATTCTTGAAAAAGGCATTTCAATCAGGACAGGGTAGAGCAATGTGCCCATGTGCTAGGTGTGAGAACAAGACATATCAAACACAATTAAAAATGGGTCAACACATTTGCAACAATGGATTTATGGCAAACTACACCCGTTGGATCTGCTATGGTGAAGCCCATCGAGCTAGGGACGAGGTCGTGAGGCAACGCATTGCAGAATATGATTCTGATGCCGGGTGTGGAGACATGTTAGATGATTTTCATCACGCCCACTTTGATGAAGGACCTAGCCATGTTGGGGAGGAGCCGCCGGAGCCTACCGCAAAAGCCTATTACGACATGTTGTCTTCGGCACGTAAACCATTTCACGACCATACGGATGTTTCTCAACCGGATGCTCGTCGGACGACTAATGGCTTTAAAATCTCAGCTTGGCATCAGTCGAGACGGCTTTGATAATATGTTGACGGTTTTTGGTAGCCTGCTTCCGAGTGGTCACAATCTGCCGCGCAACATGTATGAGTCTCAAAAGCTCCTTCGTGCACTTAAGATGCCGTACGAGCAGATACATGTCCTGTCCTAACGGATGCGTCTTATTCAGGAAAGATAACTCGAAAAAAATTATTGTCCTAAATGTAATTCCTCCAGGTTCATTGAGGTAGATTCTGGTGATGGTCATAAGAGGCAGCTCAAAATCCCCGTGAAAATCCTACGGTACCTTCCATTCGTACCGAGGATTCAACGCCTTTACATGACCGAGGAGACCGCAAAACAGATGACATGGCACAAAGAAGGCAAACGATACCGTCCCGAGAATATGGTACATCCAGCCGATGGTGAATCATGGAAGCATTTTGACAGGCAACATCCTGAAGAAGCCGAGGATCCTCGTAATGTACGGGTTGCACCGGCGACGGATGGATTCAATCCTTATGGAATGCCATCTGCCCCATACACTTGTTGGCCGGTGTTTGTTATCCCTCTCAATCTCCCTCCCGACATCATGTTTAAAGCACAAACCATATTCTTGTCGTTGATAATTCCTGGACATCCAGGGACTAAAATGAGTGTGTACATGGAGCCTTTGATCGATGAGTTGCTTGATGCTTGGAATGTTGGGGTATGGACATACGACAGGGCTAGAAAGAGGAACTTCAAAATGAAAGTGTGGTACATGTACTCCATGCATGACCATCCGGCATATGGAATTTTTTCCGGCTGGTGTGTTCACGGGAGGTTTCCATGCCCGGTATGCAAGTCGGTTGTCAAATTCTTTTGGTTGACGAATGGTGGCAAGTACGTTGCTTTTGACAAACACCGACAGTTCCTTACTATGGGTCATCCATTCAGACGGGACAAACAGAACTTTACAAAAGGTGTGGTGGTTGAAGAACCCCGCCACATATATTGACAAAGTGCGAAATTCTTGAGCAATTAAACGCGCTCAAGGAAAAGGTCGGTGGTGGTTTTGAAGGATATGGTGAGGAGCATGCATGGACTCAGATTTCGGGTCTGTGGAGGCTGCCGTATATGATTGACATTCTTCTTCCACATATTTTAGATATGATGCATACTGAAAAGAATGTCGCCGAGGCACTTTGGGTTACAATCATGGACATTCTTGGTAAGACTAAGGACAATGTTAAGGCTAGAGTGGATCAAGCTAGCTTATACAATAGACCAAAGCTCGACATTCCGTCTCCTAAAGACGGCAAAAGATGGAAAAAGCCTCCAGCCGATTTTGTATTAAAGAGGTACCAAAGAAAGGAAGTATTAGAATGGATGAAAACTTTAATGTTCCCCGATGGGTATGCAGCGAATTTGAGGAGGGGTGTGAATATAAGTACTATACGAGTCAATGGGATGAAGAGTCATGACTACCACATATGGATTGAACGCCTTCTTCCAGTCATGGTTCGAGGTTATCTTCCCGACCATGTGTGGCTAGTGCTTGCAGAGTTAAGCTATTTTTTTCGCACCCTTTGTGCTAAGGAGTTATCTCGAACCGTGATAGCAGAAATGGAAAAAATGGCTCCCGTGTTACTTTGTAAGCTGGAGAAGATCTTTCCCCCGGCTTTTTTAATCCGATGGAGCATATGATTTTGCATCTCCCGCATGAGGCACAAATGTGTGGACCTGTGCATAGTCGTTGGTGCTATTCAATTGAGAGACAATTAAAGGTTCTTCGAACCAAATGTAAAAACAAGTGCAAAATTGAAGCCTCCATGGCAGAGGCATACTGTAGTGAAGAGGTGTCAAACTTCACATCAAAATACTATGCCGAGACCCTTCCAAGCGTGCACAATCCACCCCCTCGTTACAATGCCAACGAAAATGATTGCATCTCAGCCTATTCGTAGCGCAACTTGGAAGAGCAAGTGGTGGGACTCCTAAGACCTTGAAACATGAAGAGTTCCGCACTATCATGTTGTATGTGTTGATCAACCTTTCTGAAGTGCAGCCATACTTACAGTAAGTTGATATTGCACTATAGTATTTATAACAGTATAGTCACTAATATGCATCTAACTTCTGTCGATTTTCTTTTGTATAGAGAATTTACTCAACAATTCTGGCAGAGAAATAGGGCACCGACTCCTCAAGATGTTGATGCCCTTCTTAAAAAGGGCGCGGGTCGTGGAATGCCGGATTTCATTTCTTGGTTCAAACAAAAGAGCCGAAATGATGCGTCAATGACTCGCCGAGCTGAGACAGATAGCAAATGGATGTGAATATAGGGTAATGTCGTACAACGCCTATGACGTAAATGGATATCGTTTTCACACTAAAAGATACGATGAAAGTCGGCCCAATCGGAGGACAACAAATTTCCAAGTTTGTACGAAAGCCGATGATGGGGTCGAGTACTATGGAATAATTGAAGAAATATACGAACTCTCATTCATTGGTCGCAAACCTCTCGAAGCCCTGTCGTATTCAAATGTCATTGGTTTGATCCTAACCAAGTACGACGGACACCTAGTATTGGACTAGTTGACATTCGACAATCATCCGTCTATGCAGGAGACGATGTCTATATTGTGGCTCAACAAGCAACGCAAGTGTATTATCTCTCATACCCGTGCAAAACCGACGAACGTCTTTTAGGGTGGGACGTTGTGCACGAGGTATCGCCACACGGTAGACTACCTGTCCCAAATAATGAAGATTACAATATGGACCCTAAAACATATGACGGAGAATTCTTTCAAGAAGTTGGGTTACAAGGGCGTTTTGAGATAGACCTAACCGGAGCAATGGAAATGGAAGTAGACGAGGATAATGAAAGGGTTGATGTCGAGGATGATGAAAGAGGTGATGACGAGGACATCGGAGATGTAGTTTCCAATCCGAAGGACTTAAAATTACTTGAGAATTTACAATTAGGCATTCATGAGGTCATTCCTCCGCCGAGCATGTGCCGAATGTGATCTCGACATGTATGATAGTGATGATCAGTCGGACGATCCAATTAATCCCGATTGGGATGATTATTTCTAATAAATGTAAGTTACTATTATGTCTTAAATAATATATTTCTTTATATGCATGTTTCTAATCATGTCTTACTTATTTCATATGTGCTAACTGTTTTTCCGACTTTTTAATTCCAGGTGACCGGACAAAGATGGTGGGCGGTGTGCCGCAGCGACAGGTGCACGTCCGTTTGGAGGAGACAGATGCCGGACTCGGATGTACCACTCGGGTCCACACGAGGCTTGGGTCGGGAGAAGGGTAGTGGCCCCAAGGGCAGCGGGAGCAGTCGCTCTAAGTGCACCGGGAGCGGTGGCACTAGGGGCAACGGGAGCGGTGGCAGTAAGGCTAAGGGTCGAGTGACTCGGAGTAGGTCCATAGCACCACCTTCCCCGCCGGAGGCGGAGGAGGAGGAGGGGGAGGAGGAGGAGGAGGGGGCTCGGAGGAGGGGGAGGGCAGGAGGGAGAGTCGGAGGAGGGGGACGGGTAGGAGGGTGAGGATGAGGGTGAGGGTGGGGAGGAGCAAGAGGGGGAGCAGGCGGAGCAGCAGCCTCATCGTGTGGCTGCGGGGTCCTACGAGACTTCCCTGACGGGCCGATACCTTTGTCCACGCGACCGGTTATTCGACCAGTAATGCCATCGTAAGTAACTTCTAACTACTTCCTTCATTTGATAATGTGAAAATCTTTATTAATATCAAACTAATATTTTTTTCATAATCACTTTTCGCAGGAGTTGGAAATTGATCACCCCGGTAGTCATAAACGCAAGGTGAACGCCGTCCTTGGTGCTTTGGTCAGGCTGCACTTCCCATGTCAGGTTCACATTGGTGAAAGGTACGAGCCAGCGTGGACTTGGGAGCACTACCGCGTCGCCACCGAGCAAATCGACACATTCAACAGGTGCTCCGTCAACAAGGCGGATCGAGTGGTGTCAGAATTGTGGGTAAGTCTTTCTCGCTCTACACTTTTCATTCATTCCATTCATTGTACACTTATGCAATAAGAACTAAACACATTATGTCTACATGCAGGAATTCTACACTTGTGAGCCAGGGTACGAGGAGATGGCTAAGGTTGTGGCTAACAACCGATGTCGGAAGCTCGTGAAGGACATGCACTACGAGGCGCAAATTCAGTGCGTCATTAACTACTATGGCCATATCCTCCGTAAGAAGATAACCAAAGATGCGGCTAGGACTCGTGAAGCTCACACGGGAGCAATATTTACAGGTAAATATAGAGTTATCTCCGATTTAATGCATTGCTTCATTTGATTTTTTGACGTCTCTCATTTGTCCCGTGTAGGTGCCGGCGCCGTGGTGCCGTAATGACGATTTGTGCTGGGAACGCATAGTGGACAAGTGGTTCTCACCCGAGTGGGAGGAGATGCATAACGCTGGCCGAGCCCGGCGTGCGTTGATGCCTGGTCCATCGCACCACCAAGGCAGCCTTAGCAACGAGGAGTACAGAGCTCGATGGGTATGCAGAGTCATTTATTTGTTTTATCTCATAATTATGCATAAATAGTAATGAACTTGTTATTTTGTTTGCAGTCCCGGTCACATGGAGGCGCCGAGTGTCCCGAGTTCGTGGGCTGGGCTATGGCCCACCAGAAAAAGGCTACTCGGGCCAGCTACGACCCCGAAAACCCTCCTTCGGCTTATAGCAACCCCTCCGTCTACTCCCGTATCACTGCATATACGCGAGGTGGGTAAGCAACTCTATGGCTCGGAGTGGGATCCGACCGCCCACCCTATTGATGCTGAGGTGGCCATGAGGGCGGGAGGAGGCAAGAAGCATGGCCGGTTGATCATAGGCGACGGCACCGTGGACACGAGCAGTTGTCCCACCCTCTCGCGGATTCGGGCGAGGGACCCAGCCACCGCCCCGCCTATACGTCCACGCCGGACCGTCGCAGATCTCCAAGTGCAGAGACTTGAGGTTATTTCTGCTTCACTAAACAATTATTCAATTTCTAATCACGTATTATCACTGCATTGTAACAGTTCAATGGAAACTTTCGTAGGCCGAGCTCGCCGAAGAGAGAAGGCAGCGACAGGAGGAATCGGCGCGACAGCGAGGGGATATGGCCAATTTGTTTGCTTACATTGCCCACATGCAAGCTGAGTTGGCAGCAGGACGACCACCGCCACCGCCTCCAACTATGTCTCATATGTTTCCAGATCACTCCTCGGGTAATCAAGAAACATTGGTCAATTTACAATTACTTAGAGACTAAGATAACCTAGAGAATTAGATATTGTAGAAACTTACAATCTTAACTAAAATGAGTATTCTCTGGTTTGCAAACTTTTCTACTTTTTGCAGAACCTATCGGCGGCATCGAATGCCTCGGTGAACATGTCACCTACGTTGCCCCCGCAGCAGTTGTTCCCACAAGTGCCGCCGTTCGAGCCCTCACCCTTCGGCCCACCGCCGTTTGAGCCACCACCCTTCGACCCACATCTGTGAAATCATGGTTTGTTGTACTCGTGGACGGCCTACGAATGTTATGTGTTGTTTGTGACGATATTTGTGATGTTGTGAGACAAACGGATGATATGTGTTTTATTTGCGATATATGTGTTGTGCGATGATATGTGCGATGAATTGATGATGATGTGATATATTTCTACTGTGTTTGATATATGTTCTATTTGAAATGTTAAATGAGGTATCCGGAGCTAAAAACACAGAAAAAAATATGGCTGCAGATGGTCGTTTTGCCGTGTGCCGAGGCCTGGCACACGGCAAAGTGACCATAGTGGGAATTCATATCGGTCACTTTGCCGTGTGCCGAAGCAGCACACGGCAAAGTGACCAAATCTTTGCCGTGTGCCGCGTCACCGAGCACACAGCAAAGCCCAGATTCTTCGCCGTGTGCCGCGCCATTAGGCACACGGCGAAGTACAGAATCTTCGCCGTGTGCCACGTCCCTGGGCACATGGCAAAGAACAAAACAGGTCGCCGTGTGCTGGATGCCGGGCACACGGCAAACAGGACGTGACGGCACTGTTACTTTTGCCGTGTGCTTGCTGTGGCACACGGCAAACACTTCGCCGTGTGCTTGCTGTGGCACACGGCAAACACTTCGCCGTGTGCCCGAGCTCTGGCACACGGCGAAGAGGGCTATGCCGTCGAGCACAATCGCCGTCGGGCTTTCGCCGTGGGCCACCTACGGCAAAGGTCTTCGCCGTGTGCTAGAGGCTCTTCGCCGTGTGCCGCGGGCACACGGCAACTACGTGATTTCCGGTAGTGACAGCTGTTGTACGTCTAGAGATCCAAGGTGAGAATGCCACAATCTTTAGATTACCACTCATTGCTTCAGGTTTTGTCTCATTGGGATGTTGTGTTGATTTATTTCCATGGTAATGTGATAAAGGAGTGTATTGCACAAATATAGCTTTCAGATATGTTACAGTTTGCAATACGATAGTGAATGAAATTAAATTGGTTGTCATGCACTGATGTATACACTTCCTATACACATAGGTAGTCAATGTCAGACCGTGCATGGATGTATAGTGGTTGGCAACGTGGTAAAGCGCCCTCCGATGAATGGATTGAACAGACCATGAAATTCTTAGATCATGCATTCTCTATTCCTGGGGTAGCCAAAGATAATGCTATTAAGTGTCCTTGTGGCATGTGCCGAAACTACTTTAGGCATCAAAGGAATGATGTAGAGTTACATTTGTGCAAAAACGGATTTAAAAACAATTATGAAACATGGACAGAACATGGTGAAAATTCTGTTTCTAGACTTGTTGAAACATGCTCTTCAATAGGTCATGAGGGCTTTGATGAAAATGACCATATGGATACTATGTTGACTGAATTAGGTGAAACGATTCTACCTTCAGATAGTGAACAACCTACAGCATCTGCTAAGGCTTTTTATAGGATGGTTGAAAGTGCCAATGAATTGGTCCATGAAAGTACGAAGCACTCAGTTCTTTCTGCTGTAGCTCGTTTGCTTGCTATGAAGTCAGAATACAATATGTCGGTTGGCCACTATGATGAGGTCTTAAAAATTATGCATGAACTGTTGCCTCCGAGTCTAAGCTAGTTGAGGATTTCTACCGTTCTAAGAAACTAATGGAAGGTCTTGGTATGCCTTACATTAAAATTGATGTGTGTTATAATTTTTGCATGCTGTACTACAAGGATAATGCACATAAGGAGAAATGTGACTTTTGTGGTACCCCGCGATACAAGAACGGACAAAATAAAATTCCACAAAAGGTTTTGAGATACCTTCCCATAAAAGATAGATTGCAGAGGTTGTATGCACATGAAAGAACAGCTAAACTAATGCGTTCACACAAACCCACCAATTCCGACAAAATGGTTCATCCATGTGATGGTGAAGCTTGGCAGGATTTTGATAAGGAATATCCTGACTTTGCTAGGGATCCTAGAAATGTTCGCCTTGCTATTGCAACTGATGGTTTCACTCCTTTCAATGGGGGTTCTCCTTACTCATGCTGGCCAGTTTTTGTAACTCCACTTAATCTTCCTCCTGGTGTGATCTTGAAGCCAGAAATACATATTCTTGACTATGGTTGTCCCTGGTCGAGAAAATCCAAAGGCGAAGCTTGGTGTTCTAATGCAACCTTTGGTAGATGAACTTCTTGAACTGTGGATAGGGGTAAAAACATGGGATGCTTCTCTTAAAAAGGAATTTACAATGAAGGCTATTTTTCTTTGGTCAGTCCATGATTTTCCTGCCTATGGTATGTTTGCCGGATGGAGCACCCATGGCTTGTTAGCCTGTCCAATCTGTTTGGGTGATTCTAAATCATTTAGACTTAAAAATGGGGGAAAACCATGCTGGTTTGATTGCCACATGAGGTTTTTACCTATGGATCATCATTTTAGATTTGAAGCTAATTCATTTAGAAAGGATACAATTGTGCTTGATGAGCCACTAAGGCGTCCAACAGGATCAGAGCGGCAAGCTCATATGAATACTTACATAGGAGATGCTGATAGCTATGGTAAATTGCACAACTGGACAAATCTAAGCTGTTTTTGGCAACTTCCATACTTTCATAAACTTAAACTTCCTTTTTCAGGATGATTACACTTCAGGTCTGCAGGCTATCCACCCAGAAGAATATTTGGAGCAGCAAGATGTGGATGGAAAGGTGTTGTACAGAACATCAGGTGGCTTACGCCATGGTCGTGTAGCTATTGCTGATGGTGCTGTAAAGAAGGCAGACGTGATAGCAGCTGGCAAAGAAACCCATGTGAGGCCATCAACAATTGTGCTTCCTGTGAGCCTTCAAAATATGGCTCGAGACAACCAACGCCTTCTTCTCTCCAATGAACGTCTACTCAGCTCGAATGCAACGCTAGGCCAACTGAACAGCCAGTTAATCATGGTTAGTCATCTATCTTCAAAGTGTATATCCAATATCATTTTTCCCATACTAAATGGACTTGCTTTCATTTTGCCAGATGTTGTATGCTGACCTAGGAAGAGAGCCATCTGCAGAATTACTTCAGCGCATACAAGAAATCCAAGAACAACAAGCACAAGAAATCCAAGCACATGTATGATATCTCCTTATACCAGTCATGTGTTTTCATGGCTGGACATATGCAAACTTACTCCCTCTACTTGTAAACAGGGAGCTACCGTTTCATCTCATATCAACTCCCCTTCGTCTCGTGGAAATAGCACCCCTCGGGGGTTGTCATCGGTGCAAGTCATGGCACCAATGGCGGTCAGCAGACTCCTACTCACAATGATGAGAGCAACAACGATAACAATAGCTTTGAAGATGAAGCCCAATGATCAGTATTTGTGATCTGACTTGTGGTTCATATTTTGGTAGTTCTATCAGACTTGTGCCTTTTCTGTGAGATGTAGGCAATTTGCTAGATTATTTTGTTTGTATGGCTGAATGCTATTGAATTCTGAAACTATGATGATAGATATGTATGTTGGCTGTGACAATGCATATTAATGGATGGGAAACATTGAGTTATGGATCGTGAAGCAACCTTTTAAATTTTATTGTGCATTTTCCGTGGCTGGATATGTGACCAATTTTTCTGATGGTGTGTGAATATTTCTTGACTGGTTATGTCTACCATGTTTATTCTTTTTGTGACGGCCAACATTTGACAGAAAATATTTTTCTGACTGGGTAAGTATCACCGGCGGTTTGAATAACCGTCAGAAATCATTTTAGTGTCGCTGAACCGACAGAGATTCCCATCACAAATTATTTTCCCCAGATTTGGCGGTCCAAATATATTCTGTCGGTTAACCGACAGAGATTCCCGTCAGTGTTATTACTGCTGACGGTACACCGACAGGAAAATAAAATTTCTCTGTCGCTCTACTACTGACGGTGTTTTAGTGACGGTTTTCTGACAGAAAAATAATTGCTGTCGGTTTTCAGGCTTTTAGTGACGGTTTTTGACCCTCACTAAACATCCAGTTTCTGGTAGTGTAATATGCTCATACAAGTGGAGACTGTTAAGGCCCATATTGTCCAGGCCCATATTGGCCCATTCTACTGTGTATATAGACTAATCTCCTAGCCTAATGGCTGATTATCGATCCTAATCCCGAGGTTAGTAACATGGAATCGGAGCAGGTTAGGGATAGGGTTAGGGTTAATCAACTTTCCTAATCCTGCCCAGCCGAAAATTTTTGGCCGCCGTCGCGGCCGTCTCTTGGTCGCCGTCGCGGCCCGCCTTCGAGCCGTCGTCGCGGCCGCATCTACGAGCCGCCGTCGCGGCTCCAATCTCTGCCGCCGTCGCGGCAAAATCTAGCCGCCGTTGCGGCCGAATCGGGCCGCCGTCGTGGTCAAATCGGGCCGCTGTCACGGCCCTGCTCCGTCGCGGCCACCTGCCTCCGTCCGGCCGCCGTCGCGGCCACCTCCCGAGTCGCCGCTCCTCGTCGATTGAAGGTCGTAGTCGCCGTCCCCATCGGTCGCCGTCGCGGCCTGTGTTCTGCCGCCCGGACTCCAACTTCTTCGAGATTCCTCCTCTTCGCCCAATTGACGCTATTGGGGAGTTCTGATTGCTGCTACAACACGACGTCGTCCTCTGCTTTCACCATCTTTCTGTTGGTAACCGAAGTCTGCCTCTTCTCTCGTTTGCTGCTATCCTCTGTTGCTATTGCCTGCTACTGGTCGTCATCCGTCAATTAGCAGTCAGCATGTCTCAGCTTAGTGCCATTGTTATCAACATCACCCTAGATGGTCAGAACTATAGAGAATGGGCCTTTTGTGTTGAAACTGCTTTGAGGGGATATGGCTTACTCTCGCACTTAACTGAAAATGCACCTGCCCCTACTGCTAATAACACTAATGCTGCTGAGATTAAACAATGGCAGATCAATGATGGCAAGGTGATGCTGCCATAGTCAATAGTGTCAAGCAATCTGTGATCATGAGTCTTGCTCCCTTTAAGACAGCCAAACCTATGTGGGCTTATTTGCAACAGCGTTATCTGAAGGATAGTGGTGCACTTCTACATACTCTTATGCAGCAAGTTCATCTTCTTGAACAACATGATCTGTCAGTTGATGATTACCACTCGGCATATGAGCGTTTGGCAGGTCCTTTACTCGCTATGGTGCCCACATGTACAGCAGCAGCAGAGTGTACGGGCTTCAAATTTCTTGAGCAGTTCCTTACATATCGTTTTCTTATGGGAGTAAAGGCTGAATTTGACTCTATTCGTACACATTTGCTACAAGATTCTGCTTCTCTAACCATGACAAAGGCCTTATCTGACCTGATTGCTGAGGAGACTCGCCTTGCTTCGTTGAAAGCTCATCATTCCATTGATAGTGTGCTGGCTGCTTCACATAGAAGTGGTAATTACAGAGTTAGCTCTTCTTCTGAGCCATGCAAACATTGCAACAAGAAGAATCATCGATCTGATCAATGTTTCTTCAAGTTTCCTGAGAAGCTCGCTGATTTTCGTGCCCGTCGTGGTGTTCAAGGTCGTGGTACACCTCCTAAAGGCTCTGTCTCTGCTGCTTCAGCTGCTGCACCTATTGGAGCATGTACCTCTTCATGGGCTCTTGATTCAGGAGCTTCCTTTCATGTCACATCAGATCAGTCTCAGCTAGTTGATTGCAAGCCAGTCAATGACGGATCCTCTATTCAGATAGCTGATGGTACTTCTTGTTCCATTTCACATAATGGTGCCCTTTGCACTTCACATTTTTCTGTTCCTGATGTCTCATTTGTACCATAGTTATCTATGAATCTTCCGTCAGTTGGTCAGATCACCGACCAAAATTGTTTTATTGGATTTACTCGACTCATTTTGTTTTGTTCAGGACCGTCAAACCAAGGCTCGATTGGGACTGGCCATCACCGTAGGGATTCATCTAGCCTCTACATCTTGGACACCTTGCACCTTCCTTCCGCTGCTCGTGTATCCTCCATTGCATCATCGACCACCTCATCCTTCGCTAAGTGGCATCATCGTTTAGGTCATCTTTGTGGATCTCGGTTGTCCGCATTAATAAAGAGTGGATGTTTAGGTCCTATGTCTGTTGAGTCTAGCTTTCATTGTAACGGATGCAAACTTGGAAAACAAATCCAACTACCATATTATTCTAGTGATTCGCATTCTGCTGGGCCTTTTGATCTTATTCATTCAGATGTATGGGGTCCAACCCCTTTGCTACCAAATCTGGTCATAAGCACTATGTCATTTTCATTGATGATTATTCACGCTATACTTGGATATATTTCATGAAACATCGTTCTGAATTATACTCCATTTACCAGACTTTTGTACGCATGATTCATACTCAGTTCTCCACCCCTATTAAAATCTTTCGTTCTAACTCTGGTGGTGAGTATTTATCTCATAGGTTTCGGGAGTTTTTGACAACCGAGGGTACTCTCCCTCAGCTGTTCTGTCCTGGTGCTCATGCCCGGAATGGTGTTGCGGAGCGTAAGCACCGACATCTTATAGAAACAGCCCGAACAATGTTGATTGCATCCTTTGTTCCCACCCATTTTTGGGGCGAGGCCATTTCGACGATCGTATACCTCATCAACCGACAACCCTCATCCAAGTTATCTAGCAAATGCCCAGGTGAAGTCCTCTTTGACACTTCTCCTAAATACGACCATCTTCGTGTCTTTGGTTGTACATGCTATGTTCTTCTTGCACCTCGTGAGCAAACAAAGCTGACAGCCCGATCGGTTGAGTGTGTCTTTCTAGGTTACAGATCCTGAACATAAGGGTTATCGCTGCTATGACCCTTCCACTCGTCGTATCCGTATCTCTCGAGATGTCATTTTTGTTGAAGACAAACCCTTCTTCTATAACACTACGACACATTCCTCTTATGCACCCATTGACTCCACATCTTTTTTGAGCCTCCCATCTCTCCCATCCGATGATGCTGCACCTACCCCACCACCCATTGTCATATCACCTCTGGACCCACCACCCTCACCCTACTCATCAAAACCACCCATCATCCACACTTACACACGTCGTCCCAAAACCCAAACAAATATTCCGAATACTTCCTCATCACAAATAGAGCATACGTCTCATCCCTCGTCTCCGGCTGGTTCCTCTAGTCCTGGTTTTGATGCTTCTGCTAACACTAATGAGTCAAATATTATTTCTGATGAGACACAGGTTCCTGTTGGATATAAGCTTCGTGATCGTACCACTATGGAACCTCCTGATAGATTGGGTTTTCCACGTGTGAAGAAACGTGTTGGTGCTGTCCTTCATGAACCAACAACCTATAAGGAAGCTTCAGAAATTTCAGAATGGCGGCTTGCTATGGCTGAAGAGCTTGCTGCCCTTGATCGCACAGGTACTTGGGAAATTGTACCATTACCTTCCCATGCTGTTCCTATTTCTAGTAAATGGGTATTCAAAATTAAGACCAAGTCAGATGGTTCTATTGAGCGATATAAAGCCCGCCTTGTTGCTAGAGGTTTTCAGCAGATTCATGGACTCGACTATGAGGAAACTTTTTCTCCAGTGGTTCATATGACCACCGTCCGTACTATGATTGCCGTGGCTGCCATTCGTTCCTGGAGTATTTCTCAGATGGATGTCAAAAATGCCTTCTTACATGGTGATCTGCATGAAGAAGTTTATATGCAGCCTCCTTCAGGTGTGGATGTCCCACCTGGACATGTATGTCGGCTACGCCGTGCCTTATATGGACTTAAACAAGCTCCACGTGCATGGTTTCAGCGTTTTGTGACTGTCATCAAGGCTGCTGGTTTCTCGCCAAGTGATCATGATCCTGCATTATTCACTCATGTCTCTTCACGTGGTCGTACTCTGCTCCTGCTATATGTTGATGATATTCTTATTACAGGAGATGATATGGATCATATTTCTCTTGTCAAGAAACAGCTTGGTGAGCAATTTCAAATGTCTGACTTAGGTCCTTTTAATTATTTCTTGGGCATCGAGGTTACACATTCAGCAAAGGGCTATTATATTTCTCAATCCAAATATATACAAGAGCTCATAGATCGTTCTGGTCTCACCGATAATTTGACAGCTGCAACACCTATGGAGCTTAACTTGCAGCTTCGACATGATGATGGTGAACCACTTAAGGATCCCTCTAGATATCGTCATATTGTTGGTAGTTTGGTCTACCTCACTGTCACAAGGCCGGATCTTGCTCATGCTGTTCATATTTTAAGTCAATTTGTGAGTGCTCCCACTTCAGTTCACTATGGTCATCTTCTTCGTGTGCTTAGGTATTTGAGGGGCACATCCTCTCGTGGCTTGCTGTATGCTCAAAATAGTTTTCCTCAGCTTCATGCCTATTCAGATGCTACTTGGGCAAGTGATCCAATGGAACGCCGTTCTGTAACCGGCTATTGTATTCTTCTAGGTTCTTCTCCTCTTACATGGAAGACCAAGAAGCAAACTGCTATTTCTAGATCTAGTACAGAGGCGGAACTTAGAGCACTTGCATCCACAACCGCTGAAATTATATGGCTTCGCTGGTTGTTGGCTGAATTCGGCATCATGTGTGACTCTCCAACACCTCTCCTTTGTGATAACACTGGTGCCATCAAAATTGCTCAAGAACCTGTCAAGCATGGCCAAGCTAAACACATTGGTGTTGATGTTGCCTTTACACGATCTCATTGCATTCAGAAGACAATTGGTCTTCAATATGTGCCATCAGAATTACAAGTTGCAGATTTCTTCACTAAAGCACAAACTCAAGAGCAACATCGACTTCATTTGCTCAAACTCAACGCTTCAGATCCGCCTTGAGTTTGAGGGAGGGTGTTAAGGCCCATATTGTCCAGGCCCATATTGGCCCATACTACTGTCTATATAGACTAATCTCCTAGCCTAATGGCTGATTATCGATCCTAATCCCGAGGTTAGTAACAGAGACAACTATCAAGAACTAACACAATGCTTTTTTTTTACATACCATGTATGCTTGACAATGCATCCTTGATTGTAAGGATCTCCGTACAGACTCTTCCCATTTCCCATCGTGCTTTCGGTGATGTCTTTGAGCATGCGAGGCCTATCCTGGCCAATGGGGTGATGCATTTATGCATGAGATCAGTTACATTACTTACATCTTCGAGCAGTATAGGATCAAGAATGTCGTAGGTGTTATTTGAAAATGCTCTGTATACATATTCATGCAGGGTTGTATCATTAATGAACTTCTCATCAGTTGGACGACTCCCAGTAATCATCTCTAAAAGAAGCACCCCAAAGCTATAGACATCACCGCTAGTTGAGATTTCTGCACTCATTCCATACTCTGCATTTTATTAAGAAACATAATTTGAGGTTTAAAGACAGTGTAAATATACTCCACTTTTACAATTCTGACAAGTCCACATAATAACAAGTAGGGTATGTATCTCACCTGGTGCTATGTATCCAATGGATCCTTTTAGGCGATGCAAGCTTGCTGAAGTATTACTTTGTTCATTAGCCCTAGTGCACAAAAACTTTGCGAGGCCAAAGTCTCCTATGCATGCAGTCATGTCTTGATCCAGTAGAACATTGCTTGGCTTCAAATCACAGTGTATTAGGGGATAGGCACATTGATTATGAAGATAATCTAAAGCAAAAGCAACGTCCAAAGCAATGTTAATTCTTTCAGACAGACTTAAAGTCCTCCTCGGATTTTGGTCATCCACCTTCTGGTGCAGCCACATTTCAAGGTTTCCATTGGGCATGTACTTGAAGATAAGAGCCTTGAAGTCTTTCCCAGTCAAATCCACTGAAGAGCATAAAGTAATTATTTTAACTAGGTTCCGATGGCGTATGCTTCTTAGACTTGCACACTCTGCAACAAAGCTTTTATTTGCTCCAAATATGTCAAGGTTGAAAATCTTGATAGCAACTATGTTGTCCTCAAGCTCTAGGAAACCCTTATAAACTGTTCCAAATGATCCTGAACCGATCAAGTTGGCAGAAGAGAACTGGTTAGTTGCTTCCGTAATGTCTTGAAATGTTAATCTCTTAATGTCACAATCAGGTATTTTGAAATGTGCCACGGGTTGCCTTTTATTTTTCTTAAAAATTGCCACATAACACGATAAGGTGATAACAATGACCACAGAAACTGGTATTACGATCTTCAGAACAAGAGTGTTATTTTTCCTCTTCAAGACTGGCGATGTTTCACAAAGAGGCATACCCAGAGCTCGTATACTGGTACACAAACCATTATTTCCTTGAATAGACACAATACTACCATTGCTGAAAATACCATCAGATGGAATTTGTCCTTTGAAATTGTTGAAGGACAAATTAAGTACTTGCAGATTATTGAAAGATGCAAGGAACTCTGGGATTGTTCCTGATAAATTGTTGTGTGAAAGATCTAATTCGTTCATTCCAACTAAATTCATGAAAGACCGTGGGATGTCTCCTTGCAAGAAATTGTTTTGCATTCGAAGAGATACAATAAGCACACACTGACCAAGAGTGGATGGAATTGTACTGGACAATCTATTGTTTGAGATGCTAAGTTGATTGAGGTTAATGAGGTTTCCAACTTCCACTGGTATTTCTCCAGATAAATGATTGTACGACAAATCCAAATATATTGAAAGTGAAGAAATTTTCAATAGCTCGCTTGGAATTCCCCGACAAGGTTATTATGGGAAAGATTTAGGATCTGTAGCTGCATACAGTACCCAATTCTAGAAGGTATGCTTCCACTCAAGTTGTTCTCCTCTACATAAAGCTCATTTAACAAACTGAGATTCCCAATACCGCCCGGCAATGGACCAGAAAGTTTGCTTTTCTCAAGCGCTAGCACAACCAAGTTCTTCAAGTGTACAATAGTGGATGGTATACTACCACCATGAGGATTAATGCCCATAAGTAATTCTATTAGGTTCGTAAGATTTCCTATCTCTGACGGAATAACCCCAGAAATTTTGTTGGCATAAAGCCATAGCTTCTCGAGACTATTGGGAAGATTACCAATAGATACTGGCAAACGTCCTTGGAGATTATTCGTGTCTAGCAATAGGTTGGTCAACCTAGTGCAATTCGAGAGGGACGATAGGAAACGCCAGTCACCTGCTTCAAGCATATTGCCACCAACATCTAGAATTTCCAAATCAGGTAATGACCCAAAGAATGGGATGAAGCCACTCAGCATATTGTCAGCCATGTATATCTCAACTAGTTGTGATGCATTCATAAGAGAAGTTGGAATGGTACCATCAAATCTGTTTGATGTGAGTACTAATGTCCGAATATTAGGGAGCGTATAACCGATTCCAGAAGGGAATCTTCCGGTGAGCGAGTTAAGGGCCAAGCCAAGGAAGTTCAATGATGATATGTTGAACAACGATGGTGGTACATGGCCAGACAGGTTGTTGTCGGTTAATTTTAGTTGTTCTAGTGTTGGGATGTTACCTAAATTTTCAGGGATGCTTCCGATGAGATTGTTATGTACTAGACCCAGAGAGACAAGAGAGGATAAGTTGCCTAGTGATGGTGGTACTGGTCCTGAGAGATTATTATCTTTTAAACTAAGATATTTCAGAGGGGGTGAGGAGGCAATAACTTGTGGAATAGAGCCAAAAAAGTAGTTCTGCTGGAGACAAAGTATAGTGAGTGATGAGCTATTGAAGAGAGCCTCTGGGAGCTTCCCAGTAAGACTGTTGGTCATAAGCCTAAGTACCTGGACAGAGCTTTTTGCCAAGGACTCGGGGATTCCACCGATGAGATTGTTTCTCCCGAGGTCAACATATCTTAGAGATGAGTTTCCCATTAGTGGTGGTATGTACCCAGATAGACTGTTTCCAGACAGGATCAGAGTTTGGAGCTTCAGGAGCATCCCAAATTCAGCTGGGATGGTACCTTGCAGTTTGTTATTGGCAAGATGTATCTGTTGAATGTTCTTGCACTGGCTTAGAGTCGACGGGATCTCACCATGCAGAGAATTATTCCATAGACCGAGGACCAAAAGTTTGGAGCAGGATGAGAGCGTTGATGGAATTATATCACTGAAAGAGTTCATGCTGAGGTTGAGATACCTAAGCTCCGTTAGGTGACCAAATTCGGTCGGTATAGAGCCATAGAGGTTGTTGTTTGATAGATGCAGCCTCTGAATAGAGGTGAGGTTAGATAAGCAAGGTGATATGGTACCTGTCAAGGCCTCTGAAGCAAGGTCTAGCGCAACAACTCGGCGAGGCAACCATGTGCTGCAACTGACACCATGCCAGCTGCAGAATTGGAGAGATGTGTTGCTCCATGAAGACAAGGTGTGAGCCGGATCTGAAAGCAGAGACTTAAAGCAGAGAAGGGCTTGTCGGTCATTTTCAGTTTCATTTTGGCTGCTGATGGCTAAAGCAGAAGATAATAGGGTGACGAGGTAAAGAAAGCGAACAGGACCCAGGCCAAGAGTTTCCTGGCAGATCATGATACCAGCTGTAGACTATGAAGGTCAGGGTTTGTTGATGCCGTAGGAAACAAAAGGAGCTTACTAGGAATTTTTGTGCTCCTAATCTGGTGCTCCCAGTTATATAGAGGGCTAAGACTTCTTTGGTATCAACAGTTACTGAGGTGGTTAGGTGTTTTCTCATTCAAAGCTATTTTTATTTCAATGGTAGGCAGCATGAGCATCAACCGAACGTGACACCCATGTGGACTTGTCAATCTCAAAAGGCAGCGTTCAATCTCGTGTAGACATTGATATATAGATGAGAGTTGCTCATTTTCAGTTCGACTGAAAGTTTGAACGTCGACTACCATTAGCTTGAAATCAAATGGTCCACAAAAAACAACTTTTTCTATAGTCTATACATCAACAATTTTTTCCTCTAAATCTACATGCGATACAACCCTACAAAAACATAATAATAATAGTGAGAAGAACAAATCATGTGATTGAACCACTTGAAGAATAGGAAATATCTACATAGATAAGATGTTTATGCATGCACGGCTTTATTATCTTATTATACCTTTAGAAAAAAAGAGACACTAAATGTTCTCTAGGCCTAGAAAATATTTATTTATGGAAAAAGTTCACCTTACTCCCAAACAATTCACTTTGTCTATTTTACACCCTAAACGAAATCTTGGCTCAATTTACTAACCCAAACAATTTAGATTGGTGCGATATACTCTATGATGGAGTGTGACATCCTGGCTCAAGGCTTAATAGTGTTAATAAGATACTAATATCAACAAGTTACAACTTCTTTTTTTTTTTGAAAGCTCATCACTAAATAACTCCGAGGTTAAGTGTGTTTGACCTGGAACAATTGAGGGATGGGTTACCAACTGGGAAGTTCTTCCCGGTGCGCATGAGTGAAGACAAAGTACATAGAAAAAACTTGTGTTGGTCTATGAGGTCAATCATAAGGTCCTAGAGAGTTGCGAGGTCTAAGTGGGGGGGGGGGGAGGGGGACATTATAGGTTGTATCTGAGGTGACTCGTAGTTTTACAAGTGCGAAGGATGCGGTTGCATACGAGCCATGGATGTGGGTAAGTACGCATGATGCATGGTCCCACTGTGAGTGACACGGTATGGTACGTATGCTGCTAACTGGAATACATAGTCCAATACTGGACTTACGGAAGTGGGGTTGACCAACGAGTATATTGGTCTTCTAAGAGGGTGACTATCTAACATCATGGCCTAAGGCTTAATATATATTAATAGAATACTGAACAAGTTGCAACTTCTTTTTCGGAAACTCATCGCTAAATAACTCTGAGGTTAATCGTGCTTGGCCTAGAGTAACTCCGAAAGTTCTTCTAAGGTGCGCATAAGTGAGTACAAAGTTCATAGAAAAGACATATACTGGTGTGTGAGATCAGTCTTGAGGTCCTAGAGAGCTGTCAGGTGTAAGCAGGCCCGGTACACGTTACATGGATTTTGTCTATTTTATTTATTCATGTACAAGTTGAATTTGATTATCGAATTTTACATGATGATAGTTGGTACAGTGACCTACGTCAAAACAATCATTACATATTTTGCACTGAAATTGACATGGCAACTTTGCAGTTCCATCTTGCATCGGGTGGGTTATTTGTGTTCATGCGGGAAAGATGACGGGCAGGAAGCATGGGGTGGGAAGAAACACGGGAATGGGAACCAAGAGCGGGAAGAGGGCGCGAAGGGACCGGTGACGAGATGGATAGCAACTCTGAGGAGGGGCTTTTTGCAGAATATTAGCTTAATTTAGAGATAGAAAATGTCTTGGAGAGACTTTTCGAGACTCAGCCTCTATATTCTCGAAACAATGTACACAATCAATTGTTACATAAATGAGCACTTAAGCTCTCCACCCTAAAATGGTGCACACACGAACAACAGAAAAACAACTTACAATCCTTAGCCGTCTTGCAATATTCGTTGTACATGATAATCGTATGTATCTGGTGACAGCTAGAACGTTTAGATAAGCTAAAACTCATTTTCATCTAAAAGAAGTCACGTCAAATATGTTGACTTTCAAATCATCAATGGAGACGTTCTGCACATATAAATTGCCAAGAAAAACGTAAGTCTGATAGGCTATTATGATTAAGGAGACGTCGCTAATAAGGAAGGTCATCATGGAAAATATAAGTTTGGTATCACTGTCGTTGGTGATGTAACGTTCCCCTCAGGGACGACGAGATGTGGAAGTGCCCAAGAATGTCAGAGAAGGCATAGGGGAAGAAGTTCAACATCTGCAACATGCATTATTAGCAATGAAGTACACTAATTAGGTTGCGCAAAGACCATGATTAGCACACCCTATTGGACTTCAAGGCCCCCAACGGCGACTGATCTCGGACCATACGGAAATTACACGATAGTGACTCCTTTCTTTTACGTAGGAAGTACAATTGATTATGTTGACATGTGGTGCAAGCGAACAAGTCAAAGTATTCATATACTCCTATGTTTTATGTATTTTGGTTTGACCAGTTTTCACACTTGACGTGGACCCATATAAAAATGTCCCTATTTGTGTCTTTGATATGCTTAACAACGTAGAAGGATTTTACAACCTTCACTTAACAAATGGTATGATTATATATAAAAAAGGAGTCAGGAACCTATAGATGTTAGTTAGTTATAGGTTCCTGACTCAAAAGTGACTTATATTTAGCCGTTATTAGCTTAGACCGGACTTATATTAGTTATCTAAGCTAATATTCTCTACTCAAATCTACGAAATCAGTAAATATACGAGAGCAAATATTCTGGAGTCAGTTAGCAGGCGAAATGAGTCTCCATGTCAAAAAAAAAAAATCATTGTTGGGGGCACACGCGTGCCACACACACAGAGAGAGGGAGGGAGAGAGAGAATGAAGCGCGCGATCGGTGAAATGCCGGCTAAAGACGGGCGACTACCTCATGGATTTTTTTTTCTGTTGAAAACGGTTAAGACCTTATGCTAACAATTTATCTGTTGGATGGGAAACACAACATATTCTTTAATGGTGTATTTTAGATTTCACATTAATTTGCCAATGGTTAAGGAGATAATAATTGATATGCCTTCTCAGCTACTATATGAAAAGTGGTGAAAAAACTTATAAAAGCTTAGGGAACTGCCTAGCCATCCAGATGGCTCATCCAACGCCGGTGGGTTGGTACCAACGGTGAGTTATGCTCATTTTGCATGTTAGCTTATGTTTGTTGCATATTGAAAGTAGAAATTTATCTTATCTTCCTTCTAACATATAAACGCACAACACACGATTTATTTTCAATTTTGCTAATCCAGATCAAGTAAAGATTTTCACATGCACTGTGTTCAATGTATTAGTATATTAAAAGTTGGATGTTTTCAACACTTTCTTTTTCATTCGCCAACTACCAAACAAGACTCTCCTTTTATAAGAGCATCCCCTCGCTCACCACCAGTCGGCCACTCCCGTCCTCCCCGTGCTTTAGAGGAAGGAAGAGCAAGACTAGCTTCGGACAATGAGGGTTGCCCATTCTATCTGCTGGATACTGGCGGTCCTCCTCGTGTTGTCGCTTTATCAGCTAGCACTGATCAGCGGCGCTCCAACCACGGGTGTTGATACCGTACAAAGGCTTTTCGTTTTGGCTAATTCTGTTTCGTTTAATTCCAACTCTTTCCGTATAATTTTGATTTGACAGAAAACACTGTGGTGGGCGCCAACGTTTATGAGCCAGGTCGACGACCCATTGCCGCGGGTCCTCCTCATCATGGTAACCATGGAGGCTAGGTAGGCGGAGGGTCCTAATTGTAACCATGGCGGCTAGTGGAGTGTCGTACATGTTTTAAATGCGAAATCTCTTTCGCTATGTGCTTTTTATAGCACTGTTGTAAGTCTATTACAACCCCGTCCGTTTGTTTCTTTGTGTCTCCAATGAAACCAAGTGAATCATGAAGAAATAATAATAAGATAGAAATATGTTACTATTGTTTATGTTGCATCTTGTCCCTACGACTATGACTGTTGCTTCTTTTGCCCTCTTTTATTTTTTTTTTGTACAAACACCTTTTATTCATTTTAGAATATATTACAATTACAATACTTTGGGGCGGGCTTGACCTTGTTCTTAAGAAACATATTCTCCACGTACTGTAGCAGATTCAGAATAACAAATTATGTGTGTATGTTACAGATCCTGTAGTTTCTACAGAATATTAATTACCACTCAGCAGACTCAGAACATTTCTTCCTTTACCCTTTGACACATTTGTTATTTGAGAAAAGTGAGATTTTACTTTCCCCACTCTCGCATTTCCCCTACTAATGAGGACTAAGAAGTAATAACCGTAAAAGAAAATAGAGAATTTTAAAATCTATACAACTATTGTACATGTTGTAGAAAACTGCAATTTCTTGAATATATTACATAAAACTACAACTATTTTGACACTCCACATGTCCAGTGGATAATATGTGGGTCCCACTGATGACTTACAATTGTTGTCAAAATAATTATAGGTTTTCGAAAATTACAAAAAATAAAAGTAAGTAATGACAATGTGAGTATTACTATATGTGAAGCTAGCCCGTCTTCTTTTTTTTTTTCTTGCCCGAGAAGATTGAGTTTTTTATTCAAAAGCAAAGTTCTTACAAAGCTCTCCCGATCTCTGTGGCCCATACACGGACCACAACTAGACTCCTGAAGAACTAAGGGGTTGTTCATTTCCTTTAGCATGCTAAAGTTTTTAGACAAAAGTTTAGTGTCTCTTTTGAGGCTAAAGTTTAGCCCCTCTTTTGTCCCGCCTTTTAGCCTCAAGGGCTAAACTTTAGCCCCTTTGAGCCCACGTATTTGTTTACTTGAGGCTAAACTTTAGCCCTTTAGTCTCTTTAGCCCCATAAAACGAACACCCCCTAAGTCCCCGACACTGGGGTGAGGGCGTAGCCTCCAAACAGCACAGAGTTCATATTAATTTGGGCTAGCTTACCTAAAGCATGCTCAACATTGTTGCTCACTCGCCTGAACTTGCTAAAGCTTACCGTTATTGTGTGAAATCCGAGCTCTGACGCGGGCAGGGGAGCCACATTTGGGCTATATTGTTGCTGTAAGAATTGAAAATAAGATTACTTTGAAGTTTGGGCTCAAAATCAACGGATAAAACTATTATGCTGCAATTTTGGCCATTTCTTTAAGCAGGCTGAGACACGCGTCCTCAAGAAACGGGCTTTCGTGTCTAATGATGCAGGAAAAGATATTCAAAATTTGGGCTCAAACTTAATGCAAATTAAGAAGGCCAAGATACTATGGTCAAAATTACATTGACTTGGGCCGAATTACTTTGGCAATAAAGGACAACCAATTTATTGGGCTTTTCAATGCCCATTTTACTAAACAGACTTGAATTGTAAAAAGGTCGTGAGAGACGTTTATGATGTGCTATGTTGCTTAGTGACACGAGTGTGCTGTCACAATTCTGTAAAACTTTAACTTTCGTTATGGATTAAGTTATGACGCTTATGCTCAGGAACGCCATTGAGATCCCGTAGTGACGGACTTTTTGTGACATATGCTGTTACGTCCGTGGCTCTGTCACAACATTTTCTATGTGACAAAGTTTTTATGTTGTGTGAGATTTTTGTTATGTCAAAGTAGGCCGGATTACTTGTAGTGCGATCACTACTAGAATCCTAGGCAAGCCCGAATGTGAAAGCGAATCTCCGACCAACCCTCGGTAAACTTAAACATGCCTGACCGTTTCATGCATTGCCGAGCGTCAAAAGCTTAACATTCGGCCTTATGCTTAATGACCGACAGTTCAAACCAGCCCGCTCGGCTATTGATTCACGTCACTGAACGTGCAACTCACCCGCTCGGAAAATGGTTCAAAGTGACCGACGGTTCACAAAATTCTCGAGGGTCTGCAATTAACGGACGGAAAATATTTACCTTTTGATTGCCCAACGTGAGTAGCCATGTACGAATCGGTCAAAACACAGTTAATATCATGCGTGGGTGGAGCGCTAATTTAGGATCTGCTCTTTCCTACCTCCGGTCCTCTCTTGTTCTTCCCGATGAATCTGATATCCGACTCGCCGATCATTCGACACCATATTGCCGCTGATGCAAATCGGCAGCATGCCTCTGCCATCCCTGTACTACCAGCAAATGTCGCATTAAACACCAGCTGACGTCGCCGCGCTCGATCTGGTGTTCCAGGTAACGAGAAGGGACGGATTCTTTAGGTGATCATCCTTTTGTTCTAAATCTGATTTGTTCTCACTGATTTCTAGAAACCGTCTTGCCATTATTGAAAGCTACTGTCGCATCGGACGCCATGTGCACAAGGGATGTTGTTCTGCATCGATCTGTTCGTCCAGGTATTGTAATGCTCCAATATGCGTAGGCTGATCCAATAGCGCCCACTATTTTTCTAGCATTTTCTTCGGTGTGCAGTGGTCAAACATGGCCCGGCTAACATCATGTGACCAAATCTTGCCTCTGGCCTAACACCTGCAATGTTTCATGGGCTCAAACCCATATTTTCAGTGCTTTCCGCAGTTGACGCCAGACCAATCTTGCACATCGAACTTTAGATTGCTCACTTATTAGATGATGCGCTTTGATTCACTTTGGAATAAATGGTTGGGATGTTCCCGATTTGAGTTGCAAAAGTAAAAAGAAAAAAACAACTGTAACACCCCCAAATAACCACAACATATTTGGAGGCGTTACTGCTCTACAAGACAACAATGATAAAAGACACAAATAGATAACAAGAACCTTATATTAGAATAAAAATAGAGTTGAAGAAACATCCATCATCTTTAAAAATCAAATACGCAGTGCATCAGAATCTAGAGTGATCATTATTATTACAACACATGTGATTGATATGATAATAAGACCAAGACAGTGCACATGTATCCCTATTCCCATCCCACACTCATCATCTTCAAACTCCGGTACATGAAGGTGGAGATAAAGCATACGAGGTTTATGAAAAACCTCAGCAAGAAAATTGCTGTGATAAGTTATTTAAATTAAAGTACATTAAGCAACAACTTAAACACATAACAATATAATAAAGAATCTGTAGCATGAATATCTTCATGTTTATAATTAAATCAGCATTGTCACAAGTATCATCATTCATAATTAATATGCAAAAATGCAATGAAATGCATGTCTTCACTTCTACCCTTAAATCCGAACAAAAGAAAGTGAGGGCTGCAACCACATTGCTATATTCCACGTGCGTTTCTATACCGGTACTTACCGGCACCAACATCACGCTACGGTGTCTTCATATGCATCCAATGGAAAGTGCAAAAATGTCAGATTGTGATGTATGCACTTCATGTACTTCAAACTTCAAACATAGGGAGCATTACCTCAATATGAAATGTACTTCAAGATAAAACAATAAATCCATTTATCAAATTATCTGGCTTGTGTGAATATTGAATTTAAATGGAGGCAACTCAAATAACAAGTGAAAGCTTGTAGACCACGACGCTACATTTACTTGCCTTCTTTAACAATCAAGCCAAAAGCTAAGCAGGGTCTGTAGAAGGAGCACCACTTGATCATAAGTAAATCTCAGCACCAAAACAATCATACAAGAAAAATAAACAACTATTAAAACGATCCTAGGCTCCCAACCCACGAACATGAAAAGAGACAAGCGAGTCCTTAGGTTGCTAGAGGCAGTCTTGCTTGACTATTTTGTGTCTTTAAAACTATAATAGATATGACAATAAGTAAAGACTATATAAACATGTACACAAAAAGAGCTACAACTTTGGTATTCAACACAAAAATTAATTCCAACATCTACTATGGCTAAAATAGCTGACAAAACAGTGTCACAATTTGTCCTTGAACTACAAAGTTGCTACTTCATAAAATCATAACTTTTGTTCTACTGAACCAAAAATTGCATATAAATACTCCTTGGAAATATAATAAAATAATCAACAACTTTCGTATTCATACAAAATTTCTATTCGAACCCTGAGGTCCAAAAAAACCGGGTACAACTCAAGTTGTGGAGGTTGTCAAAAAAATCGACAATAATAAACTAGAGGCGTATAACTTCTGGTAGAGAAAACCTAAAATTGTTTAAATACTCGTTGGAAAGGTCTCATAATCCTCTAGAGTTTAGTTATGGTGGGTGATCAGAATCAATCACTAAACTCTTCAAAACTGACCTTGATCTGCTATCGTACACTGTTTGAAAATAGATCCATCAATAACACAACAGTTGAACTTAATAAAAACATAGATCCTTCTGTACTGCTCGAAAAGGAGTGATATAATACTCTATGGAAATATTATCAAACCCTCTACAGATCCTACAAAGGTTCATATTTTTCAAAAGTCAGATATAGGTCAAAAATAGAGAACTAGAACTTTGCTCCAATCTGCTACACGTAGGAACAACAAGGAGGGAGATATAGGAGGCTAATCCAAACCCAACGTGATTACTACTAAACTTAGGTTCTAATCTACCCAAAATCAGAGCGGGTAACATCAAGACCCTACTTTGGTCTCCAATCATGGCTACAGAGGCGTCATGGATTTGTTTCCCCTCCTTCGATCAACCCCTTCTTTCCTTCTCCTCTTCTCCCTTGGCTTTTCTCCTTCTATTTGCTGGTGTCCAGCAGTAATCACGCCTCCCACTTGAGGTACCTTTCACCTGTAAGGATTTAGGGATGAAAGCCAAAGGTTATGGTATGGGAAAAGTCATGGGTTTTCCTAATAAACCTTTTAATTAATTCTGGACGTTACAAAAACATAGTGCATGTCTAGGCTACTCTTTTTGAAAACTCGTAACTTTTCCAATGTATGTGTATAGAAAATGTTATACATAAATTCAGACCCCCATGAAATTTTATGAACGTATTAGATCCTTACGTGCTCTTGTGGCGTGATGAAATCTAACAAAAATATATAAACCTGGTGCATGTATAGTTACAACCTGAAAATATTGAAGTTGATTTTTCATTTTGTACTTTGCATCTTGCATAAGCATTTGTAGTAACGTTATTTTTTTGTGATTCATGATGATGCAAAAAAATTTATTTTGTTTTTCATCGAACTTAAGATTGATAAATGCATTGGTTAATTTCTTTTCTTATACAATTTATAACCTTTGTTTTGTAGAGATAGATACAGATAGTGATGACGACATCACTCCTTTCGATACAAATGACACTCCTCCGCTGGATATTCAAGGACCAACCACTAGAGCTCGCGCTCGGCAATTTAGAGGTGAGCCCATTCCAAAGTCTTTCCTTTTATAATTTTCAGAATAGATTGCTACCTAACGATTATATTGTGATTAGGAATCAAGGAGAGGACCAGGATATGCATGGAAGAGGACTTGGAGGAGTGGAGGTCTAGCAAGAGGGGTATAAAGAAACCTAGGGTTGGCGAGGGTCAGCTATTAGATTAAGATTACCAAACTATGCTTATTTCATTGACTCCCATGAAGCACTAATCATCATTTCATGTGACCAAAGAAAAACAATAAGCCATGCAATGGCTAGGTTAATTTTCAAATAAGTGGCCACTGATAAATGTGCATATGCTCTGGATTATAATCATGCCAAGTCCTAAGATTTGAGGTTGTCCAATTAATTAATTAATAATCAATCTAGAATTTCCAAAATTTAAAATAACTTAATTAATTTGCCTCTAATCTTGCAAAACTAATCCCACCATTAAATAGTGCAGGTCACAAGGAGTCCAAAAATTTTTATTTTGCCATTTTTCGGGTTCTAAAACTATAGATATGAATTTTTGAAGTTCAATGAAAGTTCCACTTATTTATGAAAATACCATCACGTTATCTAAATAAAAGTAACCACACACGGGCGTGCCACACGCTTGCCACAGGGTTGGGATCTGCTGTGACGGTGGCCATTCGGGATCCGGAGCATGTGGCCCGTGGTGTGGCCATGGTGGCGGCACGCCGGAGACGACAGAGCGCAAGGGGTAGAACTTGGACGAGAATCTCATCGACACGTAGAGCTGGGGCTGGTGGGCTGGTAGGGTGGTGTGCGAGGTGGCGAGCTTGCCGGGAACCCGGGCGGCGACGAGCGGTGCTGGAAGTGGAAGTCGACGGGGTGGCCTGTGCGGGAGAAAGGACGGCGGACACGGGTTCTTCTTCTTGGAGCTCCAGCGGGGGACGAGCAACATCGGCGTAGGTTTTGTTGGCGTCGAGGAGGTCCGAAGTGCATGCTTGATGGTGAGGCGGAGGCGGCAAACGGCCGCGGTCGGGGAAAACTGCAAATCCGGTGACCATGTCGGAGAGAACGAAGAGGGTCAAGGTCAGGGATATCCCAGAAGAGTTCACGCATGAGTCGGAGCTAAAGGGGAACAACGCCACTCACTAGAGGCCGGGAATTTTGACGAGCGGCAGTGGAGCTCGGTGTCGACTTTGCCGGAGAAGAACGCTCGGTTCGCCGGGACGGCGGCGAGAGCTTGGATGGCAGATTCACGGTGTCATTGCGCGGGACTAGGCTGACCTTTCGGCAGCGCGATGTGGCCAGAGCAGCAGCAGGGCGACGACGTCCGGGGTTCGGTGCGGCGAGGCAATGGCGATAACTCGGTGGGGTGGACAAAGGGGAAAGGAAGCAAGGGGGCGGTCATGCCAACCGTTTTGGTGACCCTGGCGTGTCCCCGACGAGGTGGGGGAGGGACCAGGCGGCTGTCGCCACGTGGCACCGGCGTACCGCCATGCTAGCACGTGGACACGCCCGTGAGTCGCCTCGGTGGCTGACATGCGGGGCCGTGATAGAATATTTCCAAGCATTTCTTTTTTCCTGATTTTTTATGTGTGGTTTTCCCGTGAATGAAAATGCTAAATAAAATACTTCCCGCACTCGAAATTGAACTCTGAAGAATCCTATGGGTAGATGAGCTCAGGAAATTGACATGCACGTTGAGATCAAGTCCAAACCGCCATAAGGTAAATTTTGAAAATTCACCAAAAAAAGGGTAAAACTTAAGCTTCTTGGATTTAATTGGGGTATTGAACCTTGAAGAAATTAAATGAAACTTGGCCTAGATTTTTCTTTTGTGCTGCCCTACAACGTATAGTTTTTGTGGTACCAACTTATGTTGTGAAATTGTGACTTGTAGTTCAATCCCATTTGAATTTCAATTAATTTATCACCCAAATCAAATTGCATGTGACTAAAATTTTACATGGGGCTACTACCAGGTCAGAGCCACATTGTGAAAATGTTGTTTCAAAATTTTTGGGACACCAGGGTGTCACATATTAGTTGGGGAGAAAAAAACATCAGTTCAGAAAAGAGGAAGACAAAATGAGTGGCACACATGTTCCACAAACATGCTGATGGCTAGCCGTCTAAAATCTACATGACAGTGACAAAAGAGATTGATTCTCATCTACAAAGGGAAGATGAAACATTCACAACATTGTTGTTAATCAAAGTGAAATTTATTAGAGAGAAAAACAAGCAGAAATAATTGTAGACCAAAATAACCTTGTAGATATTTAAAACTTTACCCACCACTACCATTAACACAATAAGATTAAAATACCCTTCCATATTTATATAAAATTACCCTCCATTATCATCTCTCTCTTCCTAAATCCTGATGTCTCAAGAGAAAAGATAATCTCATGTCTTCTTTTATTTTGAGAAAAAAGACAATGACTCCATAAAATAATATAACTATATAACAATATTTACTGGGTACAATTCGAACACGGACAATTAAGAAGATTATAAAATAAGTAGTTAAAACAAATATAACTTTTCACAATATAACATATTCTTTTCTTAAATTTTAATCTTTATAATTAAATATCAAGACAAGCGGCACATTTCGGTTGACTAGTTCCTTCTATACCATCAACTTAAACTATCATCTCTTATTGCCACCCGCTAAAATTGATATGGCTAGAGGTGGGAGGGTTTATCAGGGCTGGCTCATGAATTTTGAAGGCCATAGGGCGAACTCAGGCCATGGCCCCTTGTGGCTATGCAAGTATATACTTTACTCACAAAATATGTCTATATATTCTCAAAAATATATATATGTCTATATATGATGCTAAAAATAAACACAAAAATAATTATAAATATCTTATAACAAAAATAATTTTTCCTCGAACGTGGGTGAAAAAAGATTGAATTTGCTCGATGACACATAACTAATACGATGTTACTGGGTTGAACGAATTCCTTCATTTATCAAATCTGTGGTAAGATGGGATGGTCCCATTTTGATCCAATAGTTTAGACTAGTGGGTTTATTTTTATAGTGGTGTCAACCACAGTTTTTTAAAAAAAATTATATAAAATTTGTATTTTTAATATGCCAAAAACTGTGTACTTGAGATAGGTAACACATAAATAGGAGGGTTTATTAGAAAAATGTGCTTATATTGAAGACATTTTTTTTAATTTTTGTTGCAAGTTTGATGCATGATAAACAATAATATTCATCACTGAAGAAGTAAGAACTAAACCAAAGATTCTATGATGCAAGGAAGGATGCTATAGTGATGCATTAGTGATAGGCCGCGAAAGGGCGGGTAGCCTAGTGGTTATAAGAACAACCTCGGTAGCACCTCAGGTCCTGGGTTTGACCTTGTGGGAGTGATTTTTTTGTAGGATTTAATGGCATTATATTGTGCTTTCAATGGAAGGTGACGCTCCCGTCGACAGCGAGGCACCAGTGGTGACTTCGACAATCTCGAGAATTTGTCGGCTCTGTCATGGATGATGCTCACAGGGGTAGGATTTACGTACATGTTTATAGAGTCAGTCTATGTGCGTTGTGAGTGTTTGAGTTGTACTGTATAGTAGCAATAGGTAGAAGGTAGGGTTCCTATAAAAAAATTGGGAGCTTTTTTCTGCTTAATTTAGAGAAGTTGATGCGGAGATGTCGCCAGCGAGCCAGCATGATGGTGGACTTTTAGATCCATCAATCCTACGACCACATGCAGCTCTTTGCATAATTTTTTCTCTGTCAAAATATGTTTAACGCAGAGATCTGGATCCTGTAAAATGTGACGTAGATCGTAGAGTCAATATTTTTTAAAAAAATTGCTGGATGTTGACATATAAAGAAAATAATGATCCAGGTCTCTACGTCAAATAAAGAAATAAACTCTAAATCTCATCTTGTTTATTTCCTAACCTCCATGATATTTTCCCTAAAAAAAACATCGATGCTATTCGCCTCACCTACCGTTGGATTTTATTTTTCGACTAGTGGCGACCATCGCATAATCTGGAAGCGTTTGACTTCTTGGTTCATCTCTAAATTTGCGGATCTGGTCATATTTGCTACACACAACCAAATATCCATTTCTTCCTCTCATTCCTGTCACAAACTATCATCCCGCGCGCCCGTCACTTGGGTAAGTTACACTTACACATTCCCTCCTTGCCTCCTTGGATACACATTCCCCATACATGTAAGAACACTACACGGTAGATGGATTTAGCTGCTAACATTGATTGTTGCTGCAGAGTGTTTCTGGCGGGCGAGGCGACGAAATGTCTGCTGGAGGTGGAGGGGTACTATTGTACCTGTATAACAAATGGGGGATGCAAATCCTGGTGCTCGTAAGCTTCTCTCTGCAAGTATTCCTCCTCATCTTTGGAGGGATGCGTCGCCGATCCTCGTCGCCCCTACTGAGGATTGCCCTTTGGTCTGGCCGACTCCACGGCGATATACACCCTGGGCCACCTATCCGTGGCCGTGCGGTCACACGACCAGCAGCTTCTGGTGGCTTTCTGGGCGCCGTTCCTGCTGCTGCATCTCGGAGGCCCGGATAACATCACCGCATACGCGCTTGAAGACAACAGGCTCTGGCTGCGCCACCTGCAGACTCTTGTCGTGCAGGTCCTTGGGGCTGCTTATGTCCTCTACAGGTATATGCTCAACAGCGGGACCTTGCTCCTGCTGGCCTCCATCTCCATGTTTGTCGTCGGTTTTGTCAAGTACGCTGAGAGGACATGGGCACTCCAGCGTGCTTGTGGCAACATCATCAAGAGCATATGGAGTTCCTTCGATAATTAAGACGCATGAAGGGCTTCACTGTTTGGACTCGCACCCTATCAGTGACGAAGAATACCTACGTAGGGCCCACGTCCAACGGGTAAATATGCTTGAGAACATGGCGTCCACTTTCAAGATCCGGAGGACCCATGGCCCTAGAACTTTGTGGCCGAACATGGTGCCAAGTCTGTACAAGTTGGTCGAAATGGAGCTGTCTTTGATATACGACATCATCTACACCAAGGCTGCCGTGATTTACACTTGGTATGGTCTCTGCATCCATTCAATTTCGCTGCTCGGCACAGTAGCCTCATTCCTCTTGTTTCAGTTTAGCATCAGCGGTCGGAATTGGCAAAACAGGGCGGACGTGGTTATCAGCTATGTCTTGCTGGTTGGGGCATTGGTACTCGAGGCAGTCTCACTGTGCAGGATTCTACTGTCCAGCTGGGCCTATTTGCTTTCCTGCTTCAGGCAACGGGGGCAGCTCTGCTCTTTGGCCGTTTTCCTTCGCCAGCTTGTCCACCCTGCCAGCAGGAGACTCTGGCGGGGCTCCATCGGGCAATATAACCTGTTCCACTTCGTCACCCGCGACAGCACCAAGCTAGGGAGCAGATTGGCTAAAAAGATGGGGCTCGAGAACTGGTGGAACAAAGTGCATTTCTCAGGCACTTTCTCGGGTACCAGCACTTTGGCAATGCAAGATCTCAAGGATTTGGTGTGCCAAGCGCTGCAGGACATTGAAAACATTAATACACAAAGAATGGACGGTAAAAGTAATTTTGGCTCCAGAGGTCAATTTATACTACAAAAAAGGAAGGTATACGAGCGTTTCGCTTACTGGAGTGTCAACATTGACTTCGACTTGAGCATCCTTGTGTGGCACATTGCAACTCACATGTATATCGGTGCATCCGGCGCTCAACATGCACCGAAGCTTGCTGAGGCTACCAAGGTCCTATCTGATTATATGATCTTTCTGCTGCTAGTAAAACCTGACATGCTGCCTGGTCCAACGCATCTCGAAGCATATCTCATTGCCTGCGAAGAATTGAGCCGTAGTTCGGATCGACTTAACTTGTGTGAAGACCAAGATTCAGTGACGACATGTCCCAGAAGATGGAGCCTGTGCCGCATCGATAAGGAATTGTTCTGCCCTGAAGCCCCTAACAGCTCTAGGGTCCCCAAAACAGAGAATATCATCAACCAAATGTTCATTCAGTTTCAGTCCAGATATACACAGGTATGGGTTCGATCAGACTTCAAGTTCACTCATACTGTCTGCTTCTCCTAAAACATTAGGTGAGGATATTGCATTAATTATCTAGTTGCTTGCAGCTATTTCAGTATATGCCCGCACACTGAAATAATTGCAAATATTTCTGACATTACCAACATAACCAGCACACAAACTTCAATTCAGAAATAATGTAATCTCATTTTGTGTTTCATTATACCTTAGTCAAACTAAGTCAGGAAACAAGTTAAATGTCTTATAATAATAACTACAGAGGGTTGACATTGTTACCGATCAGTCTATATCTGAAATTCAACAATTTTCTCGCATGCATTTGCATTTGTATACTACAACAAATTCGATCTGCTCGATCTAGTCTCTCTCTTTTACATTTATCTTCTCGCCTCCTCATCTGTCTCAGATACCATCAAAGGCACCAGAACCAGAAGGCCGATATGTTGAGTTTGTTTACGCCGGATGCCAACTCGCCAGAGAGCTGTTGAGCATCGAGTTGTCTCCGCGTGAGAGACTGGAAATGATCTTTGCGGTATGGGTGGAGATGATGTTGTATGCCGGAATCAACTGCGGCCAAGATTCCCATGTCAGGCAGCTCAGTAATGGCAGTGAGTTCATCACAATTGTTTGGTTTCTGGCAGAGCACTTAAACCACTACTCACTATTTTGAGAGTGTTGAAAACAGTCCCACAAGTGAAAATGCTGAAAATATGATTTAGATGTATCTGCAAAATCACAGCACTTTTTTTCCATAGCATCCTGCTTGGATCAGTTTAAACTTTTAGCAAATTGGTTTCTAGAACCGGTTCCTTAATAAAAACTTGATGACGCTTCTGTAACCTTGTTTTTTTTTCAAAACTAGAAACAAGTTTATTTCATAGTTAATGCTGTCCATCCTCCATTGTTCGAAAACTATTGGCACGTTCTTCATTGCTGCTAATTCCCGCCAGCATCTTTGGCACCAAATGCTGCTATTGGTTTCATTTCCCGCGTTTGTCTTTCAAGTTTTCTTTTACTATAGCCTTGATGGTGCACGTAGCTAAATCCATCTGCACGTCTTTTTTCTCTATGAATAGAAGTGCTAAAAGAGGTTCTTTTGTCCACTACGGCTAGGAGTGCTAAAAAAAGATTCTGGTGCTAATTGGGGCTAGGTAGATGTGGTAATGTGGTTGTTGGTACGGGGAAAAAATAGTAGGACTAGGGATCATAGTCACCGGAAACAGGTAGGATGCCATTCGTACCATCCATGAATCGGGTACGGCGACCCCAATTTGAGAGTCGGGGTTGAAAGGAGTTGCGTCCCAGGCTGGGGCACGTCCCCTCCCCACGGGTACTTCGCAGGCAGCAGAAACGGCCTCAGGGAGGCACATCAGCCATGGCTGTCCCCATCTCGTACTTGCAGCAGGTGGGCCGGTGTAGTAGTGGAGCTAAAGAGGAAGACATGGCGGGGCGAGGGAACGAGAGGATCAGCTACATCTGTTTTCCTATCACATTGGTAGTGCCACTATAGTTTCGAACCGGGGACAGCGAACCGGAAACTATACACGTTTACAGCATAGTCGTACATAATCAGACGGCCACCGTGTTTTAATTAGTATCCAACTCCACAACATCTAAATAAAGGCTTACAACACGCTAAGGTTCATAACATGTTATTTGAGCCCAAACCTTGGCAGGGACATGATATTCATCACACATTGTACTACGTCTGTCATCCTCCTCGCTCATCGAACTTAGATAGTCATCACTCTGGTCAGTCTCATGGCCAAAGCAATCGTCATAAAGACGATCATCTTTGACCCTGCCATTAACCCTCTCTGTTGTGATACGACTGTGATCGATAATCTTCATGTTTGTGTAATATGGTTCCTCAAATTCTGGATCGAAATCGGCATCGCAGGGGTCTTGTCCACATACCATCTTCTCAAAGTCCCACATGCGACCATGGAATTCTGTCCCAACTGGATGCACGATCCTGATCCCATTGTAGTCGCAGTACAGGCACCGGACTCGCCCTGTCAAGAGACAAGGTAACAAATATACATGACAAGTTGCAGCATGAATTGCATGATGATAAGAATATACTAATAAACAGTAGAATGCTTTTGGCTTCCACGTTTCATGATGCATCTGATGGAATACACTACCCACTTCTTGCGTTTGCAGTGGAAAGTTACCCTGTGTACACAAAGGGCTGATAAAGGGACCAGCTTCTTGTAAACTGCGTGATCTTCTTGAAAACAGAATACCCAGGTTCAGAGCTTCATCCTACAATTTGCTAACTGTTCAATCAGGGAGCATCTCTATAATAATTCAAACGGTAACATAATCCTAGTCAGTGCATTTATTTTATCTTGAACGTTTTATTTAATTTTGAACAAAATTATCTGTGACAGCTAGCATTATTGGTCAGGAGGCCTAGGTAATGGATCCCTATCAAGTCCATTGTGATCAGGATGCGTCATTGATTTAAAAATTTCTACACAATAGCATGTTAATTTATATCTGCAACAAGCTATCGGACTTCTGTATCGTGTAACATATATGAAAACATGTACTAGTTTGTTAGAGCATACCAGCACATGGCTGCGGCAACGCGACAAGGCAGCATAGAGGTTCTGTAGCAGCTTCTACTGTGTTATCGTTGTCAACTTCAGCGAAGAACAGCATCGGACTGGTTCCACCAGAATGACATCGAGGAGTCGCTAAAAAGTTTATGTGAGATCGGGAGCACTTAGCAGCGGTGCCAACTGGGCCCGAGACCTTGTCGTTCACGCCACAGATGGTATGAAGCTCAAATTGGTCCTGAAAGGCCGGAAGCAGAGGAACGCAAATCAGCTAAATCGAGAGAAATCAGGCTTGTGATCTTTAAAATTTTAGCTTACAATAACACGAAAACGACTTACCCCAGATGATGCATAAGCCTCCAATGCAGCATTGACCTGTCTGACGATTTTGTTGTACCCACACAAGTACTCTGGAAAGGGGAACGGGCGAAGGTGCGGCTTGCTGGAGGGGGATTCGGGAGACAACAACTTGGCTAGTAGCTGAACTTTTTCAGAGGAGAGCTGGCCAGAACCATCCAGCAACGACATGAGATTCTCCATCTGGGACATACACGAAGCGAAAAGCTTCACTTGAGCTTCAGGCTGGGGGTGACAGGCGGCTGTGGCGGCAGCCAAGAACGCTTTCTCGACTCCGGTGACCGGACCTTGCGATTTTCGGTCCACCAAACCCAAGGAACAGAAAACGTCATCATCCTCAGGAGATATATGTCCATCATCGTCCATGTAATTGTTGCGAGCAGCAGCTGGTGGTGGCAGCAGGCGTGCATCAGTCTGGAGCAGGAGGTCCATGGCTCCATGGAAATCGACTTGTCGGTGACGCGTGGACACGAAGGAGGCGAGGCCGTACAGGGACCGGTTCTCGATCCTGTGGAGGCTCAACGTGCCGACCACGTCCATCTCGAGCTCCACCGTCGCCGGCGGCGACACGGCGTCGTACCAGACGGTGTTGACGACGATGTTGCTGACAGGGTCGAGCGGGCCGTAGCAGTGGCCGGCGTGGAGCAGGCTGCGGTGGAACCGGTTACGCAGCTCGCCGGCCGGCAGCCGGGCGAGCGCCGCCACGTAGAACCCGTGCCGTGGACCGCGTCCTGGAGCGTCGCCTTCACGGCGTGCGTGCGCTGGCGCGGCACGCCGCGCGCCGGAGGCAGGCGAGAGTCCACGAGCTGCCATGGCCCCGAGACGGTGTCTGTGCAGTCGTCGGTGCGCGATGGCGGGCATCGGTGGAGCGTGCCGGCGAGGGCGGTGAGGCTGGACGGCGCCGAGCGGCGGCGCACCGCGTCGAGGACCGGCACGGCCTCGTCGAGGTGGGCTGAGATGGTGATCCAGCCGCTGACGATTTGGTCGGGATCGGGGTGCTTGGCGGCGAGGAAGGCGCACCGGAGGGCCATCACGACGGCCTCCTGGACGGCGGGATCGGTGGGCCCGAACCGCCGCATGCCGAGGTCGGAGGCGGCCATGCGGACGGCGAGGAGGAGGTCGGCGCCGGCAAGGTGGAGGAAGCGCACGGCCTCGCAGTCGGCGAGGTACGGGAAGAGGCGCGTGAGTGAAGGCGACCAGGCCGTCCAGCGACCGGCGCTCCAGGTCCCTGAGCCGCTCCTCGGGGACGACGGAGACGAGCTCGCCACCGCGGCCGCGCCGGCCGCATGAGGGCGTTGGCAACGATGTTGGAGACCGGGTCAAGGAGGCCCAGGCAGAGGCCGCCGTGGAGGACGCGCTCCGCCGTGCCGGGCCGCGCCCTGGGGTTGAGCCGCTCCAGGGCTTTGCGGTAGGAGTTGTGGATTTCGTGGAGGAGGCGAGATCTGGACTCCGACTGTTCCTCCAGCGGCGGGTACTGCCGCCCGAAACTCGGCTTGTAGATCCGGAGGTCCGGATCGCTGGCGGACGCCAGCGCCATCGCCGCCGTCCACCGGGAGGTGGGAACAGGGTTTGCGTCTAGATCGATTGGGTGCTAACTGAACGGTGATTGCAGTTTCTTTTCCGATTTTCCTCCTCTTCAACCGACTTTCAACCAACAGGATTTGTACTGTAATTTCGTCTGGAAAAATGTTGTAATTTCCGTTAAGATATCGGATCACATTCCAACTCGGATGACCAAAGCTTGTGCAAAGGTTTCATCCTCTGGATCTCTAGCACGCAGCTCGTAACGCTTCTGTCCGCTGCCATGTCCATACTCCATAGCCAGTTCTGTCCCCACTGCCTCTGTGCCTCATCATGCTACCCCGCCTACCGCCATAGTGTCGGCTGCCAGCCTTTCTTACCATTGAATTTAATAGTAAATTTTTCTAGATGGTTTCAATGTAATAGTATATTTCAATTGAATGTCTACTGCCCTGAAAAAATTCAGATCAAATACTGCACTTTTTATTTATGAATTACAAACATGGTGACAATGCGTTATGTGCCTCGTCAGTGGTAGGATTTTGCTCAGAGCAACTATTGTACCTTGTTTGCTTGTATCTCTTTTCGAGCTACCGCTTTCTTGTCCCAACTTGTATCCAAATTTCTCCAACTAGTCTACATGATAGTCAATCTCACAAAAATTTGACAATATAGGAAGTAAATTGTTGTATTCATTATTTCATTGATCAATAACAACTAGTTACCAAGTACCAGAGCTTTTCCTTTGAATTAATTAAGCTTCACATAAAAAAACGAGTGTAGTGATGTACTCGTCAAACATTGGTATGGCAGACCCGTACAAGAATGTAGTTACCTGCACTGTCGGAGGCTAGGATTTGGTGACTGGGTATTCCCAAGACAAACAAAATGTTCAATCACAATGATGAGAAAGTTCACCACAACATAAATCTAAAGTGTATTTTCATAAACTTGTATTAGTAACTAAATAAGAAAAAATAAATTGTTCACACCATATTGGGACTTGATGAGTTTTGATCCATTGAGGTAGGGAGAAGCTATGGCTTATCAAAAGCATAGAGAACTAGCCATAACTTATAGGAGTTCTACCTTTGACCATAGAGGCTAGATGCATTATATAAGGATGTGTGATGCTCTCATTTAAGAGAACAATGCTTCAACCCAAACAACATGTAACATTTCGATATTTTGACTCTGGACAACTTCACACTAAATTGATATTCCCTAATACTCAATCTGACACTGAATCTGATTCAGTGTTAGTGATTTGAGGTACTTTTCATTGACAGTCAAGTTTAGTTTGTAGAGTACGAGCAGTGCAGAAGTGGTGCAACTATAGGTGTGCCTATTACTTTTCTATTTCCACTAGTACGATCATATTTGGTGGGGGCAGATGCCCCCACCCCCCCCTCCCAGCACCCCACCAGCACCACATACACATACACGCATGTGCACGCGCGCCCGCACACACACACACACATTTCCTACAACTTCATGCATGGGAATAAGGAAATACATAAGGAAAAAAAAGCAGATTGAAGAAGGAAGAAGGTCATCATTATGTACAACACTGTAGAAATGAATATTGGTTGTTCATACCATCGACTTACTTGTACAATTCAAATATGTTTAAACTTTTTTTTATAGATTTCAGAACAAGACAATTAATTCTAATGTCAGCAGTAAAGTAGTTGTTGATACTTGTACCCAAGATGGTCAGAGCTACGATAAAAAGTTCAGCAATTATGACAGACCCGCTTCACGAAAAAGCGGTTCCGTCTCAAGGATCATCATGGGTGGCATCACGCACTGTGATGCCCGATAATTATAACATACAAACATAAGCTTCATACAATGAACATAAGTTACAAGTCTCTTACATCCATCCAGAATACAATATTACATCGAGTCTCATAAATCCAGAAGCAAAATAAGTTTGGAAAATAAACTAGCATGGCGGAAGCAATAAGATACAATCGCTCTCTCGGTGATACATCATGGGCCATCCGGTAGAGACAGGTGTTTTGTCCTAAACACCTTGCCAGCACATCAATGACTATACTCTTTCGGACCGCACCACTCACAAGTGTAATGGCCTCCGTCCGCGGACTGGTCCTGTCGGTCGCCATCTCCACCTAATTCATCTTGCTCGACTGGTTCCTCCGAAAATCACATAGAGCAAAGCTACGAGCAACTAAAGCTCGGGAAGACTGACCCATCAAAGTGGCCATCTACAGCCGACTCCTAGGCATGCAAAGTTTGAAGGGTAGGGTAATTAAGCACTAAGCCAGCCTATAAGTGGATCCTTACTTCCATCTTTTAGCAGTTCGTTAAGTTGTAACAAGAATTAAATTTAATTTGCACTAAGCTAAAGCATTACATGTTTCCAAACAATGTAATAAGCAATACAACAATTTAACAATCATCAACAATTTACATTTCTCTTCTTACTACGTTTCGACGGACGACATAAGTGGTACTCGTTACTGTGAGGGGGCAGCGATTCGAATCGATTTACATCCTGTAGGAGCAACCTGATTGCACGTCACATACGCGCTTCCTAGAAGCCGCATCGAGACAACCTTTCGCAGCCGGCACTATAGTGTTAGTCGGGCCTAGCTCCTCCGAGAAGGGTCCCCCACGCGAAGTTGTCCCGGACGTCATCCGTGAGTAGAGTGCTCCCTCCCCTCCTCTCAAATTCCTGCCTAGTAACCAAGGGAGTAGGGTATCAATCTAACATACAGCAACCATCGGTACATCGGTTTATCTGGACCCATTAACACCAGCATGCAAACAGTACGTTCAAACTTATCCACATGGGCCGGACATGATACGGTCCTTGAGTGCACAGACGAGGCTACCACCTTGAAGACTCTTATAGTCCTTCACTTTCCACCTAAGTTGCTCGTCCGGTCTCTGAATTCCATTCTCATCTCAATTACTTAGCAACGTGTCCCAAAAGTGATTGTCCTATACTACGAGTGGTTTCCGTACCACTTGACGGATCATCGCCGTAATTAAGCAAGCATCTACGTAGGGCCATCAAACATGGATAGAACAGTGTCCTACTGCATGCTAGGGTTTTCATCACAACTCCTATACACCTAGTGCACAGTACAAGACTACACGCATGTAGTAATGAAATAAAAGACTTAAACATAAGGTTGTGCACCGGGGCTTGCCTTGCTCTTGACCCCGAACAGTCGGGTCACTAACAACAGCAGTGTCTTCTCGTTCCTCCTTGCCGGTCACCGTGTTCTCCACCGCAGCTATATGATGCAAGGGTGATGTTTAAATTGATGAAAACATGATTTAAATATTTTACGAATTTCATGAAAAACACGTAACTATTGAGTATAAAATAACTTGGGATCCAGCGAGGGTGAAATGATTAATTGCAATCATGGTTCATATAACCGATAAAAACCGGCTGGTTATACCGACTAACTGGGAGCCGGTCTCGGCCGGTCGTCCGGTTTGGCCGGTTAACCTGAGCAAACCGACGTTATGTACTGTAGCAAAACGGTTAATCGACGATTTTTTTGGTTAACCGACCGGTTTTTCTGGTTCAAGACTGGACTGTTCAATCCGGTTATGTGAACCTTGATTGCAATTAACAATTTAATTTATTTCATCAACTTCCATGAAGCAATTAAATTATCATCTTATGTGCATAAAAATAAAATATTAAACTTTGCAAAAGCTTGGTAAAATAGGAGCCTAATTGCCTCTGGTCCCTATGCACAAATTAAGGATGATAATTAATTTAAGCTCCAAGATTAAAAGCAATCCTAATATTAATTAAGTAATAAACATTTATTTCTAAAAAGGAAATTAACTTAATTAACTTGCCTCTGATCATGTCAATATAGTTGCACTATTTAATAGTACATGTGACAAGGAGTCCAACAAATTTTAGTTTGCAATTTTTCGATGTCTAGATCAGAAGTTATGAATTTTCTAATTTTAAATGAATTTCTGCCTAAATTACAAAAATGTCACTGAGCATTTAAAAATAACCCCGGCACTCGGCGCCATACCGCGGACCACAGGGTTCTGGATCTGGTGACGGCGACTTGTCGGAGGTGGGTGACGCGCATGCTGGAGCGGTGTCGGAGGTGGCGCGGCCAGCCGGAAACGGCCCAGGAGCGGTTGCGCGAGCTGGGAGCCGACTGGTGGTGTCGCGCGGTGGGGAACTCACCGGAAAAGGGGGCGGCGGCGGGCGTTGGTGGTCGAGGGACTCCGGCGGTGATGCTTGTCTAGGAGAGGCGATGGGGGCAGTCACGGCTTGACGGGGAGCTTCACGGGGCCTCGGGCATTGCTAGCACGAGGTCGGTTGGCGACGGAGATAGCCGGAAGCGGGACTCGAAGGAGGTTGGGGCGGTTGCGGTCGAAGGCAGCGGGGAGAAATGGGCCCGACACCACCTCGTCGGGGAATCAAGGCAAGAAATGGGTCAAGGACGTTCCTCGTCTAGCTGTGCATGCCACAGATGAAGAATGGAGAGGAAATGCTCACCGATGGTGGGGAATTTGGGCCGGGGCACCGGCGGAGACCGAGGCGAGCTTCTCGCGTAAATGGCAAAATACGGCCTGCTCGGTCCATAGCTTTTGGGGGTTTCAACCGGAGGGGCAAGGCGAGCAGGGGACGCAGCTTGGTGGAGACGAGCTCGGGCTGAGGCGGCGTGAAGTGGTGGTGCGATGGAGCTCGAGCTTGGGCGGCAATGGCGGAGCGGAGAGAGGAAGAATGGAGGAGGGGTCATTGGGGGGTGTTCCGACCAGTTTTGAAGCCTCCCATTTGCTCCCGACCAGGTGGGGGCGGTTCCCGCGAGCGGCGTCCACATGGCGCCGACGTACGGCTCCGGTCGGGCGCGGCGCGCCCGTGAGCCCGGGGTTGGTGGCCGACAAGTGGGGCCCGCAAGCATATTCCCCAACATCTTTCTTTTTCCCCAAATTTCCAAATGTGGTCGTTCTCAAAAATAAAAAATCCAGTTTATGGACTTCACATGCTTGAAAATTAATTTCAAAATTTTTCTTGGGTAGAATAATTAAAGAAAGTGACATGCACGTTGAGCTTGGTCCCAAATTCTTTCTAAATAAATTATATTAATCCAAGGAAAATGCTTAAAAGTTAAGCTTCTCTGATTTAACCTCAATAAAAATTAGTGCAACTTGGGCTAGAATTTTCCTTTGCCTAGTACTACAACATATATTTTTGGTGGACCCCATGTGTGTTGTAGAATTTTGAGTTGTAGTTCAATTCAAATTGAATTTGAATTATTTGACCCACCAAAACACTTTGCATGACAATGGAAATTCTTGAGGGGTTGCTACTAGACCAGAGGCACATTTTAAAATTTCTAACTCGAAAAGTGTGTGACACAGGGTGTCACAGCAATCCTAGTACTTTGTGATGTAATGAGTTTTTTACATGATTATTGTATAAAAAAATTGCATCATATGCCCTCGATTAAGATCCATAACTCAAGATGACATGTTTCAACTCACAAGCGTATTGGCTTAGATATGTTGTTTGGACGTCCTATTCACGTATATAAATATTTACTTTCATACATATTATTACAAATAATTGCCACTTAAAATGTGGTAAATCAATTATTAGGTTTTTGGAAAATTCCTTACTTTTTGCAATCAGTTTATTATCAAGTGAATAGAAATTAAGAAATAATTCATTTTGTTTCCAAAGTAGCTATTCATTTCCTGTCTTTACACCATTTATTTGTATTCTTTTCATCTAGATCCCTCACAAACTATAATTTGTTCCTCGTCCTTAGCTTTCACCATCTTTGTAATAAAAAAATGTATATGTAAACCGTTTAATAAACAAATACTTCGTCCCTCATGTGTTATAATAGGATTATGGGAATGTAGTAACTAATTTATCTATATTTTTTGTCAAAGACTTATATAAATAAAAATATGTGTGGTCCAAATAAGTGTCTTCTGTGATACAACTAGATTGATATTTCTCTGATAGTTCAAAATGCATAAAGAAAAAAGAATATATCATGGACTAAAAGTTCATCACTTGATAATCAAAATCATGAAATGGAAATAAGCCCTTACTCGTGGAAATAGATTATCTCTATTTTACTACAAATTTATTATTATATGTTACTTATTATACAATGGAATTTTGTTATCGTTGTTTTGCTAACAACTTATTAATATCAGTTAATTCTTTCGCTATATTAATGAAACACATCTTATTTATTGTATATATCACTACTTAGTTTGTTTTATAAAAATATAGTCCAACTATATTAGATACAATAGACTCAAAACATATAGTCTGCGCGGCCATGCCGCCGCATTATTCTAGTGTATAACCCAATATTTGTAGTTTTGATTAATTTAAAACAATAAATTTTGAAGCATTTCAAGCCTATATCTGGTACCCAAAAATAGAAGTAAACTATATACTACCTATGTCCCATTGAAAGTGTCGTTTTTGACTTTTCAGATTTCACATTTTGACCGCTTGTCTTATTCAAAAATAAATATATTATTATTAAAGTATCACTAATGATAAATTAAGTTAGAAAAATATATATCATTTACAAAAATTTTGTGAATAAGACGAACAGTCAAAAAACGATGTCTAAAAGTCTAAAACGACACTTTTAATGGGACGGAGGAGTAGTTCTAATAACCCTATAGCTTAGATAGTGCTGTAGCTAGATTTAAAATATGCATGGCAGCAATTATATAGAATAGGAAGGCATTCAAACGCCTTTAACATCTACTATATATAGGGGCAAGCGAGTATCACTAGCTGTCCGTCGAAGGTGGCTTCCGTTTTCCATATCACATCACATAACAAAGGGTTAATAAGAAATTAAGAATACAGTATTGGATTAGGTCGTTTGTACCATGTACGAAAGTTAGGGATACATGGAATCCCTGCTACTCAATGTGCGTGGAAGCCTATAGCAGTTTGGCATTAGGTACCACTTATTTGGCGCTTGAGTTTCTGTTAACAGTAGAAAACGAAAGGAGAAGATTAACATTGTGTGAATCAACGATGCTCTTCTAACTAAGGGAGAATAAGTAAGGTCTTAACAGCAGAGGCAAACATTCACCCTGCTTCAGCTCACACACCAAAAGTCACCTCACTGGACAGTTCTTGACACCAGGTGCCAGCACGGCACGGGCACATCAGCGGCAACGTTTAGTTCCAAACCCCCGAGGACCAACAAAACAAATTGGGAAAGATGAAGAGCTGTGATTCTGTGAGTTTATTTTTAATCCGTTTCGAACTGTTTGTATATGCAGCTTCAAGGCAGCAATTTACTGGCACTAGATAGTAGATACCATTGTTTTTTTCAATTGAATACAATACATACACAGATACTTGGATACACATACGAGTACACTCACCTTTATGAATACGTAGTATAGAGTATAGACGCACACACTGCTCCTAGGAGCCTGGCGCTAACGTACGAATACTCATGCTCCAAGCTGGGCGAGCCAGGCGTGACGACTTCTTCTCAACCCTCGTGCCGGCACACGGGCATGTGACCTGCTGAGGACCTGCGTTGAGATTTTTTAAAAGTTTCATCCGCATGCAGACGTTGTTTTGACACGCCCATTTGAACGGTTCTGCCGCCCCCAAGGTTGAGATAACCGATCGAACCGTGAAAACCGCCGGGACCGGTCCACCGGTTAACCGGATAACCGGAAAAACCGGCCGGTTAGCCGGACGAAATTTGATTTGTGGCCGCGCCGGTCGCAGCCCGGTTAACCGGCCGGTTTCTCCGGTTAACCGGCCGGTTTGCCCGGTTAGCCGGACGGTTTTCAGGCACAGTGCAAATTGCAATAGAATCAAGAAAAATTCAGAAAAATAGGGAAAAAATGCATTAACTGTCCTAAAATATTAACGATAATTTTAGACATAAATTCATATTATATCCACTTTATAGGACACAACACAACCATATTGCCCAATGAAAAGTCAAATATAGTTGTCTAACTCATATTGTTCACAAATTCATACAACAACAAGATTAATTGTACATAATACATAAAAAATATGACTTTCACTCATGTCTCGGCTATAGTTGTCCAAAACATAGTCTTCAACAAATATTATACATCAAGAAAATTTGGGAGAGGGAGGGTTAGTCGGCCGGTTATAGCGGTTAACCAGCGCTTTGACCGGTTAACCAACCGGTTATAAGGTTCTATAGCCTTTTTACCTTTATTTGTATTCCGTAAATTTTTTCTATGTCAAACAACTTCAATTTCAAATTATTCTTTTACTATAAATCTTTATTTCTTCTCTAGTTTTTTAACAAATTTTTTATACAAAATTTTTCAAATTTTGAAAAATTTTGAATTTGAACCGGGGTTAACCGGCCAACCGGTGCAACCGGCCCGGACCGGTTTACCGGTTAACCCCGGTTCTTTGAACCCTGGCCGCCCCTGCTGCTCAAGGTATTTGGCAACGTACCGCCGCGCCGGAATCGCGATGTTATCCAACAGAAATGTGCAGGTTTGAATCTGAGGCCTCCTTTGGAACAAAGGAATTATGAAGGAAAAATGGAGGAATTGAACCTATAGGAAATAATCCTATGTGTACCCTTTGGATTGAAGGATTGCTTCATAGAAATTTTGGAGGATAGGAAAGTTTCCTCCAAATTTTGGAGGAATTCTAGTATGAGCTCCAACCTCATGTTAAATTCCTTTGAAAGTTTGATGACACATGATCTCTCTTTCTCTCTCTTTGTTCTCTCTCACTAATGAACATATAACCTTAAAATTCCTGTGTTTTTCCTGTGACACATCCAAACAACTTGTATAAGCAATTCCGGTGTTTTTTCATTCCATAGGATTCAAAAATATATGCAACTTCAATCCTACGTTTTTCCTATTCCTACGTTTTGAGAATCCTACGTTCCAAAGGAGCCCTGAAGTTCTTCTCGTTCTGGCCGCCTGTATCTGTACCCGATCATGGATTATTTAACAATGGTTTTCTCATCTCAGTGTTTAATCTATCAGCTAGGGGAATAGTCCATTTATTAGTGTCATCACAGAACAGAGTATCAGAGCGTTTCTATTGAATTAAGCTTCACATGAACGATGGCTTCACTGATGGAACTTTGGTATGGCAGAAGAATGCAGTGACTTGTAATATTCCAATGTTTTAAACTTGTTCGTAGCTAGGACAAATTTCCCAGATTTCAGGACGAAATAGAGCTAATGGCAATGTCTAGACGAAGGTGAAGCAGTCTTCGACTTGGATAAATTTATGACCCGGTTGAGGTGAAGCAGTCTTCTCCTCAATGAAATATTCCATTACAATGAGAGCTAAAACCAAATTATCAAACAAAACAACACTACAACAGAGACTTGTTCTTTGATTGGGTAAGCTTTTGCGAGCTTTTTATGTTGTAATATGTTTGCAAGGTGACTCGTTCAGATGCACTGAATCAATATAACTATGTTGCTTTACTGGTTCTATAGCTTTGATTATTTCTTCAGGTGTCAGGAGATAGCTATAGTATGACATATTGTCTTATCGTACCCATTCCTGTTGTGATGCATTTTGTTTGGTTTTGATGAGGTCCTCTTATATCAGTATTTTTTTCAAGTTCCTTTTCGGCAGCTGGTAGTAAGCATTGTCATCAAATCACTGAACTCTTCAAGGCTTGTCCACCATTTCAATATCTATATTGTTAGATTAATTATTTGTCGTTTTGACTATGCGATAATAAATTTTAGTATTTTGAAACTCTATTTAACACAGAAAAATAAAAAAGTAAATTTGCAAGTATTAGGAAACCAGTTCACTCTCAAGTGGACTGTAGGCTTAGACAGTATTGCAGCTGTATCAAAATATTGGTGGCAGAAGTCATTTATAGGAGGAAGGCAAACACTTTTAACCTCCAGATGACATAATTCAGGGTTTATGAGAAAAGATTAAACGGATTATTAGGTGGTTGGGTCATACGAAAGTCGAAAGGGACAAATAGAACAAGTCGAACCACTGCTAAGCTGCGTGCATGGAAAGGGTATAGCAGAGTGATTTCAGGTCATAATTCGATAAACCGAAATAGACCAAGCATATTTGTTATTTTGGACCATTTACTGTTGGGCACTTATTTTGTATCCAATGTTCTAAACTTGTTCGTAGCTACTAGCTAGCAGAAATTTCCCAGATTTCAAGAGGAAGTAGCTAAACTATGCCACTGTCTAAATGAAGGTGACAGTTAATACACTTCTAAGTGTGATGGTTAGAGTTACAACAAAAATAATCAACAGTCCCGATGCTTTTTTTGCACTCCCTGTAGAATGTTCTACATTAGTCTAACTATCTAATATCGCAGTCTTAACTTTGTATAGGGTTTGATCAATGACTGCACCGGCTTGGATGACTCACCTGATTGTTCCTCTCTCAGAACTGGCGTACGTGAAGCAGTCTTCTCCTCAATGAAATATTTGAGTACAGTGAGAGCTAAAATGAAACTTCTAAACAAAACAACTAAGACTTGTTCATTGATTGGGCAAAGCTTATTCGGGCTTTTTTATGTTGTAATCTATTTTCTGGGTGACTAGTTCGGATGAAGTCAATCTAACTAAGTTGCTTTACTGGTTCTATAGAATTGATTATTTCTTCAGATGCGGCGATAGCTATAGCACGACATATTGTCTTATCCTAACCCGCTCTTGTTGTGTTGCATTTTGTTTGGTTTTGATGAGGTCCTGTTATATCAACATTTTTTAGTTTCCTATTCGACAGCTGGAAGTAAGCATAGTCACCAATCAGTGAACTCTTCAAATGCATTTAATTACGTATCATGCATGTATGAGATTGACCCAGTTCTTATTGGTGAATGATTATTTGTGCTTTTTAGTTGTCTTCATCTTGGCTTGGCATGTTGCATCCAGCATACTTCCCAATTTTGTAATTATATCTATAGTTCTTTGAATGAATCTTTGAAACTTTTTTTCAACCAGCTGGGTATACCTTGTTTGGAACTTATTTGGATCCATCTGCTGGCATAGGTTGATTTTAGCATCTTACACTGAACCTGGACTTGTGTTCGGCTCAGAGCTGTTAATCATTGTTTTATTTACATTATCCTTTACTATTTAATTGATTCCTAAATGAAACTGTAAAGATTATCTGAAGCCGTGGGATTTCTGATAAGTGAAATGAAATAGAACTTATGTTGTCATGATTATGTAAAGAACTTATGTAAAGATTGTCATATGGGCAATAATTGGTTTTATCTATTATCAAAAGAATTAATCTGACAAGATAGATACTGTTAAGTGGTCAAGTCTAGTAGAAGGAAACAGTGTATTGGTACCAATATTTCTAGTTTGGACTAAGTGATAATTTTCGAATATTTTGGTTACTCTAGTTAGCGCACAAAAGTCAAAATGAAAATTTGCAAGTATTAGGAAACCAGTGTACTCTTGTCAAGTGGAGTGGACGAGGCTTAGACAGTATTGCAGCTAGATTGAAATACTGGCGGCGTCAGTCATTTATAAGTTCAAGGCAAACATTTTTAACCTCCAGATGACATAATTGAGGGGCTATGAGCAAAAAGGTAAGTAAGAAAACATTAAATGCATGAGGTGCTGGCATCATATCATACTAAAGAGACATAGGGTGCGTTTGGTACAGCTTATTGAACTGCTTATTGAAAGTGCTTATGCTCAATAAGCAGTTTGAAATGTCAAACGGCAAAATAGCAAAATGCTTATGAGGTATAAGCATCTATAAGCACTTTGTCATTTTGTACTACATATAAGCACTTTGGGCAAGGCAGCAAAACGTAGCTTATAGTGCTTATGTGTGAGAATAAGCAGTTTTGCTGAATAAGCATGCAGTTGATACTGCTTATGCTACATAAACACTATAAGCAGTTTTGATATAATAAATACTATAAGCAGTATAAGCACTATAAGCATTTTGTGCATAAACCGTGCCAAACGCACCCATAGTATGGAACAAGTCGATCCCTGCTAATTAAGCTGTGTGCATGGAAAGGGTAGGGCAGAGTGGCTTCAAATGGTAATTCAATAAACCAAAATCGCCAGGCTTATTTTCTATTCGGGAGCATTTACAGTCCTGACGATTAATAAAACAGTCCAGAACAAAAAAAATACGGTAATTTCTTTCGATCCATTTCGAATATGTGTTGGCATATGCAGCTATTATAAGCTAAATTCAAAACCTTCCTCTAAAAAAAGCTAAATTCAAAACCTGCAATTAGCACTAGGTAAAGTACCACGAGTTTCTGTTAACTACCAGTCAAATATAATAACAGTGCTCTACTAGAGATAAGGGAATCAGCAATTAGCTAGCTTGACCGCAGCCGCAAGCATATAGCACGCATAAGCGTGCGGACCGTAGCGCATACCCTGACACACACGCAGGCTGCTCCAGCTCACACGCCAGGTCACCTCACTTTGACAAATCTTGACAGCACGACACGGGTAAGACGAGGCCACGTCAGCGCGCGGCAAGTGGTGCGCGTGCGCAAAGCCAGGCCAACGACCTCTTCTGCACGCCAGGTCGGTCGGTCGGTCGGTCCGGTCCTTGTACAAGTTGTGCCGGCGCGGCGCACACGACCACAGCTGCTTGCTGACGTGGCGTATCTGCTGCCGACCTGTGTTTACTTTTTTGTTTTCTTTGGAAGCTTTTAACCGCATGCTTGCTGCCGACCTGCGTTTGCTGAACGGTTCTGCCGCCCTGGTGGTCGAGGTTTTTGCCACCGCCAGAGAATCGCGGTAATTTTCAGAGACCTGCATCTGAACACGCACGGATCTTTTCGTGTCTCTGATGCAGGTTTTGACTCGGCTGTTTTACTCGTTCCATCCGTCTATACGGCACCATGGGTTAATGACGGCGGCTGATGGGTTTTCACATGGGAGTCATATTATTACCAACATATATAGAGATGGTTAATGGTTAAAAATGGAACTCTGCTCCTCATGTAAGGACGTATTTGGCTGGACACGTGCATGCTAATGATAAGTGACAAACTCTATATATAACACCATTGTTCTTAGTGGTGTCTCAATTTGTATGTATACCCTTTGTAATCTATCCATAAAGTTAACAGCAACTACAAAATAGTCCATTTTCACGACCTTTATTGGTTGGTCCACTCTATTCACGTGGGACTTCAAATAGTATAGTGACTCAATCTAATACCATGAGGAATTCAAACTATTCTTTACGAATTGAACACACAGGTGCTCATATACATGTAAGAGTACCCATCCCTATGAACACACGCACGCATATCGTGTTCCCACAAACACTTCTGAAATATTAAGTTGGCATGATATTGCATTTACGAAGTCACCACAACCACCTCGTCGACATCCTGTCCAATGAAAAAATAATTAGTCATACTTCGTAATTCGACTTGATATATTAGGCTAGTCTTAATGGAAGTTTCATGGACACAATTAACTAGAGTGACACGTCATCTCAAAATGTTTGAAACTAGGATGAAACACCCATCTCTTAATGCATAGTTTCATCTATTGTTGTTTTCTAGGTTACATGCAAGACACAAGCTCTCTAGATAATTGTGTATACATGATTTCATCCTCATGAAACTCATTTCACCTCTCTCCTCATTAATACAATGACACGTCATAAAAAATGCTTACATGGCACTCTATTTACTTGTCCATAAAACCCCACTGAGACTAGTTATTATGACTCATCATTTTATTGGTATTAAATCGAGGCACAACTATTTGTATTGAGGATTCTTTAAGGAAAAAGTGATTTTTTATGTCCCTATATCTCATATTCTCTATATATATATAAAAATATGATTGTCAGGGTCCATATTGTTTCACGTTTCAATGAAGAAAAAAAGAGCTATTACCATTTCTCCAGGGAAAGACGATATAAACCGTACGTGCCAGTTCATAGAGAAACTTTTTGGCCGTCACGACACCGAAACAAATCGATTGCACGCACCTATCGTAGCAGAGCAAGTAGTCGCCATCGTCCTTGCACAAAAAGGCACTGCATTGCATCTTAGGGGATCCCCTGGTTTGACCGGTCAACCTGAGGACCCCTTCTTCCCGGGTCCTATATAACTCCGTTGGGAGCCAAACCCGTTCAAGCAAAGCCACGCTGGCCGCCTTTTACCGCCTTCGTCTTCCCTGGATCGATCGGTCTCCTCCCTCCCGTAGAAATAGCCCGCCTAATCTGAGCTAGCCAGAGCGATGCTCGGTGGCGCCAGGTTCCTGCGCTCCGCCGTCGCCGCCTTCGCCCGCCTCGCGCACGCGCTCGCCACGCTCGCGCTCATGTCCCTCTGCTCGCCGAGGTCGCCGTCGACCCCCACCGTGATCCCGGCGGCGCCGTGGCAGCACCACGCCCACGCGCGGCCGGCCAAGAAGCTCGCCGTCGAGGACACCCGCCACCCGCCGCTGCTCGCGGCGCCGCCGCCGGTTCTGTTCCTCAGCAAGGAAGCCAACAAGGAGAAGAAGAAGACGGCGGCGAGGGGCAGGCCGCCGAGGCTGGTCATCCCGCCGCCGGTGGCCCGCGCCGCCGGGGTCGACCCGTTCGGCGTGGCGGCGGACCGGGAGACGGACGTGGCCACGGAGGTGGAGGTGCAGGGCGAGGGGTTCTGCCTGGCCAGCAGGAGAGGGGTCAGGCACGCCATGGAGGACGGGTATGGCGTGATCACTGCCGCGGACGACGACATTGCTGGAGGATCACAATTGGTAATATATAAAGCACATTTATTTACCAGCGTCATCGATCTTCTCCCTTTGAGCTTGCCTGTCCTGTCTTAATAATGTTTGCAAATTTAATTACATATTAGAACAAAACATATAGATGTCGATCTTAATAATCAGCACAATCCTTTTTGCAAACATAAAATGGAAGCAACTATGGAGGGAATGGGATTGGCAAAGAGAGAATAACTGAATATTATGATATAAATTCGGCATTATATTCTTAGCAAGGGGCGTTTAGATGGGCGCGCTTCCAAGAAATGCAGTCTTTCATGAACTTGTTTCGATCTTGGCAATTCATGATTTGGGTTCCTTCATTCATGACCAACAAGGTGTTGCCAAAGGAAACTACTAAAATATGAACAACGAAAACGATTGTGAACCTCGATGAACTGTGTAAAACTCAGATGATTCCTGAATTCCCGTTGCATAAAATCATGCATTTGAATTACCTACTAGTTAAGTGAGAAACTCAATAAGATGTGTGGCACTTTTTCATGTTGCAAGCTACCAACATTCCTCAAGTTACATGGAGTATTTCAAGAATACCATGTGAAAAAAATTGTTGTTACATTCTAGCCAGCTCATGTTTATTGAAACATCATCATGGATAAACACACGAAGAAAAAATTGCACAACTTTTGAAGACCTTGGGTAGTCAATAACACACGGCAAGATCCACATGCAATACACGCCGGTCTAAGAAACCATTATTCAGTCGTTCAAAAAAGGGGCAAACGGCTGCAAACTTAGTCCATCGCTTAGCTGTGAAACTTCCAAACACAGAGCATATTTCTTTTCCCGGGAGAACGTCCTCTAATCAAGTCTTGGTCAACAGCAGCAATAATATACTATACTACTACTGATCCGTAGACCGTAGCAGCAGGCAGGCGCTTGCTGAATTCCGTCGGTTTGTACGAGCATGTGGTCTTCACAACAGCTAATAGCACGCACCTGCATTTTCAACATTGTATTAATTCTTCGGTTGCTTCTGGTGTGCAGGCGTTCTACGGTGTGTACGACGGGCACGGCGGCCGTGCGGCCGTGGACTTCGTCGCCGACAAGCTCGGCAAGAACGTCGTCGCCGCCGCCGCCTCGTCGAGCCGGCAGGAGGAGGAAGAAGAAGGTGAAGATGAGGTCATGGCGGCGATCAGGTCGGCGTACCTGACCACTGACAGCGAGTTCTTGAGCCAGGTAATAAGGATCGACACGCATCGTCATCACCATCTTATTAGCAGCAACAATGTTGGACCAGGTCTTTGCATGCCTCAATTATTAATTAGTATTGCACGGGGCTTTGAACGGTTCAACCCCTGGTGACGCATTGATTGGTTAGTTGGGCGTCGACGGCGACGGCCTCGACAGCTACACGACCATTAGTAGTAGATGGAGGATTCTTTCTATGGGTTGGTAATTACCTTGGTGTCCAAGCAAGTGGTGCATGCATGGGATGGATATTTCCCTTGCCGTGTTGCTCCTGGCGCCATGCATGCATATATGCCATCAATAGCTCGTACATTCACATTGACCGGATCGGACCCGGAGCCATGCATGCTGGCTTCCTTGGTTCGTACGGCACGGCTGCCTGCTTCTCACGCTCCTCGCACTCATCAATGCGTGCGGGCCTCATTATTAATCTGCAAAGTGCACTGGGATTTCCAGCAATTACTGTGATGTTCCAAATTAAAATATCCCATATCAAAAATTTGAGTCCTTGGTGGACTTTGAGAAGCATTATAATTGATTTGGACTAGTTGAAACGGTATATATAGTTGTGATTATTAGATGTAGAGATGTAGATTATTCCTCTGTTGTTCAAATTAAGTTAGCTCATTTTTAGAGAACATGCATGTGAAACTTGTCACGCAGAGAAAAATGAGCACATTCGATAGGCATGTCTTGGGTTGGCACTTTGCCACACAACTAGGATCTCGAGTAACAGTAAGATCTGTAGAACCGATGTTTTTATTTGTATATACACTGATTGGAATAATATTTCTAGAGACCAGTGTATATAGTTACTATATCATCAGGATTCAGGAAGCAGAAACATGTACTAGCATTTAGAACCACGAGCTCTGCAATAATATACTACCTCCGTCCAGAAATATAAGCATTTATTGACTTTCGGATATCATATTTGACCACTCGTCTTATTTAAAAAAAATTGTTAAAAAATTATTTATTTTATTTCTAGATATGTGTTAAGTACATCTTTTTTATTTTTGTATTTACATAAATATTTATAAGACGAATGGTCAAACGAGAAGTGAAAAAGTCAATAAATGAGGGAGTATATGTGCAGCCGTCAAAGATAAGGACGATGGCATGGTTGCACGTTGCAGAGCCTGCCTAATAAAGGCTAAGCTCACTTTCAGCGCAGTACCAAGAATGCTCAGGCACGACTTAGTCAAGAGCATGACATTTTATTTTGTTGATTGTTGATTCGGTTGTGACAATGACGACTAATTGTTATGTGTATATTATCTCTTTGGTGCACGACAGGGTGTACGCGGCGGCGCGTGCGCGGCGACGGCGCTGGTGAAGGACGGCGAGCTCTACGTGGCCAACGTCGGCGACTGCCGCGCCGTCCTCTGCAGCGGCGGCGGCGTCGCCACCGCGCTCACCACCGACCACACCGCCGGCCGCGAGGACGAGAGGCGCCGCATCGAGAGCTCGGTGAGTTCATTAATTCAAATAAAATGGAAGGTAATTAAATGCCATGTCACTGACCGTTGTGTGCAACAATGAGCAGGGCGGGTACGTGAGCTGCGGCAGCAGCGGCGTGTGGCGCGTGCAGGACAGCCTGGCCGTGACCCGCGCGTTCGGCGACGCGTCGATGAAGGCCTGGGTCACCGGCGAGCCGGAGGTGACGCGCCGCCGCCTCACCCCGGACTGCCGCTTCGTCGTCCTCGCCTCCGACGGCCTCTGGAACAAGGTGTCCTGCCAGGAGGCGGTCGACGTCGTGGTCGCGGCAGGGACGTGCAAGGACCTGGTCAACATGGCCAGGACCAGGGGGAGCCGGGATGACGTCACCGTCATGGTCGTCGACCTGCAGCGGTTCCAGCGGCGGTAGAATAATGATAGGCTCACTAATTAACCATCGATGATAATCCGTCAAAAAGTTTATTCGTAACCAGCTGCTGTAAATATTTTTGTTTTTTTTTCGACAAGAGGATATTATTACGGTAGAGCTGCCTTCCGGAGAGATTCAAATTGGACTCTCTCCATCGGTAAGTGCAGAGTATTAGGATTAGTAGCGCGACTGTAAAATAGCACTGATGAGCTTTCTTTTTTAATGAAATGAACTAGTAGCATATATACAGCTACTTCCTACTGCATTACTCGGCTTTTTAAACAGCGCTTGATTGTTATTATAATTGGTATAAAAAGGTCGACATCTTGGGACAAAATTCTATGCAACACTGCTGTAATACAACCTATTTACAGCACCACTTGGATGTTTAACACGTGGCAGCCAATCAAATCTGGGCCTTCCCTTATTCTCCCGTGAAACCTGCCACAAGTCAACCAAGGAGCCGCATCCCCTCACGACTCATGCGGGCAAAACTGATCGAAGAGCCGGAGCCGATCAATGAGCCGGAGCCGAGTATCGAGAAAGGATCCTCGAAGAGTTTCGATCGGATCAAAACCGTCATCGTCCAGGAAGACAGGAAAAAGATTTCCATCTTGTTTGCGCCGCCGCAGCATCACTCGATGAAATAATAATCGTTGACCTACAACCCTAACACTCGACGGCGGCGCCAATGGAAAATCATCGTGGCTTGACTGACACAGAAGCCAACAACGAGGTTCAACCTGTTCTTGCCGTCGCAGACGGTTCAGATATGTTCATGCATACTTTGCTGCCATCCAGTGTCACCAGGTTATCCTATAAATATCGCTTGTAGTTTTATCTTCTCCGAGGAGTAGATGTTACAGTGAAATAATATGGGCTTGTCTACATGTTGAATATCAAACATTATATGATGATAATTTCTAAATGCATTTTGATTGTTATTTTTACAGCAACACTTATGGATCCTTCCAACTATCATCCGTCCAAGAGCGAATGCGAGAAGTGTGCAGCTAGTCTTTCTGAAGGTTCCGTAGAAAACTATGTCTTTCTAAACTCTTAGAGGAATGCGAGAAGTGTGCAGCTAGTCTTCGCGAAAATGAGTTGGCTGCAGATTTAAAGTCCAGACGTTCTAATCCAGTTACTTATATAGATTTACCAATGTTGAAGACAGCAGCAGAAACATACACGAGGCAGATTTATTTGGATTTTGAAGGGCAGTTTAAAGACCAATTTTCCTTCTCTTGCAAAGTAATAGAAACCCAAGGAGCAGTCATTTTTTATAGGGTTATGCCTATGAAATTTCAAGATGAAGCAACAGTTGTCTTCAACTCTGAAGATAAAACAGTTACATGTTCATGTAGAAAGTTTGAATCAGTTGGTAAGTATGCATATTTTGTAATTATATTACCTTACAGTAAATACAAATATGAATTATTTCAATTGTATGATATAGGTATATTATGCAAGCATGCTCTTAGAGTCTTCAATATAAATGAAGTTTTTATCTTGCCAACTCAATATATATTGCATAGATGGACAAAATACGTAAAAAGAGGATTTCTTTGTGAGAAACAAAGAAGCAAGAACGAGCCTTTGGCAGCACAAGCTGCACGCATCTCTAGAAAGGCGACATCTATTGCATTAAAGTGCTCATTTTCAGAAGAACTTCTTAATGCTTTGGAGAAGGCTATAGATAATTTGGACTTGGAAGCAGATAACTCACTAGGAAAAATACCTACTGAACCATGTTTGGTTCCTCAAAGTTCTAATGATTATGTTGAAGACATACTAAAAGGAAAAGTATCAATAAGAGTGCCTCAGGTCGTAAAAGGTCCAAAGACTAAAAGAGCAAGAGACCCACTAGAAAAGAATAGAAGAAAGAATAAGAAGACCGCTAACAAAAAAAGGTGCTCCTTTAAACATGATACCTGACAGATCTTATACTAGTGTTTTATAATTTTTTTGCATATTTTTTGTGTAATAACATAGGTGAAGATCCAAGACAAGATGCAAAAAATCCGAATTGTCAAGACGAACCAGATGTAAGGGAGATTCATCTGCTTATTATCTTTTCAGTAATACATTCTAATTACTTATGTTCTGAACACACTTTCATATTTTTTGAACACAGACATCTTTCGGTTTAAGCATCGGTGCTAATATGATAGTACCAAATGTGGCCACCAATGATATGTATGCAAATGTTTCATCTATGGATGGTCCTCTTATGCGAGGAGGATATACAAGCCTTTTGTTAGGAGTTGATCAAGATGCATCAGCTGCTCGAAGATTACAATTTCATGAATCAAGAAGCACACAACATGAATAGAGAGCCCTTTGATGGAGCCATGAATTATAATATTTCATATATTTTTTACATGCTTGTAGTTTGCAATAAAAAAACTCATATACAATTGGGCATGCTGTGGCATTTTATTATGGTATAATATTTTACATGTACAATAACTGGTAGCTTGAGATTTTGATGTCTTCCTTGGTTGTCAGTATGTTCCCAACAATTGTGAGAAGTTTTTTTTATGAAAACAGTTGTGAGATGTTGGTTTCTCAGATGAACAGAACTCACAAGCTGCTCCAGCTCATGCCTCTTATCCAATCAGCCGTATTTCATCTGTCTTTGTCTAGCCCAACACACCAATGATTATGTTGTTTGTAATTTATAAACCTTGAACGATTAAACAACAGGGGCAGCAGGGATGGTAGACTATGGAGGCTATGACTGACGACAAGCTCTTTCTTTTTATTTTCCTAGGCGAGATTTGATGATGGAGGCGCGATGTGGGAGAAGGGAGCAGGCAAGGATGGTCGGAGCGCCGTCGCAGTTCATCGTATCAAAGAAGCTGGGGGCGAGCGGACCGGCGGCAAGATCATCTTTTTATTTTTCTAGGAAAGACTCGATGCTCCTGATTTACAATGAGCCAGCTCATCTTTTTTAATCTGAATCGGCTCCGGCTCTTCGATCGGTTTTGCCCACATGAATCGTGAGAGGATGCGGCTCCTTGGTTGACATGTGGCAGGTTTCACGGGAGAATAAAGGAAGGCTCAGATTTGATTGGCTGCCACGTGTCAAACATCCAAGTGGTGCTGTAAATAAGTTGTATTACAGCAGTGCTGCATAGAATTTTGTTCCGACATCTTAGGCATTGTGGGAGTCCAAATGGGCCACCGCCCTGGGTAGCAGTCACTTTCAAACCGAGAACTAGATTCAGCCCTATACTATTCAGACTCAGAGAGTGTATGGGCTAGAAATCCACCCGCCCAAGTGCAAACCGGAGAATATCTTTATTTGAAGAAAGGCGCCTTAAGATTCTTATGTGAACTAGGGACTGATAGATAAGCTTGTGTGAGGGTTACAAACAATAGGGGTGACCACAACCATTTTGTTTCTTACTATCCTTTGGTTGTTGGTCCATTTTGTTTCTTAGTATCCTTTGGCATATGGTCCATTTAGTTTCTTAGTATCCTTTGCTTTTGGTTGGTTGTTACACTAGCCACTTTGTTTCTTACTATTCTTGTTTTTGTTGGTTGTTACAACTCATATCTTTGCCTATATAAAGGGACCAATGCAGCAGCCATCAAGCACTGCAATCATTCACAACTCTAAGTTTTCAGCTTGTGTTCTAGTTCTTAGTTCCAACAATTGGTGTCCGACTGCTGGTGTACCGCCCGTGCCCTGCTCAAGCAACGCGGCATGCCGGCAGAGTTCTGGGGTGAGGCCATGATGACCGCGGTACATTTGTTGAACCGGTCACCGACCAAGGGCCTAGAGGGCAAAACCCCATATGAGGCCTGGCATGGGCGTACACCAGCGGTCGGACACCTGCGAACGTTCGGCTGCCCGGCGTACGTGAAGGAGCTCAACCGCGTCGGCAAGCTGGAGGACCGGAGCACGCCCGGCGTCTTCATCGGCTACGCCGAGGGTGCCAAGGCCTACCGCATCCTCGACCCGGTGACCCGACGCGTGCGCACATCGCGCGACGTCGTGTTCGATGAAGGGCGCGGCTGGGACTGGACCAAGGACACCAGCCGCGGCTCGACGGCGACAACAAGCGACTTCACCGTCGAGTACTTGCAGCTTGCGGGAGCTGGGGAGCTGACGGACACTCATCGTCATCAAGCTCGCATGCCCCGTCGACACCGACCATGAGCCAGGGCACCGCTTCAGGCTCAACATCGCGCTCTCCCACGCCACCGGCCACACCGGTAGCTGATCCGAGTACCTGGTGGCATGCACGCTCCCGTCCTAGCGACGCCATTAGAGAATGATGAAGACCGCATCGACGTTGCGCACAATGACACTCCTCTGCGCTACCGCACCATGAGCGACATCCTCGACGAGCAGCCGGCACCCGGGTTCGTGCAGCGGAACATCGACGCCGAGCTACACCCGACGCACACCGGCGAGCCTTGCTCGTTCGCGAAAGCTAAAGGTGATGCGGCTCGGCGCGCGGCAATGCAACAGGAGATGGACTCCATCGAGCAGAACCGCACGTGGGAACTTGTCGACCTGCCGGCTGGCCATCGCCCAATCACTCGAAATGGGTGTTCAAGCTCAAGAAGAATGAGGCAGGGGAGGTGGTCAAGCACAAGGCACGGCTTGTCGCACGCGGTTTCGTCTAGCAAGAAGGGATCGACTACGACGACGCGTTCGCACCCGTGGCCCGCATCGAGTCCATCCGCATCCTCCTCGCCCTTGCTGCCCAGGAGGGGTGGCGCGTCCACCACATGGATGTCAAGTCGGCGTTCCTCAACGGCGACCTGAAGGAGGAGGTGTACGTGCGACAGCCACCCGGATTTGTCATTGCCGGCCAAGAGAACAAGGTTCTGCGGCTACGCAAGGCACTCTACGGTCTGCGACAAGCCCCGCGCGCATGGAACGCTAAGCTGGACAGCACCCTCAAGGAGATGGGCTTCCAGCAGAGCACATACGAGGCAGCGGTATACCGGCGTGGCCATGGCTGCTCCGTTCTGCTGGTGGGCGTCTACGTCGATGACCTCGTCATCACCGGCACCAAGGAAGAAGAAGTGAAGGCATTCAAAGCGCAAATGAGGGCCACCTTCCGGATGAGTGACCTTGGCCTTCTTACCTTCTACCTTGGCATCGAGGTTTGGCAGGACAACGCCGGCATCTCGCTTCGCCAAGCTCGCTACGCCAAGCACATTGTCGAATTGGGCGGCCTGTCCGGATGCAATCCAGCCCACACTCCAATGGAGGAGCGGCTCAAGCTGAGTCGTTATAGTGAGGCGAGAGGAAGTGGACCCGACACAATATCGGCGCATCGTCGGCAGCTTGCGCTACTTGGTTCACACCCGGCCGGACTTGGCGTTCGCCGTCGGGTACGTGAGCCGGTTCATGGAACGGCCAACAACCGAGCACCAGCAAGCTGTCAAGCGTATCTTGCGCTACATTGCGGGCACTTACGACTACGGTCTACGGTACTCGAAGAACCCCGGTGCTACACACTTCATCGGATACTGCGACGGTGACCTCGCCGGCGACATCGACACGAGCAAGAGCACGAGCGGCACGCTGTTCTTCCTCGGAAATTGTCCTGTCAGCTGGCAATCACTCAAGCAACGAGTGGTGGCGCTCTCAAGCTGTGAAGCAGAGTACATCGCCGCCACCTCGGCCGCCACACAAGCACTCCGGCTAGCTCGGCTATTGGGCGAATTACTCAGCAAAAGGCCCGAAGCGGTCGAGCTTAGGGTAGATAGCAAATCTGCCCTCGCACCGGCCAAGAACCATGTCTTCCATGAGAGAAGCAAGCATATCCGTATCAAATACCACTTCATCGGGAGCTGCTTGGAAGAGGGGAGCGTCAAGGCCAGCTACATCAATACCGTGGACCAGCTTGCCGACATCCTCACCAAGTCCCTCGAGCGAGTGAAATTTCTTGAACTGAGAACTCGCATCGGTCCGGTTCACCACAAGTCGGAGACAACACACAAGGCTTAGGGGAGATTGATAGATAAGCTTGTGTGAGGGTTACAAACAATAGGGGTGACCACAACCATTTTGTTTCTTACTATCCTTTGGTTGTTGGTCCATTTTGTTTCGTAGTATCCTTTGACATATGGTCCATTTAGTTTCTTAGTATCATTTGCTTTTGGTTGGTTGTTACACTAGCCACTTTGTTTCTTACTATCCTTTGTTTTTGTTGGTTGTTACAACTCATATCTTTGCCTATATAAAGGGACCAATGTAGCAGCCATCAAGCACTGCAATCATTCACAACTCTAAGTTTTCAGCTTGTGTTCTAGTTCTTAGTTCCAACAGGGACAACAGCCACTAGGGACGTGCAGCAACACTTAGTCCACCAATCCACTAGACATTCTCCATAACACCAAAACTTTTCTAATCACGAGTCAAGGTAACAGAGCACAGTAAGATTAACCGCTTCAGAAGACTGTAAAACTACAAGCATTTTTGCTGCTGGACTAGGGGAAGTTAGCAATTAGATTCTCTTCTCAGCTCTTTTCTCTCCTCACTCCTCGGCTTGAGCAGCTGCTATCTCTGAATCCAAGAGAGCGATGAACTGTTGGCTTACATGCTTGGCAACAGATATCATGTCGAAGATGACGGTTGGATCCAGCCCTGCACCTCCCCTCTTGGTTAGCCCGCATATGTGTCCATGCCTGTTAACTGACACCGAAACTGCAGAACTCATCTGGGATTCTTCCTCCGTGGTAGCATCAACAATGTACTGCCGACCCACCTATAGCACAGGAAACAATCAGGTCATAAATACAACATAAAGAACACTAACTTGTATCTAAAATGGGGAAAATCTACTATAGTTGATGGGGGGAGGACAACTGTTGGTGGTGGTGCTCAATGTGTTGTGTAGTCTGTGGAAGTTTGATAGCAGATCGTAGTATTGAAGCCAGACTTCAGTTTAAACATTACAGCTCTGCAGCCCAACCAGCAAGCAAATAATATACTCCAGACAGATTTTCCATAATAAACACTAGTTGTCAAGTTCAACATCCAAACACCCATTCAAATATAAGGATAATGAGCGGAGCTAGTAACAGGAAATCAATAAAGCATGCCTATTAAACACCAAAGAAAAAAAATGCATCCAGAAAACCAAATTACCTTAGTCAAGGTAATGATTACAGGCACACTAGAGGTGTCAAATTGCAGAAATTCCTCATCACTTACATCAACCTCAGGTTCATCATCAGCTGAAGTACTAACAGAAACAGTAACTTTTGGTATACCTGTATCACTCAAAGCAACCTGGATGCAGATAGAATTTTAGCACATTTCAAAATGTACAATTTGTGCTGAAAAGAAAATATGACAATGATATTACTAATAACTAAAACTGCTAAAACATAACCAGTACCAATTTTAGGCTCCATTAAAACAGTTGCCATGAAAGATGAAATTTAGAAATGATGAGCAACAAACAAATCAAAATCACCTTTATAGCAGCAGCAAGCGCATCAAGCAAATTACCATCAGAACTGATCACAAGTCCATCAATGTAAAGGTCCCAGCAGACTTTTCCATCAACAACAATTAGGGATGACAAATCAATGGCAGCACCTGAAATAAATGACAACAAATTATTGTTTGGTGAGTTCGAATTGAAAAAACAAACTATATACAGGAAGCTAGGGGCATAACATAATGAGAATCAATTTCCCGGAGATAGCCTGATATAAGTAAGAACAGGATCATGAATCAGAGCTGCAGTTGGTTAACATACTGACTTTTAAATTCTATAAATAATAAAATCTTCAAAAAACTAATGGTCAAAGGCAAAGCCATGGTCAGTAACTGCAGCACTCTTAACCTGCCTTTATATCAAAATGAGAAACAGTCGCAAATCGCAAGCATTTATCTTCACGTCTACATTCTCCAGAATACTTATAACATAAAGAATGAAAGTTGATAGTGATGATGTGTGATACTATATTAGCTCTTGCATACAACTGAATTTTAGTAAAACTGGTACCACATACCTGAATGCCAAATGTATTCACTGATTGATAAAATTATAACCCAATTAAATAACTAATGTACAGCTAAAAGTATCACAAATTATAATGACACAAATAATGATATTCCCCGTTTTGAAATAGTAGATATAACGGATGATAATAAAGAAAGAATGACAATATTAGAAGTATATAACTAAAGCTAACTGCAGCCTGAGATCACTTTCAAAAGCTTCATCAAACATATTGATTCTAGAGAGCAATAAAAATATTATGTTACCTGCTCCACTTTTACCACCTAACAAGCATCTTTGCAGGGCGACTGATAGCTCAGCAGACAATTCTTCAGATCCTCGGCCCTAGGAAAAATACAAAAAAGAAAATAAGGTAGGATACAGAGTAAAACTTTACAGCTTTCAAAAAGAATGAAGTAGGAAAGGGAACAAAAGTTACACCAAATGCCAGGTCCAATAATGTAGTGAATACATATTACTTGCAGCTAGTTTTTTTTTATATACTAGGAAATTGCTAACCTGAGCCTACAAAGTGGAACCAGATAAGGACGTAAAGAGACTATCCGGGGAAAAAAACACCTATGGAAGCAATTATTTACGAAATATAAAATATGTTTATATACTACTGTCAGGAAAGAACAATTGAGATATTCTTCTAGAAATTATTTCTTGTAATGTGCTGGCCGCAGGGGCGCTGCTGCAATGGCTGTAAGTTGCAGTGAACTCTTTACTTTTCATAGTCAAGGCTTTTGTTGTTTCTTCTAGTTCATTGTCACAGAATTAGCATTCACTCAGAAATAAATAAATAAAAAACAGACCCTATAACATATATACATAGTACATAGAGGATTTAAAGTTTTTGAAAGAATACAAAAGCTAAAGTGACATATGCCGGACATTTAAGAAATAATAATGTCACTGCCAGCAGTTAGTTTCAGTTTGATCCAATCACAACAAATCACCAACCTCAAACGTAGGCTCAGCAGTTGGACTACAGTCAACAAATATGTTAACTTTTCCTTTGTCAGGGTGAAGAATGCTTGGTTTCCCCAATTCAGCCTGCAGACAACAGTTTAAAGTGAACAAAGATAGACAGGGGTAAGTTGATAGTGAACATAGCCCAATAAAAACAATATACAGTGTCTTAGAAGTTTGTTTCCTTGCTTCAGGGGCAAGTTGATCAATATGTCACATACTCAACCATAATGTTTATGTCATGTACAAACACATTACAGAATAGCTCGTCGAAACTGGCAATGTGATTTTCTGGATTCATAACTTACTGTCTTAGGAACACATTATAGAATAATCAATTTATTGATACCTTACTATTTTAGGACCATAGAATTGATAGGTATGAATTTTGTCACGAAGTTCAGTAGATTTCTTAAGACTGAACTGAATGTGCAAAAACATTTGCCACTTAATGTCAGCAAAGTCCAGGAACCCATACCTTAACACTGGCAATGACTTCAGTCCCCCCAATCGAACACGAGCCGAGCCATTTGCCTGCAACAGCCACCAATCCAAAATGATATGAATATAACAATTAAAGATAGAAAAGGAACAAAAAGGCAGGCAAGCACAATTAACAACAAGCAAGTAGAAACGCTGGAACCTGTGGGATGATCCCGGTCTCGACAGAGATAGCCCGGAACTGCAGCCGCCGACGGCCGTCTGTGCGGATGTCTTGCGCGATGCCACCACGGATGAAGTGCTTCTCCCCTTCCGAGAGGCCTACCATTTTGTCCTGGACAAACCAATGCTTTGAGTGCAGGCACCAAACAATAAAAAGGACAAGAAAGGGGAAAGGCCGATGTGGTGCAAGTAGGAGAAGCAAACGCCAAGCCGCCAACCTAGGATCAGAGAATAGCACGGTGCCAATGCCGGTGATGTAGAGGGTGGAGAGCGGGCAACTAAGGTAGCCTTTGTCGGCGATGTGGGGTGTAAAACAAAAATTTCAGGTTGGATACAATGTTTTGCTAAACGGTGAATGGTCAGTGAACCATTGTTTAGCGTTTAACTTGTCTACCCGGTGTCAAAATGGTCTAAACGGTTTGCTACTGTACCACAGTTTTGCATGAATGAATGAAGGAATTTAATAGTGATAACAGTATCGAGTGATAATGAGATATTTTGTACACGCCTTCAATTGTTCCTTTTGTGTCCTCTCAATTGCATCAATTTGACTATCTGAGCCTTGATTACAGAATAGAGCTAACACCTAACTACGTTAGCAGGCATAACTACACTAACCCTAAGCATGAGTCACAGTAAAGCACAATCGGGCTGAATATTCACCTAACTAGTAGCTTACAGAACAGGTAATAGTACCAATCTAGCGAATAGGTCACTCGTCACATTATTACTGCATCAGGAATTTCGAATTCGCCATGAGGGAGGATTGGATGGTCAAAGCAATACCTGGAGAATCGGAGCAGGAATGCAGCAGGATGGCTACGGGTTGGAGCTGGCCACGGCGGCGTGCGCTGGTCCTCGACGCGACGGGCGCAAGGCCTGGACGCGGTGGCGCGCGCTAGACCTAGAAGTGGCGGCGCGCGTGGCTCTTGGACGAGGGCGCTTGGACGAGGGCGCGCGAGGGTGCGGGGGAAGTGAATCCTCTACTTCCGGGGCGGCCGCCGAGGTGAAGAAGCTCAAGGGACGCGCGTGGGAGAAACCTTGAGCAGGGCGGCCGAGCGGAGCTGCTGGATCCTGGCCAACGGGCCGTGCCGGGCTGGCACGGCACGAGCCCGTCACGGGCCGTGCCAATTCATTCACAGGCTGATTTTTTTCCTTCTTTGCCACACAAACGTGTTTCTTTTCAGGTGATGTAGTGGGAACAAAATAATAATTAATAACATGGGCTAAGTGTATTCAATCAACCGAGTTCGTTGCCGCAGCCAATAATTACTTACCTCATGTGGTTGATGCGCCGATGGCCGAAGCTCACGCTCTGATTGATGGACTTACGCTTGCACATGCTATGGGAATGGGATGCAACCGCATTGTGGTTCAGTCAGATTGTATGCAAGTGGTGGAGACGATGCAGGATGGAGGATTTTCGGCCACAACAGCTGCTGCAATATATGATGAATGTACCAGGCTTTGGAAGGGTTTTGATGATATATCGATTGAGCGCTGCAACAGGGATGCAAACAAGACGGCGCATGAGCTTGCTCGGATTTCTTTTTCCAGTAGAGAATCTTGTAATTGGGCGGATGATCCCCCGAGTTTTATTCTTACTTTCTTAGCAAACGATGTATCTATCCTGATGAATCAATAAAGATAGCCGGATGGCATTCCCTCAAAAAAAAATCGAGTTGTGATGTAAGCTGTTCATGCAAGAGACTACTGTCAGACGACTGTTGGTAGTCAGCAAGGTGGTCGCAAAAAAAAAGGGTAATCGGCAAGGGATTTCTAGTCAATCTTGATAATTAGCAAGGGATTCCAATGGCCATACCTGGTTATCTCTCGGTCACTATATATGGCTACTGGATCACATAAACTTGTGTAACACATTTGATCATCAGTTTTGGTGGTTAATTTGCTGCCATGGTCAGGTTACTATATTCTGAAAATTAATTTCTTTTCTCCCTGTTGGATGCTTTGCAAGATGTTATAACATTCCAGAGGCCCTCAAAAAGATGCCCGGTTCTTGATGGCTGCAAGGGCTTCTATGACTGCAGAAGTCCCGATGCTATTATTTAAGTTGCATTTTTACATGTCTCATATGATTCCTGGTTGTCTGCCTCACTTTTTTTAGTTTTTGTTCAACTTTTCCTCCATGTCCTTATTTTATCTGCTACTAGGAATGCAACTCATTGAAGAATTCCATTTCCTCCCCCAACTGACAAGAGAATATGCTGGGGTAGTGGGGTATATTGCATAAGGTCCTAAGGGAGGCATGTAAATTTTCCCAATTTGATTCTGGTACACAATATAATAGGGGGACCATTTATACATTGTACGATGTTTACCACTTGATTTATGGGGAGACGGCTTTTGTCTGAAATATATTTTGTGAATTTTACAATGCTCTAACTTGAATATTTTAAAGCAGTTTTATATGGTAGATATTAATGGCAGGAATAGTATTGTAATTGATACACTTGTTTGTATATTTACGTTGAGTTGTCACCAATGGGAGAACGGAAATTTCATTGTTACAATTCTACCTTCAATTTTTTACCTGCAGAAATTTCGTTGTTACAATTCTGCCATTTCATATTTTTTACCAATAATGGTGCGATAAAATCATTGCTGGCAGGAGAACTAATCCAGACCGTTGGATTCAAAATACTGTTAGTAATTACTCGCAGTAATATGTACTGTTTAGATGTTCTTCTTATACGGTGTTCCTTTCTCACTTAACTCCTTTCCCAGAGACAATATATGAGAATATGCAGAAGCTTCAAGCAAGAAAGAACATATGTGGAATTACTAGAGATAAAAGTGAATGATGTATCTGCTCTGACTATTTGGACTTAAAAATTAGAAATATTTTACTTTATTAAATCGAGAGATACTTATATTTGGTATAGAGTGAGTAGTAACAAAAGGCAACCAGTATCCCTAGGCCCTGTCTTGCATCTTGAGAGAATGGAGTAGAGAATACACGGAGTATTTGACCAGTTTAGTCGCCGATCACACGGCCTGCATTTTGGTGGGCCCACTATTAGCCCAACCGGATCAGTACTGTACTGGGTTACCGCCTCTCTTTTTTGTCGGCATATAGGGTGGCAGTGGTGGGGTTTATCTGTCATTCTTGCCCCTTTTTTTACACTACACGCAATACACGTGAATAAATTTATACATAAGGTCATTTTCAGTGGGGTTTTATTTGCATTAAAGAAGACGCGGCATCAGCTAAATTGCTGACATGGCAAGATAATTAATATGAAAGAGATGAAATGAGTTTCATTAGAATGAAACTCACGTGGCATTGTTTCATATGTATGAAAACTCAATTGAAACTTGCATTGAGAGCATAAAAGTTTAATCTTAACTTATTTCGACCAATCCCAATACAATAATTTATTGTTATGGTATGCCTATGAAACCGCGAAAATGAAGTGGTGCATTGAGAGAGACTATTTCATCTATGAAACAAACTCTATTGCTTATGTGACACTTTTACGAAGCGTGAAATGAAACCATGAACATGCATCCTATCAAATGCATATGTTTTCTTATTTATTACTTATTATTGATCCATTATTACATATAGGCCATACATGGATCATCGCTGCTAGTCTATGCCTCATTAGCCAATCCTGGGAGTCTTGGCCACGGTGGCAACCCAGAGAATAACCCTATCGGGGACTTCCGTATGGAGGATTATGGTGCCAACCGTGAAAACCTTGACGTTGAGGTCCGGCCGGTCGGCCTTGATCTTCTTCTTAGCCTCCTTGATGGTGCAGCCCACAAGCTCCGGCCACACCGTCTTTGCAGCATCGGACGCCTTATCGTTAGTAGCTGAGCTCATCTTGACAGTAACTGAAAACATAATGCCAGCAGTAAGCCAGAAAGTAGTCTCTCTTATGACTTAGAAGGATCGAAAGAATACCACTGCAAACGCAAGTATGTATGGTTGATGACAGATCATAAACTATAATTCAAACAAATGAGGAAATTAAGGAGAATTACTATCAGTACTCACCAAAATGTAAACACTCTGGTTGATGATGCTTTTTCTTGTGAGTTTGATGTATGACGATATGGCTGATGAACGTTAGTCGGATCATCTTTATAGGCAATCCTCTAGCTGATTCAGCAACACGTCCGTTCAAAACCATGTGACCACAGAAGACAGCGAAAGCTCGTTCATGCATCCTAATGGTTCTTATCCTGTTATTTATGTGTTTCCACTATAAGCAAGAAATTTCGGCATGGCTTGCGACTTAGTCCAATAAGCCTCAAGTTATGACTAGCGATAAGAAGCAAGAAATTCCAGCATTAGGTGTTTTAAAAAAACCATGCCGAAATTTGTATATGAATAAAATTGTCAGTACATATAATATAATGAGGAGCTAAAACTTCTACTTAACTTGGTACCTATAGTGAAGAAATAGTACAATAAACTTCTGTTGCATGAAATTTGCGTGATGGTTTACATTGTCGTGAGAATAAACAATTAGTATATGAAAAATAATGATAAGTAATAAATACGTTTGTTATGTTGTGTGTGTGTGTGTGTGTGTGATATAGTAAGAAGCATCTTGCACAGTAGTTTGTGGAGAAAGAGTGTTCAATATTAAGCATACAAAACATCTCTATATAGCTACAAAAGATGCATCTCATGTCATATATAATATCGTATTTTGAATACGTATCTCTTAAACAAAATCGCTGGCCCGTGCAGATGGACTACTAGTGATAAAAAATACTAGTAGAACGTATTTCAATACCCTCTGGATAGTTTCATCCGTATTTGTGATGTCTGCTAAGAAAAGATAGATTTTGGACATCAACGTGCTCGTTGTTGAAAGTTTCCTGGTCCAATGAACATGCACATGCTTATAGTGGAAACACATAAATAACAGGATAAGAAATTAAGAGTGGTCAGGATGGATGTACGAGCTTTCCCTCTCTTCTGTGCCCACATGGCTTTGAACGCACGTGTTGCTGAATCAACTAGAGGATTGCCTATAAATGATGATCCGACTAACGTTCATCAGCCATATCGTCATACATCAAACTCACAAGAAAAAGCATCATCAACCAGAGTGTTTACATTTTGGTGAGTACTGAGTAGTAATTCTCCTTTAATTTCCTCATTTGTTTGGATTATAGTTTATGATCTGTCAGCAACCATACATACTTGCGTTTGCAGTGGTATTCTTTCGATCCTTCTCAGTCATAAGAGAGACTACTTATTACTGGCTTACTGCAGCCATTCGGTTTTCAGTTATTGTCAAGATGAGCTCACCAGCTACTAACAACAAAGCGCCCGATGCTCCAAAGATGAAGTGGCCGGAGCTTGTGGGCTGCACCATCAAGGAGGCTAAGGAGAAGATCAAGGCCGACCGACCGGACCTCAAGGTCCAGGTTATCACGATTGGCACCATGATCCCCCTAATTGTAGTCCCCGATAGGGTTATTCTCTGGGTTGACACCGTGGCTGAGACTCCTAGGATTGGCTGATGAGGCATAGCCTAGCAGCGATGATCCATGTATGGCCTATATGTAATGGATCAATAATAAGTAATAAATAAGGAAACATCCATGTCAATAGGATGCATGTATTTATGCATAAATCTATTCGCGTGTACTGCATGTAGTTTAGGATGCGTTTGGTACAGCTTATAGAAGTGCTTATTGAAACCGCTATCTCAATAAGCACTTTGAAGTGCCAAACAGCAAAATAGCAAACTGCTTATGTGGTATAAGCACCTATAAGCACTTTACAATTTTGTACTAGCATAAACACTTTGAGTGAAGCAGTAAAATGTAGCTTATATATTGTTTATGGGTATGAATAAGCAGTTTTGATGGATAAGCATAAACAATTTTGCCAAACGGGTTGACTGCTTATGTACAATAAACACTATAAACAATTTTGATATAATAAGCATTGGATCATTATAAGCATTATAAGCACTTTTGCATAAGTCAAACGCCTTTAAAGTGGTTTATTGTTAACTGCAATAAGTAAGGCTACTATTAATGGGTCTTTCATTTATCATTTATTAGGTGACATATTAGAAAAGATGACAAAGCATGCTATTTAATATGAAAGAGGAAGGGAGCCTTTTACATTAGGATGAAAGGGTAGTGACACTCTTTTCAAGTTGATGAAAAGAGAATGAAATCTGTATTGAGACTATTTTTCTTTCATATCCACAAAAAAAATGGATCCTCATTGGTACATCTATGCAACTATTTATTGTCTTATTTAACCTATGAAACTGTGAAATGAAATAGTGTACTCAGAGAAGCGCTTTCATTGAACATGAGTAAAAAGCAACTGGAGTAGGAAGCTGACATGTCACATTTGAAAAATATGAAATGAAACAGATCACCGAGAATGGCCTAAGGTTTGGAATATTAATACTTTTCACATCACATTGCAACTATTTATTAGGTGGGGTAGATTCACTCACCTGCATTATAAAGTGCCCCCAAGAAAATAAATATTTCTGATATTGGTTTTAACCGTGGCCACTATAATAACTAAAGTTCATAAAAACTGACCATGTATAAGTGGTACTATTAGATTCATCATGGAACAAATTATTATATCTGTAACTCTTTCTATTGAAAATAATTTATTTATATAGATACTACTATTAAAATTTAGAATTATTTGATATTAAGTCCAAAACACGAGGGAGCAGTAACATAGAAAGGCAACCAGCATCGCTGCCATATTTCTTGAGAGTATGGAGTAGAGGATACACGGAAGGCTACTTGAACTTGAGAGTATGCGGTCACACTTCATCCATCAACTGTTGTCACTGTTCATCCGGGCCTATCAAGTAATCATTGACCAATCTAAACTGCGGCAAGTGCAAGAACAAAAAAACAAAGCATAGGGCATCTTCCACGAGAGGGAGAATCGTCCTCTGCCAATGCTTGGAATATCCCCTCTGCACCACACCCATTCCCTCGTGTCCACTTCCGGGCCCAAGGATTAGTCGGCGTTAATGATTTAAGCCTGCCAATCAGCAACTGGCTCCTGCTGCTCATGAAAAAGAAATGAAAAACAATTCAATCCCGATAGATGCCTACCTTTGATGGACGTATGGATCTTTCTCCCTAAAGAAACTAGAAGCCCTATCACAAATGTTCCACTTGCTAATGGATAGGTTTACTTGTTCCATGTAACCTTGTCATCATATCCCAGCTGACCCACTCAAACCTGGATTGATGATGGCATCACCAAAAGGTTATGTCAGTTGCGTAACTTTGGGTTGAGGTATATGCAAGTTATTTTCCCTTCAAGGATAATACACATGCACTACCCACTCAGACTATACACAAGCGGATTTTCTATTTTGTGAAAGCAGAGTTTTTAATTTTGCATCTTTCCTCCTGTTCAATCGTAACTTTTAATCGACATGATCTGTACTAGGACCTTGCAAGATGGGTGTGCTGCAAGTATGCGGATCAATATCGAGCGGAGTCATCTTGTCACTCCTGCGGCTCTCACGCTATGAACAAGCAGCATATTTTACGCACCTTACCGTACACGTCGAAAATAAATTTTAGATGGTATACTCACACTCAACGAATACATTAATAAATAAATCTATACAAACTGCATACATGATGAGCCAAGCTGTGCCATTGTTTATGCATGATGGCCACCACCGCAAGCGGGCATTGGATCGGACAGTCCAATCACAAACAAAACAAATAAAGATGCCGTGCATGCATCTCTGTTTATCTAAACCAGAGAGAAGAAAGCGACATCCTAGTCTCCCAAACAACTCCTAATTGACATACACGCTCATCACCATGCCTGACAAGTACATCTGCTTCGAACACGATGAGTCAATTACATCAACCTCAACTAATTAATGCTTTATTCTTTTAGCAAAATAACATTATTCTCTTGGTCAGATTAAGCCCAACTTCACCGCAAACCAACATGAGCATGAGAGCATCGATCCATCCAATAGCAAGCTACAAAAACAAACACAAAGACTGGCCAAGTAAACAAAGCAGCTGCCAGAAAGGAGCCAAAGGGGCGAAGGCAATCAACGCAAGAAACTAAGAAGAAATTCCTCCTGCCTCCATGGCCGGCAAGGCCAGTACCTTCCTCCTCCTCCTGGCCACCGCCGCCGTCTTGTCAACGGCAGCAGCAACCTGCGGAGGCGGCGGCGGCAACAACGTGACGTCACCGACGGCGTACGAGATGCTGGAGCAGTACAACTTCCCGCGGGGCATCCTGCCGGAGGGCGTGACGGGGTACAAGCTGGGCCCCGACGGGAGCTTCGAGGTCTACTTCCCGCGCAAGTGCGAGTTCCTGCTGTCGCGCACGTGGCTGGTGCGCTACGAGACGCGCATCTCCGGCGCCGCCGCCGCCGGGAAGCTCACGGCGCTGGGCGGGGTCTATGTCAAGGTGCTCTTCCTCTGGATCCCCGTCGGCGAGGTCGACCGCTCCGGGGACCAGCTCAGCTTCTACGTGGGGCCCGTCGCCACCTCGTTCCCGATCGCCGACTTCGCCGATAGCCCCAAGTGCCGCGGGTACGGCGCGGCGGCTGCATCGTCGTGATGACGATGGCCATGCTTGTTCAGTGGTACTGTAGTTTGATCCATGTGTCACCGTGATTGATTCTTAAGCTGGCTCTTCTATACATGCTCTTCAGCTAGCTGGTGCTCAATTAGTATTAGCAAATAGATACTGCTCTGTTTACGGAAATCTGGAGAAGGTTATTTGGTGCGTAACATCATTGATTCAGCTTTAGTTTCTGTTGCGATTCTGTGCTGTCAGTGAGACTGACTCCAACAAGGAGAGCTATTTTTCTCACCTTTACCTCATCTGTACAGTAGTTTGCATTTCCCCTCAATCCCAGCATCTCCAACAGAGCGAGTGTATTTTTTCTCTTCCTCCGACCGCCTCCACAACGCCGTCCGCGACCGTCGGCCCACAGCCGCTCCGCGCCCACCTCCGCCTCGCCGCAGGCCAGTTTGCGGTCGCACCTCTGCCTCCCGTGCTGATCCGCAGACGTGCCTCCACGCGACGCCTTCCCGCGCCGCGTTCACCACCCCGCGCGTATCTCCGCCTCGTCGCCCTGCACGCTGCTCGCCCCAAGCCCTGCTCCGTGCGCCGCCGCCTCCGCCGCTCGCCTCGCTCCGCCGCGGTCGTTGGCCCTGCTCCGCCGTTGCCTTCACTCGCTACGCAGCCCCACCGCGACATCACGAAGCGTCGGCGCGCGAGGCGTGGTACCGGCCAGCCGGGGATGGAGGCAGCTCCAGCTGCCACGGCGTCGCAGTCGCTAGCCGCCGGGGCAGGATGACGGCGCGCTGGTGCTCCTCCTCCACGCCCGCGCCGCTTCCCGAGCTCGCCTGCCGGCCACGCGTCGCCTTCCCTCTGCTAGCTGATTTGCATAGGAGGAGAGATGAGATGTAATTTTACATCTTCTCTCTCTGAAAGCCAAAAATAGCTTCCCTTTTGGCTTGTCTGTTGGAGACGTCGGAGGAGAGGCACAGTGTCAGGGGAGAGGTATAAATGGATTTGCCTCTCCCCTGTTGGAGTCAGTCTGAGTAGTTTGAAACTAGAATTCTAGTGTCAGTGAAGCTGTGTCTGAATTCCTCTTATTATTGACATTCAAAAGCAACCGCGCCTACCTGCTCCGGCGAGGGTTGCCGGCAACGACCAAGTTTCGTGGCCCTTCCTGCAACTTGCTTGCTTACAAGGGGCGCTGGTCAACACCGCCAGGTGGCTGCTGAATAGTAGGCTCGTAAAAACAGTTCCGAGTCTCCAACGTCACCTTCAGTGGACAAAGCCAAGTTCAACGATAAATACGGAGCCATATGTATTGATCGTATTTTCAAGATTATGATGTAGGATGGGAAACCGAATCCGTAAACTTTGTGAAAGCAGATCTGATATCGAAGGAACCGGGTTTTTTTTGCAAATAGTTGCTGTTAATTTGAATTGTGAATTAAAAAAAAGTGCAAAACCTACTTCATGGTTCCAATAAATTGGCTCTGCAGGACATGATGCAGCAAGAGGCCATTCTTAGCTGTGAAGTGTGAACATTAGATATTGAAATATTTTTGTTAACGTTAGTGGTTGCACCTTGTTTAATTGTACTTTGCAATTTTGCAGTCAGAAACTGCTCGCATGATGTAGTATTTGTTACATATTTCTTGAAACTTCTCATTTTCAGAGTGAAGTAGGCAGCCTATATCAATACATCAGTTCGTTAATACTTTCATAAAAGTCAGTATCTCAAACTTGCAGTTACTATCTTCAACCATCTAATCCAAGAAAACAAAAAGAAACAATTACCACAAGCAAAACCATTTATCGCCGCATATAGAAAAATGCATATATAACAAATGCGATGCAACCTTCGCAAACAACATGTATATCCAAGCAAACGTTACCTTGTTAAACTAGTGTCTAGAGTGGCAGTTACAAAGAGTACATCTTCAAAAGAAAATGGAGGGGAAAAAACAAGGAAAGGGGATAACATGAAGTAGTGTCTTCTATTTTGACAGCAAACCCACCAGCCTGGGTAAAGTATTTCAATGCTTCTATTCCACCAAATATCAGAAAAAAGAGCTATTTTATCATACTCTGGTCTTTTATTCATGTCGTTCAGGCATACTAAGCTAGTTCATTTCAGGCCATTCTCTTGTCTGTATCGACAGGAATTTCATATCAGAGTATACTTTCTTTTATAAAAGTCCTTTCAGAGTATACTCAACCTCAAGCTGATAGCCAGAAATAAAACTAGCTGATGGTCTTGAAATTACAAATGACTAACAGGAGTGATGCGATGTACAGTGGAGGCAAAATGATTGTGGGAAAATGCACTAAGAAACAAACCATGAAACGCTACATTGTTTCAATTACATTGTGGATATAACATTTTGGATTGAAGCATGCATCTATTTATAACAATACAATGGACATAGATCTAAACCTTGCACCAAGAACTAATGGCATATTATCTGACTCTGCTCTTCGTATACTCCTATCCATTCTTGTAAGGGTGTGCAACCTGTAGGCAGATGCCACAGATTCTGCGGGAAAACAGTACACATAACACCTGGAGGGACGAGAGAACTACCAAGACCCAGAAAACTCCAAACATTCGATGTTGATACAATCAATCTATCTGACAGTTAGAAGTTAAATAAATCAGGCACATACTATCACATCATAATCCCAAAACTAATAAAATCCCAAAGATGTTTCATGAAAACTTAAGATCAAGAATGTGGTGTTAATCAAATTTTTTGAGACATTGATAAGTTAATGTGAATGAAGATGTACAGAATTTGAGAAGGATGCAGTATTTTACAGAAAGGTAAGTAACAACATACAATATCTTTCACTCCAAGGATTTAAGCAGCCGGAACAAGCCAGCCGCTTCCCTTATCCGTGAAAATTCAATGCAGAATGCCTGTACCTCGATGAAAAGATCTTGAACTGCATGCAACAATACATGCAAAGAATTATCTGACTGGTCACCTCAAAGAAAGAAAAAGAAAAACTGCTAATGGCATCACATTTCAACAAATAAAAAAAGGAGGGGGTAATAATTACTACATTTTCAGATCAAGTTGTCCTAACGTCATCAACTAAAGTCAGGGGGAATGATTAACTTGGTGAAATAAAAATTGTAGCAGGCCAGAAATCAAGTCCATCATTGATTCTTTCACTATATGTGAAATAGGAAGCATATATTCATGCAAAAGATGATTATTTTATGAGTACTAACTGTATTAAATAGAGTACAATCACTCAATAAAACAATCAAATAAATATTAAAGATGCATCTATATCGATTCCCAAATCCATGTTGGGAGCATCAGGGTGTTCCATCAAATATTTGTTATATCTGTTATATATGATTGCAGCGTACCAGGCAATCAGCTGTATAATTTACCGATCACATATAGACTATCAGATGCTAGATGATATCACAGGCTGGATAAGTCAATTATAGTGCAAACGTGGTCACAAAAAATACTAGTAAATAGCTAGTGTAAAGTAATAAACTACTATGAAGTGGAAATCAGGGTATACAGAAGTCCTGATCTTTGATTTTCAGTATTTGGATCGAGAGGGCAGAAATTTCAATATTTTAGCAACAGAAGAAAATCGAGAAAAAATGGTGCTAAGAACACAAGCAAACAACAATATACTTACCATTAATAATCTTGTTCCGAATAAGACTCTGCAGGAAAACACAAACTAGTCTCACCAGTCTGTTCTGCATGTACTTATCCTGCATACAGAAAAGAAATAAAAATCACAAATAAGGAGCCTAGTCAGATGAACATTTACCATGGGACATTATGAAATACTCTAAAAAAGCCAATACAAAGGACACAAAACACAGCATTCAAATTCAGTAATACAAAGCATTTCTTCAGAGCAGTAGAAAGGGATAAGGCAAAGAGGCTCCAACAAATAAAGGGAGAGACAGCTTAGTGAAGTAGAACAGATCTAGGGCTATTTATGCAATGATGTAAAGCTTCTATCAGCATTTCATTTGTGCTGATGCTGACAGTAAATGATGATTCCAGGGAAATTGTAGTCAAAACTTTGTTGAACATCAAACACATAAACAGGCAGAGATTTCACATGCGCAATGAAATGCTGTGACGGTTGAATTACTCCTTGGAACATGAAATATTTTAAAAGCATGAATTATTTCGACCATACACTGAAATCAGATTGTTATGTCAATGCCGACACCATTCAGAAAGAACAAACCTTAATGCTTTGACATGATTGGATACAATTTGAGATGTACTCGTGAACAAAAGATGTTGGGAGATCAACAGCTTGAGTAAGCCTGTTCACAACTTCCATGGAATGCAGACTCATGTCCATATGAACAAGAACATCAAAGTAACTATAAAAAACAAAAGAATCAGTAATCATGATGTTAAGGAAAAGGGTGGGTGCTGACGATGTAAATAGAGCATAATAAATAAAATAAAGAGAGATACCCAGAAATGTCAGGAGAGTTAATGAGTTTCGAAAGAACTTCAACTGCAATAAGTGGGTTATGTTCAACAAGGTCCTGAAAGCATAGAAATTAATCATGATATCAAAGATATGATATACATGACAAACTCAAAATTAGTAAAGAGTGTACCATACCGAAAGCTTCTGTGGTGTCATCCCACAGCAATATACTAGTTTAGGATCCTTCGTCAGTTCTATTATGACTTGCTGTATGAATTTGAGATAAATTAGATTTGCATCATTGGAAAATTGCTGATGCACAAATGGATGCAAATGCATGTATGCTAAGGGATGGCAATGAAAGCTTTAGTGCCATAGAATTATAAGGCATCAAAGCTAACGAGATTCTAGATTCCACACGGAATAAACAACAACAGCAGCAACAACAAAAGCCTTTAATCCTAAACAAATTGGGATAGGCAAGAAATAAACGGGGAAGGGGAAATAGAATCATCATTTAAGGTCCTAGATAAAGTGCTTATCAATTTATTGAAAAGTTCAATGCTTTTTTTCAATTTTTTGAAAAGTTCAATGTTATCTAGCAGAAATATTAGAATGTAGCGGTGAACCTCCTGTTGAGCAGGTGCAAGTGGACCTTTTAAGGCTCTTGCAATCAAATCTCGGATGGCAGCCCCTCGACTCGTGTCAGCACACATGCTATAATCCCATAATAGCTCATGGTTATTGTCCGGGTTCAACCATTGTAGCTGTGAGTTCAGCACAAGTGAGATTTATATTTAAGGACAAAACTTGTGAAAATACAACATCTGAGTGAATATTTTACCTCTCCGTCAAATACAGGAAGTCTTGGGGGTGCAGGCCGAATCCATTGAGGACCCAATGTTCCCAACGCCTGCTCTTGGATTAAACCAGCAATAGCTGAATCTCTGTCGTCGGAAGCAGATTTTGGTTTGCTTCCAGGTGGTGATATCCTAGATATTGCAAAAAAGGATAAGTAAATGCAAAGGAAAAAAAGTCCAGTAAAAAAAAAGCAGGGGGCTCCCCTTCCATTCCGGTCCAACAAAAAAGTTCCACTCATGTATGTATGAATTTTGGGCAGTTCAATTTAGCTGTCCAATTGTCATACATGCATGACCAGAGGGCATAATGAACTCGAGAAATTAGCTTCACGAAGGAAGAAACTGAGCCCACATACTCTGATGAAACTGCACAACTTTGAGATATATCTGGATCCGGTACAGCACATCTAACGGTAGTAGTTCTGGAACTATTAGCCTGAGGTTGAGACTGTACACCGTTATTGCAGTACTGCTTCTCAAGCTGTTCCCGTGGCAATAACTCCTATATGAATAGATAAGTCCTCAGTTAGGATGATGTATATGCAAAATTATACAAATACTGTATTCATTTGGTTTCTTTACTTATCTAAATTTAACAGACTTTTAGAGCTAGCGGCCCACCTGAGATGCTGAAACAGACCCACTAATGTAATCTACAGCTGACTGTTTCAGGACCTGAAAAACAGAGCACCAACTGAAATTAGCATGGATATGCGCTTCTTCAACGACGACAAACAAAAAATAATGTCCGTATAGGTTGCAGCTTTTGAAATTTGATACTAGACCCAGTGACTGCCAGTATATGTACATAAGAAAGAAGAATTCAATGGCTATGAAACCAGAGTCATACACCTTGCAATACTGTACTAAAGTTATTAGACAAGTCCCGGAAAGAGATGCAACCTCATTATTGCTTCCGCTTGCTGAAGTCAACAAAAGTTGGATGAATGCTCGTTCTGATTTCTCTGAAGTTTCATCATAAGCTGCCTGCAGATAGTCATAACAAAGAAACCGAGACTTCAGGAATGAAACTAATTAGTGTAATGCCCAAATGTTACAGGAATAAACGGATATAAGGAAAGTATTCAATCATGTTGTTGGTCCTTCGTTTCGGCTAATGAAGTCACAAAACCTACCCCAAAACGTTGCAATGTATTGCTTTCTACCACGGTGACAGCTGATAAAAGAAAGCACTCAGTTCCATTTCTTGCATCACAAGTGGGAATATAATATTCCCTCAGTTATGAAGGCACATAGGCAAGGGCACAAGTAATGCAAACATGGTGCCCACTGATGACAGAAAGAACTCGGTTGTGTTTCAAGTGTTACGATGAAGAAAAAATAAATCAATCAACGTCTTCAGCGAAAAGAGGCAAATATGCAGCTTTTTAAGTATCCAATCGAGCATGATGCAGAGCTCTTCAGAACAGTGGCAACAGACAAACAGTACTTGAGGAATGTTTTATTACAACATGAACCTATTCAAATTAGTAAATCATTGATCACTAATTCATTACCCTTTACACAAAAAGTAATGTGTCGCCAGAATTCACAATCATTCCCTAGTGCAACATTGACCGGTCCCATACTCCAATTGATTTAAAATCCATATACAGATCTGAAATGGGTAATAAGGGTTGTTGTACGAGTAAGGTAATAAGGGTTGTTGTACGAGTAAGGTAATAAGGATTGTTGTATGGGTTCAGCCAAAGCAAGCAAACTTAATGGGGTGAGATAATACGACACTGACAATTGATCTTGCATAATATACAAACAAGTTTCAGCAGAGACTGGGTGAAACTTTTAGCACATTTGTAATTGTAAGGATCGGCTAACTTTTTATCCTAGACTTAGACTATCAGAGAAGACCTGACCAAATGAGAGCTGAAGGTATTCTAGAAGTATAACACACAGTACAAACAACATTTTTCATGGCAGGAGTTCCCATTCAAAAGGATTTCACACAAATCTTATTCAAACGTGAACTCTCTATTACAGGTTAGAAACCACAAGAGGTACTTTTAAAGTTGTAATCCAGCAATGGATTGGTACCTGAGCCCATACATGAGCAAGTTGGATACAATGTAAATGATAAATAATTTATGCTCTAGCTATAAAAAAATACGAAAGGATGTTACAATTCCGTCTTATGTACAATAAATAGGAAAGAGGAAATTGTTTTCAAATAACAAATAATTGAAAAAGAAGGTTTGCATCTTACATTTAACAACAGAGAAACATATGGATTTGCTGGCTGCGAGGAATAGCTCTGATGGAGAATTGCAAATGCAATTAAACGTCCCGTCGGATGGAGCATCTTCTTGTCCTAGTTAAAGAGCAACAAAGTATATCAAACCTTGTTCCCAAAAAACAGATTGTAAAACTTGAAGGGCAACCATGTATCATCAATCTAGTAGTTTTATAGCTGCCAAGAACTCTAATTGGTAGTCTAGTTCATGTCACATTGATCATTCAGAACACTTATGTTGACTGTTCCCTCAATAAAACAAACGTAGCTGTATGAAACAGGCAATAATGCAATACCAAATCACCCTTCATCAAACAAACTGGTTTGGTCCCTATGGGTATAATTAAAAGCTCAGTGTTAATTGTCCTATATGAATCCAGATTACATGGTGATAAACGTTTTGCAATCTGAGGGCAACCCACACACAACAGACTGCAGAAAGATACAACACGGAGGAACCATGAATCTTTGTTTCAGTTTCCTTGAGACTACCATGAACCCTACACCTCAACTCTTGAAGGTCATCAGAGACAGTAAGTAGCTACAACATGGGTTTCAACACTGAGAATGATACGAGTAAAAACTACTACAAATTGTGCCCAAACCTCAAGGTCAAATCCACTAAATCCTGATCAAGCTAACAACATAAAGAATATGGAAAATTACAAGGAAATATGACGCCCCGATCTAGGTAAAACCAGAACGGTGAACCTGAACCTACGATCCATCCCCCACCCCGCATCAATGAGTTCAAAGTTTCAACAAGACAATCCCAGTATAACCTAAAGATGGCAAGCAGATGGCCTATAGAAACCAACGAATCTGAGCTTGATCAGACCACTAGCCAGTACATCCGAAGTCTAAAACCCAAGTAGCAAGTGAAATCGCAATAATGCAGCAGCACAATTCGAGACGATCCGCGGCTGCACCCACACACTACAACGGGCTCCCCGCCGCCCTCGACAAACCAAAACCCACTGAATCTGAGTACCCAGAGCAAGCCCTAAACCCAGGAATAGTTCCCGATCCGTTTCCCGCCGCTGACGGCTCCCTGCCCAATCTGACTAAACGAAGCAAGCAACCTGGCGGGAGGGGAGGGAGGGAGGAGCTAGAGGATCCCCGGTGGGCGGGAGGCAGTGAGGAGGAGGATGCGTCCGCTTGCCTCGAGGAGGAAGCCAAGAGTGGCGCAGACGCGGAGGCGGCGCTCCCGGGGGAACCGCGAGAGGAAGTCGGCGACGACGTCGGTGAGCGGGCGGGCCGCGGCGGCGAGCAGCGACAGGAGGTCGGCCCGCTCCTCGGGCCGTAGCGTAGGTACGGGGGCGCACGACGTCATGTTCGCCGCCGTCGGGTGGTCGCGGTGGCCGTCGTCGAGCGAGACGGCGGCGAGAATTTTTGATTTGTTTTTGGCTTTTTGGTTCGGTTTTTTTGCCCTTTCGGGAGTGATGAATCGGGAGGTTCAGTGGAGTAGGCGCGATTCGGGATGTGGATCGGACGGGTGCGGCTAGATGCAATGCAACCTGGTTTCTTTTCTCTGGCCGGATGGTTCTGGACTCGCTCGTGGGTTGGGCTCTGTTATGATGGACCGGGCACCTTGGGGATTTGGTGATAGTCACTAGTCACGTTTATTTTAAAGAAAAGTTTATTTTATTCACTCCAATAATTCACTTTATTTAATTTACACCCTAGAAAAATGGTTCATATTCCCTAAACAATTTAAGTTAGTGGAATCTACCCTTGTTGTGATTTGTCTTTTTTGTTTCTTAATATACAGGTTGAATTTCAAATTAAATTTTGCATGATGATAGGTAACACAATAGCCTATGTTAAGATAATAAATAATAAAAATATTGTATTATATTATTAATCACTATTATAATTTTATGACATAGTTCACTGTGCCAACTATTCATAAATTGATAATCAAATGATTTGAACATAGTTTAGTGCGCCAACTATCATCATACATAAATTGATAATCAAATTCAACTTGTACACATAGAAATAAGATAAATCCATTATGGGTTATATTACATCAGTTTAATTTCTTTGTTGATCAATATTTTATTTATGGTGTAAAATAGACATACTATTCACAATTGAGTCAAGCTTGTCAAGTTTTAGGGGTTTAAAAAGGGAAAATTTGTTGTGGCACGCTATAAAATGATGGTTTCGGATACAACACACTGCAAAAATCAAAATTACGTGAAGCACACTACAAAGTTGTGGATATTAGCTGCATCACACTAATGGAGAGGGAAATTGTCGGTGTTCGAACCACCGGCGGTAGAATTTGTCCCGAGGTTGCGCGTTTTTGGTCGGATGGTGCACAAGGAAAGACACGAGGGGTTTAGGCTGGTTCGGGAAAGCTCCCTACGTCCGGCAGCGGGGGTCTCGCGGCGTCGTGTTCCTTGCGCCACGATGGAAAATGTGTGGTGGGAGAGGAGCGTGCTCCAAGTCCCGAGTAGGAGCGTGTATGTGTGTGGTGAGAGTTGTGTCCGTCGTGTGTGCGTCGCGTCACACCCCTTTATAGTCATAGGGGTGGGACCCGAGTTACGAGGAAGAAACAGAGAAAAAGGAGATGGTCGAGCTTCGGAGTTCTCTAATCGGCTTCCTTGCTTGGTCGTTCCGTCGGGTTTGATCGGTCGGTCGCGTCGCTCCTGTTGCAACCGGCCTCGGGATGGAGTGTTCCGCAATCGGGGAGGCACGAGGCGACGCCGTTCACGGAGTGGTTGGACTTAGACGTGCCATGCCTGTCCTTTGTTGTCGGTCGTGATGATGCATCGGACGTGGCCGAGGTACGGAGGTGATTCCTCACCCTGGTCGAGCTTGACGGGAGAGGTCGTGCGGGGCGGAACGTTAGCTCGAGCTCGACCTCGAGCTACATCCGTTCGACGGGTGTGTCGGGAGACCGTACGTTCGTACATCGTTGGGCAGCGACTCGTCCGGAACCCGCAGTCCACGCCAACTCCTGCCATTCAACGAGAACGGGATGTCCCATCGGCGTGCTCCGACGGGAGCAGGTAGCGGCAGGAGGGATGGGCTCGGGCTTCTCTCCAATAATTCCCGGTCCGAGCCCACGTGGGCGCCGGGGCGGTTGACATTGAATGCGGCTGGTGGTCGAGCTTCAAGGTCGAGCGGCGCGAGGGATGCCAAGGTCGTGCGGGATGGGGCCCTTCGAGCTTGGACGCCAAGGTCGTGCGAGGCGAAGCTTCTCGACCCGGGTGTTAAGGTCATGCGAGGCGGACATCCTTGAGTAGCGCGTGGGGGTCGTTCCCTGGTCGGTCCGCTCGTGCTTGGGCCGGCCTCCGAAGATGACGTGGACGTGGTGACCTACTGTTGGGTAGGTCCGGACGCTGCCACGTGGCGGCGCTAATCTCTACCCCGACAGAAATGGTTTTTTCAAAAAAATTATCTACATGCTCAAAATATGTTACAACTTGAAACTTCACATAAAATAAATTGTTACATTCTTGACTTTTTTCTAGATTTTTATTCAACTATTCATATAGCTTGACTTACAAAATAAATATTTTTCTCAATAAAAAGGTATTTAAGTATTAGAGAAAATCTGGAAAAAAATTACATGGATAGATAATATAACAATGTATCTTTATACAAAGTTTTAGCTTGTAACGTATTTTGAGCATGCAAATAGAAAATTTAAAAATATCGTTTCTCCTTGCTTTAGTGTGCTTGTAGCTAATATCCACAAGTTTATAGTGTGTCTCACCTAATTTCTACTTTTGCAGTATATTGTACCCGAAACCATGTTTTTGGAGTGTGCCACAAAAAAATTTCCCTTTAAAAAAAATCTATACTTTGTGTTTGATCATAACCTATTCGACTTTATTGTTAGATTGGGCTTAGCGGGTTCTCTCACTACACCGATGTCTAAATACTAAGTAATAATTTATCATTTATATGCTCATCTGCTAAGTAGTATTCCCTTATTTTGTTATTATGATTAATATGCTCATCTGTCGAAACAACAATATATCAAGAACAGAGAGAGTAATAATTATTCAGTGGTAGTACTGTATTTAGATTTTAGAGGTTCGGTTAAGTTGGCAATAATGTTTCACTACATTGAATGCCAACTGAGTTGAATTATAGTTCTTTTTTTTTTGTCCCCATTTTGTCTAAAGTGCATTGAAGTACCGAGAGATTCATGTATCCTTTTATAATAACCATGACTAGTCAATTTTGGTTGGTCCCAGTCATCTATAAAATTGTCCTCTCTATATTTTAGAACATACATAACTATATTATGCAAAATATCTTACAAAATCCACAACTCAAGTTCATCCTCCACAAATACCAACTCAGAAACGAAATGAATTGCTTCACTTCCTTTGGTAGATGACTCGTTGTTGCCTCGACATGCCAACGACCATTGATGGACCAGCGAATGCAAGAAGGGTGTGTCTATAGAGCTTCACCAAGGAATCAGACAAAGCAGGGAAAGTTATGATAGGCGGTTGAGCCATGACAACATGTATACCGCATAAAACTATCTGCACTCCTGATACTATATAATTTTACTTAAAATGAATATTCTAGCCACGTCGGTAAGATCCATTACTTTATATCGGCTTCTCTCGCACTCCTGTTACCCTATATCTTTACTCTATACTCAACAACCATATATTTTATTCCTCCGTACCATGCAGGCCCACCACTTTTCTCCCATATTCTGCACTCCTCATGCCATCCACTCCACGCGGGCCCACCATGGTGTGTTGTGGCGTAAACCAAGCGTTACTTCAGCTTTGTCGTGAATCGGTGTTTACGATAGGGTAGAGCAGATCCGCGATTCGCCTTTGGCCGTTTTCCCCATCCGCGTCGCGTTCGTACGACGGAGGGTAGAGCAGATCCGCGATTCGTCCGGAAGGACCGGCACGCGGGGCTCGGGGAGCTCGATAACGGGAAAAGTTCGAGCGGAGTTGCGATTTCTCGTCGGAGAGATTCCGTCGGGCCCGCTGGGGACAACTCCATAAATCCGTACAGCCATTCTCGATTGGGACCCAAAAGCGTTCGATGGGTTTCGGGGGCTCGACGCCTCTCTACGGTGAGATTCCCCTTAGTCGAGGTCGACCGGGACTCGAACGTGTCGATCGACGCCCGTTGCTCTCGCGCGCGTGGGTCATGGCCGCTAGGCGGGCCCATCGACGTGACTCCCTGGCTCGTGAAATACTTGCTCGAGGCGGCCGTCGAACCCTTCGGATGGGCCAGCCTTCGAATCTCGGCGGGCGGGGCCGTCGAGACGGTTTTCGGTCTCTTATCCCCTCTTACCTTCGAGGCCGATCCTCCGTCGGTCGACCCCCAAGGTCGAGCGTTCGGCCTTGGTGGAATTCGAGTAGGGGTCGACCCGTTCCTTCGGGGTGTGTGCCCTTTCGTGTCTCTGCATGCGGGTGAGAGAACATGAAAGGACAAAAGGTTCGAGAGGGGAGCGTGGGATTTTCACCGTCTCGGCTTCCATGGTCCGGGGATCGAGGCGGGTCTTTATCCGTTGGTGGCGCGTAGTGGTGGGCCCGCGCAGCACGGGGTTGGTTCCTTCTCGGTAGTGGTGGGACCTGCGTAGTTAGTACGGGCGGCTCGGGCCCACGCTCGCGAGCGACGATGTAGAAAGTGGGAGAGGGAAGATTTAAGGCGATTTACCGGGGTAGCGGCGATCGTGGGGCCCGCTCGTAGAATCGAAGGGTCGCGGCTGCACTGGCGCGGCCCCTATTTAAGCTGTCGCCCACCGGGTCCCTTGGCTCTCACGCACCGTCGCCTTCCTTGCCCTTCGCCTTTCTTGCCCTAGCCTCTTCTTCTCTTCGCCTTAGCTTTCGCCTTCCGAGCTCCCGAGCTTTTCCTCCTTCACCCCAACCATGTCGACCTGGACCCGGTCCACGACGACGAGGGCTGAGCTTGACCGCCTGGTGGCGCGGGGCCTGCTGCGTGCGCGCGGCCACGACCGGTGGTGGATGCTCCCCGGCAACGAGTCTCACCCGCGGCCTCCCCGGGGCTACGTGGTTTCGTTCCTCCACTTCCACGAGCGCGGCACTGGGGACGCCGGGAGCAACTTTCTGCGGGCGGCGATGTTCCGGAATCACTCGGAACTCCAGCATCTGAACCCCAATGGGGTTCGAGCGGTGAGCATTTTTGTCGCTCTTTGCGAGGGTTTCCTGGCCATGGAGCCCGACCTGGACCTCGGCGATACTTCTTCCGCGTCAATCTCCTTCGAGAGGAGGAACTCCGAGGGCGAAGATGTTCCCGCGCACGTCGGTTGCGCGGGGATAGTAATGAAGAGGGACCGTGGCGGGGACTACATCACGGTGACCACCCCTTCGTCGAACCGGGGTGGCACCCGAAGTGGTTCTACCTTCGGCGGGACCGGGGCATCCGTTTCCGGCCTTCGAGGGTCGGGTTTTCGAGAGGGCCCGGAGGAATGGAAGTGGGGGTGTCCTCGGGACAGCCGGCGCAAGATCGACCTCGGCCGTCGAGGCGATCCGGCACCTGGCCCGGTCCGACGTCGACGCGACGGTGGTGGTGGGTTCTACCCACAAGCTCGAGTTTGCGCCGCTAATGCGGCGCTCGATGCTGATGCATCGGGTGTCGGGAAATGACCGCGTCGTCCCCGACACCGTGATGGCGGTGCGAGGAGCTCGACGACGGCACCGTTGCGTCGCGCGTCCGGAGCGCGGCGGGAACGGCCGCACGCCACCGGCTCGTCCGGGGGCCCCTCCCATGAAGCCGCACCGGACGCCCTGGATGTGGTAAGTTGACTCGACCTTTCTCGAGGCTCGTTTGAGTTCGATACTCGATTTGCTTGCCGACTCGCCCTCCTCGTTTCTCGGTCCGCTCGGGTTCCGCTCGGCCGGCGCCCCGGTTTCGGCTTCCCGAAGGGGCTGCTCGGCGCGAAGCTAACCGCCTCCACGCCGCGGAAGTGCGGGCCGAGAGGAAGGCCGCGAGAGAGGTGGCCGTGAGGCTGCAGCTGGAGAAGACGGCGCGGGCCGTTGAGCGTCGGAGGAAGAGGGACGCGTACCGCTCGCGGGGCGGAATCCCGACACGGCGTCTACCGCCTCGACCCCCGAGCCGACAGATTCCGAGGAGGACGGCGGAGCCGGCGGGTACGAGAGCGACGAGGGGTGCCGTTCGTTTGCTCTCGCCGCGCCGTCACTTCGGGTCTCGAGTCCTCGGCTCCCTCGACCTCGACCTCGACCTTCGCGGCTGGCCCCTCGAGTCAACCCGCTCCTCGCGGGTGCAAATCGAGCTCCGGGACTGGCGAGGCATCTCGCGCGAGTGGGGCCGGGGCCACCCTGGACCCCTTCTTCGGGACGGAGGTGGTCGACTTGACGGTAGATCCTTCGCCGCCGCAAGGGAAGCCGCGGAGATGATCGCCGAGCTAGTCGGAGGCGATACCGAGCCTCAACCGTACGCCGGCGGCGCCGGGGAGGAGACGGCGGATGGCGTAGATCTGCGACGTCCCTCCTCCACCACCTCCGAAGACGTGGTGCCCGCGCAAGGTTCCGGCGCGGAGGCGCTGCGAGCCCAAGAAGTTGGCGGGAGCGACCCGGGCCGGCCGAGGGCGACGCGGAAGACCGGCGCGCGGACGCGCGCGTCGCCGTCTCTAATCCCGTTCCGACCGGTGAGACGGTCACATTGCATGCGGACGCGCATGTCGATGTCTTTAAATTTACTTGCGCCGGTGAGGGAGGTGCCGCGGAGCCCTCCCCGACAACCGAAGTTCCTACTGAACCTCCCGGCGAGCCGGCGCGGCCGGCGGTCGACCCGTCGATGGCCGCCGGAAAACGAGTCCGCGAGGGCGGGCCCGACGAAACGCACTGCGCCTAAGCGGATGGTGCCCCGCGGAGGAAGGCGCCGCCAACGACCCTTCGCAAGTCGCCGACCTCCTCGGCGGCGCAGGCCGCGAGGTCGAGGGGGTGAGCGCCGAGGCGAGTCCACCGCCATGGTGACGGCGGTGGGAGATGCGTCCGCGGAGGCCGGCCGTGCCCGGGGCAGCCTCCGGATCGGAGGTGGTCTAACTTCTTGGCCGGGCTCGTGCCATCCGTGCGGGCGTTCCTGGCCCGGCTCGAGTCCGAGGCGGGGAGCTAATGCGGGCGGCCGGCGAGGCTCGCGCCGGCACGGACGAAGTACTCGCTCGGGAGGAGGCTCTTCGGGTGGCGAAGGAGGCGGCGGAGCTCGAGACCGCGGAGGCGCGCCGCTCGAAGGAGGAGGCGGCGGCGGCGTTGGCCAAGGCCGAGGAGGCCGCCTTGGCCGCGGAGAGAGTCAACGCGGCGCTCCAAACGGAGCGGGAGGCGAGGCAGAAGGCCGAGGCCGCGGCGGAAGTCTCCCACCGGACCGCGTCCGGCTACCTTCGCGAGCTCCGGGAGCGACGGGCCGAGAAGGAGGGTAGGAGTTCTGCGCCTTTCCTCCTTGACCTTAATCGGGTCCCCTAGTCGTTTCCTCGACTACTCGAGCCCGGGTTTCGAGGTTCTGTTTTCTTTGTAGGGCTGGAGCGAGAGGCGGCCACGGGGAGGCGTCACGGAGGGAGCTCAATGCTGCCCTGGACCGCGCGTTCGTCGATGTGGAGGTCGAGCGGAACGTCGAGGCCGCTCTGCCGGAGCGGATCAGCGCGGTGGTTCGAGGAGCTAGGCGCTCCGCCGTGCGAGAGACCTTCACGGTGCTGGCGTCCCACTACGAAGACCTCGACTTCGGGGCCGTCGAGCATCGGACTCGTTCCTGGCTTCGCCGGCGCCGAGCTGGAGTTGCTTGAAGGCCGAGACGCGCGCACCCGCCGATGCTCGGCTGCAAAGCTCGAGGAGGAGCCCCTCCCCAAGTCATAGAAAGTTTAGGGGATTAGTTTTTCGTTTTTTATTTTGTTAAGAACAAAGGGGCGTGGTTCCCCGCTTGTAAATAACTTTTAAGTTTTCTTAAATCGTTACGCGCTTGACCCTTCGAGGTCTCGCTCTTTATCAAGTAATTTTAAGTTGAACTTGAATATGTTTTGGCCTTTTCATCTTGCCTCGTTGAGTCACAAAGCTTGAGCCGTCGAGCCTCGTTGAACTTAACCATATTTGGTGAGCGTTTGCTAGGGCCGTTGGGGCGTTCGAGCTTCAGCCTTCCGACCAGTTTAGGCTGTGAGTTCGTTTGCTCGCGCTCACTTTGGTCGTCGGCGAGATTCGAGTTCAAGGCCAAGCGAAACTTAGCAAATTTATTCGCGAAAAAAGAGCTGAGTGTAGGCCATTTTTGTTTTCGAAAAATCGTGGTTTCGCCGCTTTCCGGCCCCGAGCGAGGCTCGACCTCGCGACGGAGGTCGAGGGTCGTCGTACTTGGCGGGCGATCGCTTAAGAGTAAAGGAACAAGTGCGAGGTTAGGGATAGAACTTACGTAATTGCGCAATGTTCCAAGCGTTGGTTAGTTCTCGACCTTCCACCGTCTTGAGCTTGTAGGAGCCGGGCTCGATGACTCGCGCCATGATGTAAGGTCCCTCCCATGGAGGGGTTAGCTTGTGGCGATCCTTGTTGCTCTGCACCCTACACGGCACCATGTCTCCAATGTTGAACGCGCGGCTCTTGACGTTGCGATCGTGGTACCGTCGGAGCGCTTGTTGGTACTTGGCGAGTGCAAGAGCGCGGCGTCGCGCGCTTCATCGAGCTGGTCCGCCGCGTCCTCGAGGGTCGTCCGGTTCCCTTGTTCGTTGAAGGCACGGACCCTTGGGGCTCCGTAGTCGAGGTCGGTTGGCAAGATCGCCTGTGATCCGTAGACCATGAAGAACGGCGTGTAGCCGGTCGCTCGACTTGGAGTCGTTCGAAGACTCCATAGGACGGTCGGTAGTTCGGCTGCCCAACGACCGCTGAAACGTTTCAAGCGGTCATAAATGCGTGGCTTGAGTCCTTGCGGGATCATGCTCGTTGCCCATTCGACCTGCCCATTGGATCGGGGGTGAGCCACGGCTGCCCAATCCACTCGAATGTGGTAATCGTCGCAGAACGTGAGGAACTTCTTCCCCGTGAACTGCGTGCCATTGTCCGTGATGATCGAGTTGGGAACACCAAAGCGATGGACAATGTCGAGGAAGAACTCGACAGCCTCCTCGGAACGGATCTTGCCGATGGCTCGAGCTTCAATCCACTTTGTGAACTTGTCGACGGCGACGAGCAAGTGGGTAAAGCCCCGGGCGCCTTTTTCGAAGGGCCGACCAAGTCTAGACCCCGGACCGCGAAGGGCCAAGTGACGGGTATAGTTTGGAGGGCACTGGGCAGGTTGGTGCGTTTGTCGAGCAAAGTACGGCAGCCCTTGCATTGGTGCACGATGCGAGTTGCATCCGCCACGGCGGTTGGCCGATAGAAGCCTCGTCGAAAGGCGTTGCCTACGAGGGTACGCGGCGCGGCGTGATGACCGCAGACGCCCGCGTGTATGTCACCGAGGAGTCGCACGCCTTCCTCGAGCGGGATGCATCGCTGCAAGATCCTCGACACGCTGCGCTTATAAAGTTCGCCGTCGACCAAGACGAACGACTTAGAGCGTACGTGGAGGCGCTTCGCCTCGGTTTGGTCGGACGGGAGCCTGCCGTGGAGGAGGTACTCGATGTACGGAGTTCTCCAATCGGCCGGCCGTGGTGCGGAGCTCGCCGGCACGTCGATCTCCATGACCTCCGTGGCTGACCGTGGAGCCCCGAGGCCTCGTCTTGGCTCGGCGCTGCCTCGAGTCGGGGTCGGCGCCGGGGAAGCCTCCGGACCCACCTCGACCAATTTCTCCTCACCGTGGGGAGTGGCGGGGGTCGCACCGACGGTTGAAGCCGATCATGGGCAAAGATGCCCGTCGGGACCGGCTCCCGACCGGATGCGATCTTGGCGAGCGAGTCCGCTGCCTCATTAAGTCGTCGGGGTATGTGCCTAAGCTCAAGCCCGTCGAACTTCTCCTCGAGCTTTCGCACCTCTCGATGATAGAGCGTCGGCGTGTCGTTCCGACAGACTTGACTCTTTCATGACTTGGTTGATGACGAGCTGGGAGTCGCCGCGGACCTCGAGCCGTCGGATTCGGATCTCGATGGCGATTTTCGGGCCATTTACCAAGGCTTCGTATTCTGCCACATTATTCGAAGCCGGGAAATGCAACCGGATAGCATACCTCATGTGGATCCCCGGGGGAGACAAAGACGAGTCCGACGCCGGCTCCTCGGCGCATCAACGACCCGTCGAAGTACATAACCCAAGTACTCTTGATCCACCGGCGCCGGTGGTAGCCGGGTCTCCGTCCATTCCGCAATGAAGTCGACCAAAACTCGAGACTTTATTGCCGTCTAGAGGCGAGTAAGTGATATCGTGCCCCATCGGCTCAAGGGCCCATTTGGCGACCTTGCCCGCCGACTCCTCGTTCTCGATGATGTCGCGTAGAGGGAAGGAGCTCACCACGGTTATCGAGTGCGAGTCGAAGTAGTGGCGTAGCTTGCGTCCGGCGACCATCGGGCGTAGAGGATCTTGAGCACTTGCGGGTATCGAGTCTTCGAGTCGGAGAGGACTTCACCGACGTAGTAGACGGGGCGCTGTACTTTGAGTGCGTGGCCTTCTTCCTCGCGCTCGACCACAATGGCGGCGCCGACGACCTGAGTGGTTGCCGCGACATAGAGCAAGAGTTGCTCTCCGGGGAGTGGGGGAGTCAAGACCGGAGGGTTTGCCGGGATGCGCTTCACCTCGTCGAGCGCGACCTGCGCCTCCCGAGTCCACTCGAGCGCTCGGACTTCTTGAGGAGTTTGTAGAGCGGTAATGCTCTTTCCCCGAGCCGCGAGATGAAGCGGCTCGGCGCCGCTAGGCATCCCGTGAGCCGTTGCACCCCTTTGAGGTTTTGGATCGGACCCATGCGCTCGATGGCGGCGATCTTCTCCGGGTTGGCCTCGATGCCTCGCTCCGAGACAACGAATCCCGATAACATCCCTCGAGGGACCCCGAAGACGCATTTCTCGGGGTTGAGCTTAACGCCGTTTCGCGCAGCTTGGCAAATACACGTTCGAAGTCGACCACGAGCTGGTCGGCCTTTTTAGTCTTGACGACGATGTCGTCCACGTAGGCTTCGACGATATCTCCGATGAGGTAGTCGAAGCATTTCCGAATGAATCGTCGGTAGGTGGCTCCGGCGTTCTTGAGCCCAAACGGCATCGTTGTGTAACGATGCGAGCCGAAAGGTGTGATGAAGGAGGTAGCGAGTTGGTCGGCCTCATCGAGCGCTATCCGATGGTACCGGAGTACGCGTCCGAAAGCGAGAGGGTTTCGCACCCCGAGGTCGAGTCGACTATTTGGTCAATGCGCGGCAACGGAAAGGGGTCCTTAGGACAAGCCTTATTTAAGCTAGTATAGTTAACGCACATTCTCCATTTCCCATTCTTTTTCGTACCAGAACAGGATTAGCCAACCACTCGGGGTGATACACCTCCTTGATGAATCCGGCCGCGGAAGCTTCGCGATCTCCTCCCCGATCGCCTTGCGCTTCTCCTCGTCGAAGCGGCGCGGCGTTGTTTCACCGGTTTGGAGCCCGGCACGATGTGCAAGGAGTGCTCGGCGACTTCCCTCGGGATTCCCGGCATGTCCGAGGGTTTCCACGCGAAGACGTCGGTGTTCGTGCGGAGGAAGTCGACGAGCGCGCTTTCCTATTTGGCGAGAGAGAGGTGCCGATAAGCACCGTCTTCTTATCATCCCCTTCGAGGTCGAGGGCGACCTCCTTGGTTCCTTCCGCCGGCTCGAAGGAAGCCGCTTTACGGCTCGGCTGCGGCGGGTCCTCGACCACTAGCTCCCTAATGACCGCGAGCTCGGAGGTGGAGGCCAAGTGCGCCGAGGCCAGGTCGCGATTGTCGACGTCGCACCGGTAGGCGTGCTGAAAAGACGCACCCACGGTGATAACTCCCTTCGGCCGGGCATTTTGAGCTTCGGGTAGACGTAGTTTGGGACGGCCATGAACTTCGCGTAGCACGGCCGCCGAGGATAGCGTGGTAGACACACGGGAGTCCTACCACCTCGAAAGTAAGGGTCTCCGTTCGAAAGTTCGAAGGGGTCCCGAACGTGACGAGCGGATCGATGCGCCGATGGGAACGGCTTGCGTTCCGGCACGACGCCATGGAACGGCGAGCCGTTCGGACGAATCTGCGAGCGCTCGATGCCCATAGCATCCGGGACGTCGGCGTACGGGATGTTAAGGCCGCTGCCCCGTCCATCAACACCTTGGAGAGGCGCGTCTTGGCGACGATGGGGTCGACCACGAGCGGGTATCGACCGGCCGTGGGACTCGCGCCGGGTGATCGGCGCGATCGAACGTGATCGGGAGTTCGACCACTTGAGGTAAGCCGGGGCTGCGGGCTCCGCGGCAAAGACCTCGCGGCGCTCGAGCTTGACGGAGCGTCGTCGGGACGAGCGTCGGAGCTCGCAAAGATCATCGGGCAGCCCTCCGCTCGAGGGAAGCCCTCCTCGTTCTCGTCGCCGGCGTCGCCCTCGACCCCGGCGTTCCCCTCCTGGTCATGCTGCGGGCGGGCCTTCCGCCGGTGCTGCGTGATGAACTTCTTCATCAACGAGCGGTCCCACATCAAGTGCTTGACCGGAAACTCGTGGTTGGGGCATGGCCCGTTCCACTTCTTCTCGAAGTGGTCCGGAGGGTTCTTGTTGGGCTGCTTCGCGCCCTTCCTGTTGGTCGCGGCTACCATGTGGCCGTCGGTCGGCCGCGACTTGTTCTTTTTGTTGGGCTTGGAGCCGAGAAGGCCCCCGCCCGCATTGCCATCGATCCTCTTGCCCTTCCCTTTCTCGGGGAGGTCGCGGTGGAGGAGGGCCCCGACCGCCTCCTCACCCGAGGCGTGGCTCGTGGCAATGTCAAGGAGTTCTCGAGCCGTTCGCGGGCAGCTTCGCCCGGCTCGTGCACCGAGCCTCGCGGTTCGTTCCGGAGAGGAAGGCCCCGATGACATCCGCGTCCACGAGCGGTCTCGTTCGCGGAGAGGAAGCGTCGAATGTAGTCTCGCGAGCGGCTCGTTCGGCTTCGCCGGCGGTTCTTCAACTCCCGGGGGTTACCGGGCGGGCGCACGTGGCACGGAAGCTTCCTACGAAGACTTCCCGCGAGTCGCCCCACGAGCGTATCGACCTTCGGGCGGATGCTCGAGCCGAGTCCTTGCCGAGTCGGCGAGGTATAGCGGGAGATTTCGAATGATGGCGAGATCATCATTCGCGCCACCGGCCTGGCATGCCGGCCGGTAGTCCTCTAGCCGAGAGGGAGGGGTTCGACTCCCCGCGTATTTGCCCACCGTCGTCGGGGGACGGAAGCGCGGAGGGAAGGTCGCTCCCTAATCGCGGAGCCGAAGACCCTCGAACCCGGGGGTCGGGGCTCCGGCTCCGATCGTGCTCGACGTCGCCCCGACCTCCGCGGCGGGGGTTTCGGACGAGGCGTGGGCCTCTGTCATCTCGAGCGCGACGCCGGGCGTCCAACGTCAAGCGTGCGTCTCGAGCGGCTCCGATGCGGGAGTGCACCGTGGCGGCTCGACGCGTGCCGGCGTCCGCTCGTCGATGGTCACGAAATCGAGGCTCCCAAAGCGCACGGTCGTGCCGGGGCCCGAACGAGAGCTCGAAATCATCCATCCGGGCCATGTGGGCAGAAAAAGCGTGACGAAAATGCGCAACAACCCCTACCGGCGCGCCAGCCGTCGGTGTTCGAACCACCGGCGGTAGAATTTGTCCCGGGGTTACGCGTTTTTGGCCGGATGGTGCACAAGGGAAGACACGAGGGGTTTAGGCTGGTTCGGGAAAGCTCCCTACGTCCGGCGGCGGGGTGGGGGTCTCGCGGCGTCGTGTTCCTTGCGCCAAGATAGAAAATGCGAATACGGATGTGGTGGGAGAGGAGCGTGCTCCAAGTCCCAAGTAGGAGCCTGTATGTGTGTGGTGAGAGTTGTGTCCGTCGTAGTGTGCGTCGCGTCACACCCCTTTATAGTCATAGGGGTGGGACCCGAGTTACGATGAAGAAACAGAGAAAAAGGAGATGGTCGAGCTTCGGAGTTCTCTAATCGGCTTCCTTGCTTGTTCGTTCCGTCGGGTTTGATCGGTCGGTCGCGTCGCTCTCGTTGCAACCGGCCTCGGGATGGAGTGTTCCGCAATCGGGGAGGCACAGGCGACGGCTGTTCACGGAGTGGTTGGACTTAGACGTGCCATGCCCGTCCTTCGTTGTCGGTCGTGATGATGCATCGGACGTGGCCGAGGTACGGAGGTGATTGCTCACCCCGGTCGAGCTTGACGGGAGAGGTCGTGCGGGCGGAACGTTAGCTCGAGCTCGACCTCGAGCTACACCCGTTCGACGGGTGTGTCGGAGACCGTACGTTCGTACATCGTTGGGTAGCGACTCGTCCCGGAACCCGCGGTCCACGCCAACTCCTGCCATTCAACAGAACGGGATGTCCCATCGGCGTGCTCCGACGGGAGCAGGTAGCGGCAGGAGGGATGGGCTCGGGCTTCTCTCCAATAATTCCTGGCCCGAGCCCACGTGGGGCCGGGGCGTTGACATTGAATGCGGCCGGTGGTCGAGCTTCAAGGTCGAGCGCGAGGGATGCCAAGGTCGTGCGGGACGGGGCCCTTCGAGCTTGGACGCCAAGGTCGTGCGAGGCGGAGCTTCTCGACCCGTGCGTTAAGGTCGTGCGAGGCGGACATCCTTGAGTAGCGCGTGGGGGTCGTTCCCTGGTCGGTCCGCTCGTGCTTGGGCCGGCCTCCGGAGATGACGTGGACGTGGTGACCTACTCGTTGGGTAGGTCCGGACGCCGCCACGTGGCGGCACTAATCTCTACCCCCGACGTAAATGGTTTTTTCAAAAAAATTATCTACATGCTCAAAATATGTTACAACTTGAAACTTCACATAAAATAAATTGTTACATTCTTGACTTTTTTCTAGATTTTTATTCAACTATTCATATAGCTTGACTTACAAAATAAATATTTTTCTCAATAAAAAGGTATTTAAGTATTAGAGAAAATCTGGAAAAAATTACATAGATAGATAATATAACAATGTATCTTTATACAAAGTTTTAGCTTGTAACGTATTTTGAGCATGCAAATAGAAAATTTAAAAATATGGTTTCTCCTTGCTTTAGTGTGCTGTAGCTAATATCCACAAGTTTATAGTGTGTCTCACCTAATTTCTACTTTTGCGGTATATTGTACCTGAAACCATGTTTTTGGAGTGTGCCACAAAAAAATTTCCCTTTAAAAAAAATCTATACTTTGTGTTTGATCATAACCTATTCGACTTTATTGTTAGATTGGGCTTAGCGGGTTCTCTCACTACACCGATGTCTAAATACTAAGTAATAATTTATCATTTATATGCTCATCTGCTAAGTAGTATTCCCTTATTTTGTTATTATGATTAATATGCTCATCTGTCGAAACAACAATATATCAAGAACAGAGAGAGTAATAATTATTCAGTGGTAGTACTGTATTTAGATTTTAGAGGTTCGGTTAAGTTGGCAATAATGTTTCACTACATTGAATGCCAACTGAGTTGAATTATAGTTCTTTTTTTTGTCCCCATTTTGTCTAAAGTGCATTGAAGTACCGAGAGATTCATGTATCCTTTTATAATAACCATGACTAGTCAATTTTGGTTGGTCCCAGTCATCTATAAAATTGTCCTCTCTATATTTTAGAACATACATAACTATATTATGCAAAATATCTTACAAAATCCACAACTCAAGTTCATCCTCCACAAATACCAACTCAGAAACGAAATGAATTGCTTCACTTCCTTTGGTAGATGACTCGTTGTTGCCTCGACATGCCAACGACCATTGATGGACCAGCGAATGCAAGAAGGGTGTGTCTATAGAGCTTCACCAAGGAATCAGACAAAGCAGGGAAAGTTATGATAGGCGGTTGAGCTATGACAACATGTATACCGCATAAAACTATCTGCACTCCCGATACTATATAATTTTACTTAAAACGAATATTCTAGCCACGTCGATAAGATCCATTACTTTATATCGGCTTCTCTCGCACTCCTGTTACCCTATATCTTTACTCTATACTCAACAACCATATATTTTATTCCTCCATACCATGCGGGCCCACCACTTTTCTCCCATATTCTGCACTCCTCACGCCATCCACTCCACGCGGGCCCACCATGGTGTGTTGTGGCGTAAACCAAGCGTTACTTCAGCTTTGTCGTGAATCGGTGTTTACGATAGGGTAGTGCGAGGTATGCCGGCATACGCTGCACCTATTTTTTACCATAAATTTTACACCAAGTCCTTTATCGCAATTAGTGCTGGCCATCCGGGTCGTGCCTTTTGGGCCGCCCGATAGTCCGGAAAAAAGCACGGCCCAAACACGACACGGCCCGAGGTGTCGTGCCGTGCTTGGGTCGAGGGGTGGCCCGACAGGCGGCATGGGCACGGCCCGTTTAATCATGGACCCGGCAAAGCACGAAATAGGCCCAGCGAGCACAACCCAAAATTGTATGAACAAATATATATTTAGTTTGAATGTTGACATGTAGGTTGGAGTGCTTTGGTGGTAAGAGGGTTGTGTTGAATCTAATAGGTTCGAGTTCGAATCTTAGGAAAATCATGTTTTTTCAGCTCCATTTTTTGTTACAAGTGCTAACGGGCCAAAATATACTAACGGGCTACCGTGCCTATCGGGCCAGCCCGGTATGCCGTACATATTCCGTGCCGTGCCGTGCCGTGGGCCGACAGCTGGCACGTGGGTCGACACGGCACGGCCCGAAATGAATATCGTGCTATGTCGACCCAAAACTAAATGGACCGTGCTTCAACGGGCCTGGGTCCGGGCCGTGCGGGGTGGCCCATTTAGACAGGTATAACTGCAATAGATGCCGGTCTGCACTGCGGGTAGTCTAATGGTAACCCATAGTGGGCCAAAGTCACTAGCCCATATGCTTTATTAAAGCCCAACAAAGCAATTAGTCTCATGTATAAGTTCGTTTCTTACACTATCATTGATTCTATTGCTATATACTAGTATGATGCAATGGTTTGAAGAGAGTGAACCACAAGACATAGGATAGTAGAACAGAGAACATTCTAACTCAATTCTCAAAGGCAGTCAATGCGTCCCTCTTCAAGCTTTAGGCACCACAAACACTACACACCTAGTCGTGGCTTAACGCCAAGCTTCATATTGATTCCATAATTGAACTTGGTCACTTGGATATAACATTGTACAATGTGTAAAATAAAATCTAAGTATCTTCAGCGAATGTACTACTCTTGATGCACTACACATCACACTTCTTGATATAGCGCCATAAAGGGGTAGTCGTACACTGCACCAAAGCAATGACCACTAGCCCAAACAAGAGGATTGGGCACAAAAAAGCAAATGCACGAGCGACGCACCTGTATTGGGCACAGAAAGAACAATCAAAACATTTCATTCAAAGAAGAACAATCAAGCAACAACCATCCATTGTACCATTGGCTCAGGACCATTAGCAACATAAATGTTGGAGACCAAGGTCATTGGAGAAATCAAAGCAAATCACAAAGCAGGTCGAGAGGACGATGGACGAAGTGGAGTTTCTTTCTTTCCAGTACCCCCACAATCAAGTGCCTCCATTCACTTATCACCAAAAAGCCAAAGTCAGTGTAACTACACGAAATCCAACCAATGAATGTTCCCAATCCAGTTAATCAAAGCGCGTTTTAATTCCAAACCCAACTTACCCTCTCGCGCTTGAGCCCCGGTGTTGACTCGTTGACCCCATGCTCCGCGAAATGATTACTAGCGAACAGAACGGTGCGGGACCCACCTGCCAGGAGCCTCATTGATCCCGCATGATACGGGGGCCCCGCCGCGCAGGCTTGTGCGCCTCCACCGGCTGTTTCCTCGGCGCTTGGCACGAGGAGCGCGTCACCGCAGCCAAACAACTCTCCTTCTACTGAACTGTGGGGTTAATACAAGTTGGTCCCACGGGTCAGTGGGTGCAGCGCGGAGTGGTAGCGAAGCGGCGCCAGTGAATGGAAAAAAGGCATTCCGCGCGGCCGCGGTGCGCGCACCGCACGGGGTGGAGTTACCAGGCGCCAGCGCCGCGTGGCCTCGCCTCTTTATATCCCCACCGGCCCAGCCCTCCCATTCCCCTCACCGCCCCACTCTCCAGTCTCCCTCCAGTCTCCCCTAAACCCCGCCACGCCGGAGCGGAAGCGCGCGGGATGTCAGGGGCCGGCGATCGCCGCGGCGGCGTACCTCCCGGCTCCGGTGAGCACCCTCCCTCCCCTCTCCCTCGCGGGGCCGCGCGGGCTGATGAATCGCGCAATGCCGGGTCGTTTGTTTGGGGGCGGGGTAGAGTTTAGGACTTGGTTCGCGGTTCAGGCCGCGCCCTTGTGCGATTGGTTCCGCGCGGATCGGCTCGGGACGTCGGTGATCACGCGCGCGGTGCGGCGGATTTTGGTCGGTTTGCTCGATGGGTTGTGGGATTTGGTGGCTTGTTTTGGGGGATTGTTGGGGAGTGTGCAGGAAATGGGTTAATGCGGCTTCGTGTGGGGGCCGGATCGGCGGGTCGGTTCATTCGATTGATTGGTTCCTCTGCTTTGCGCGGAGAGATGCCGTTGTTTGGGTTCCGTGTTTATCGGCCGGGTTCCATCTCTCCGGATAGGACTTCGTGATGCTCTGCATTTTTTGCGGGGTTTGCTTTTGGGTCGAGTTTTGGTATCTTTTGCGGGCTCCGTACGGAGCGACATTTCTATAGGCGTCAGTTTTTTTGTTGCTTCGAGTAATCGAGTTGACGAAGGTTTTTGGGAATTTCAGTAACCTGTTGTATTTTTTATTGTAAATGTAACTCGGAATATCTGAGATGCTCTGTTATTCTGAACTGAATTTTAGGAGTGTTATTCTACATTGTTGCTGAACTGTTTATTTTGAGGTTATTAGGAGAAATGCCGAGTGAAGAGTAATACAGTACCCTGTAGTTAGAAGTGTTTATTGACCCAGGAATTTTAGGAGTGTGTAACTCGGAATTTTAGTCAGACGATATTTACAGGGCATTTTTCTTGAGAAATAATTGCAGGGCCTTTTAGGTTGCTGGCCTTATGCCCTTATGCTATCTACACGAGCTGATCTCTTTGTTATTGAGTATCTTGCTGTTTCTTGCTGTTCATTTATGACAATTTTTTGTCATTTTGGATCATTCCCATTCAATTCACCTGCTTAAAATTTGGATTACATGTAGAGTTGTTTTTTTGGATGGGAGGCTTTTTACTGTTCTCAATCAAGTCTGATGCTCATTTCAGTACTGTCCTGGTATGGTTAGTTACATGTGCGTGGTGGTGACTTATTTTTAGTCTGCCGCATTTACATTTCCTTGAAGTTCCCTGATGTTGCCTCTGTTGCATTTTTTTATTCATTCGCGTTTCTGCTCATAGAACTCTCTGTGGGTACAAGTATTGATAGTAAACTAGTAGTAATGTCGTACTACTATATTTTTATTTATTTGTTATTTCGTTTAGGTCTAATGTACAGTTTTTTTTGTTACTAGTAGTGACTGTTATCTGTATGTATACAGTTTTTTTACCCTGTTGGGTTCAGCTGACAATTGCAGTGACTGTTATCTGTATGTGTTTTTCTTTTGTGCAATTAGCCATTAAAACTTACTGAGATTATCCTACCCTATATCCAGGTGGTGGTTGGGAAACAATAGCAAACAAGTCGAAGAAACCAGGGCAAAGAGGTGGGAAACAGTGGGCACCTTGGAGTTCCTCGAATGTTGCCCCCAACACAGCAAGACCAGCATGGGGTGGCAGTGGTTCCTCGCAGCCTTCTGGAACGGCTTGGGCCCAACCTTCTGCTGCTAATAGGGGCAATTATAGACCACCACCACAAACACCGCAAGCACCACGTCCTGTTCTGACTCAACCTCTGGCGAATGGCTGGCAGTGGAAATCCAGACCTCGTTCAGCTGGTTATGAAACCAAGGAGGATGACACACCTTCATCTGTCCATGAGGCGGACGATGTAGAGGGCCAGACATCAGATGATGACGACGATGATGATGACCTTAGTGATGATCTTAGTGATGATGATGACTCTGATGCAAGCGAGAAAAGTTTTGAGACTCGGAAAACAAACAAGTGGTTCAAAGGCTTCTTTGAACAATTGGAGAAGTTGAGTGTGGAACAGATAAATGAACCGTCTAGGCAATGGCATTGTCCTGCATGCAAAAATGGTCCTGGTGCAATTGATTGGTACAAAGGGCTGCAGCCTTTGATGACTCATGCTAGAACAAAGGGTTCTACAAGGGTAAAGCTCCACAGAGAATTGGCTGCACTGTTGGAAGAAGAGCTATCTCGTAGGGGTACTTCGGTGATACCAGCTGGTGAACAATTTGGGAAATGGAAAGGGCTGCAGGAGAGCACAGATCGTGAGATTGTGTGGCCACCAATGGTTATTGTCATGAATACCTGGCTGGAAAAAGATGATGATGATAAGGTGACTGTTTCTTTCACTATCTCAATCTGTTGTTTCATGCTTTATGCTTAATTTCCATGTCTACTAAATTATTAAAGTTTTGAATGTTATTGGATTTGCAATACAGGTTTTGCATTTGGGTTCTATACCACATGAACATAAATAATTTGTTGCCTGGACATCTTGTTAGATTTTATTTTTTGAGAAAAAAATTAAGAGCATTTGATTCCCTTGATCTAGTTTTCAGTTGTGTAAGTGTAATGTACTTACTACCAGGATCAGGTACAATGAAGAAACTGCTATCTTAATTTACCAGATATTGTGCAATTATCTTGTACACTCCAGTAGATTGATTGACAAGATTGATACTCTTTGTCATCTGATACTTATTTAGCATTCTTCAAATACATTTGTTTCAGCCTAGTTTTCAAAATTATTTGCAACATCAATGGTAGTCCTCATGGTTGACAAACTGTCGATAACCGCATGGTTACCATGGTTACCAAGGAAACTGGTCCGGCTGGATTTCACCAGACGACTGGTTTGCTGTAAAAACTGAGCCTAGTGGTATTGCGAACTTTGGTTGCCCTTCGATAGTTGTTGCACAATGAACATTATATGTGTTTTTGTTTCTTAGGCTTGTTTTCATATGGCTGTTGCAACCAGATAATGATCATGAATGTTTTTCTTAGCATTTATTTAAGGTTATATTAAATACGGCTTTTCAAGGCACTTGCATTTTAATTTCATTGTTTTCTGATTTGCTTTTTATTCTTTCCTGTGCTAGTGGAAGGGAATGGGGAACCAAGAGCTCCTTGATTATTTTGGTGATTATGCAGCAAGTAAAGCACGTCATGCCTATGGTCCAGCTGGGCACCGTGGCATGAGTGTGTTGATATTTGAGAGCTCGGCGGTAGGCTATATGGAGGCAGAGCGTCTGCATAAGCACTTTGTTGTTCAAAGGTCAGACAGGAATGCATGGCAGAATCACAGGCCTCGCTTTGTACCTGGTGGGAAAAGACAGCTATATGGTTACTTAGCAAACAAAGATGATATGGAGACATTCAATAAGCATTGCCAAGGTACTGTTTTGCTGCTCATAAAGTCAATTGCTTTATGTTTCTCATATGTTCTGTTTTCGAGTAAATAGCCATCAGTTGAATTTCTTGACCCAAATTATCTGTGCCTTGAAAGGCCATTTCTGTGAATACTCATGCCAGTGGCCCACCATCCATCAATGATTCTTTTTTAAAGTCTTGCAAGGATACATGAAGTTAAATACATATATTCCTCTACTGTATTGACATATTAGCATATTATCATTCTCAATGCTAATATTCACTGACAATACATGGGCCTAGCAAGAGCAGAACAAAAATTGTTTATCAGAGATCTTTTTACTTCCTGATGTTACTTGATTATATAACCACTCACCACCGCCTTTTAATGTGGTAGTAGTTGTTTGGTCAATGAAAGCTGTCTATGAGAGCTTAACCTGTCGCCCCCTTGTTACCCCTAGGATCCATTATTAATCGTACTTTGCAATATTGATTATCCTTCACTACTCATCAAACCTTTTTCATCTTTTTTATTTATAAAAAAAAAAATACATGAACCATACTGTGCATCCTCAGGTAATTCATAGGGCATTTGAACATTTCCAGAAAGTTCACTGCTTGCAATATGCTACTGAATTGCATCATAAAGTCAGTTCGATTTATAATTTACCGTAGATTGCATCTGTCTACGTTTGGTTTGGTGTTAGACATACTTGTTTTAATAATTAATATTTATTTGGACGGCACAGTTAGATTAAGTCATATTTGTGGAGAACTATAACAGCAAAACCTCCCTAGAATCAGTAAAGATCGGACAACTGAAAGTGGGTATGGTAGAGTTCATAGGAAAGAATATAACATGGATTCTTGTTGCTTCCATTTCATTTCCAAGGCTTAGTGTGAGAAGAAGGATACTCGTCAAGGCTTAGTGTGAGAAGAAGGATACTCGTGCACATATCTGATTCCTCTCTACAGGCCAGTCTGTTTTGAGCATTCTTGTTTGGTAGGATTGCTCTAGTAATTTTCAGGATTGTCTTTTGAACAGAAACCTTGAAATAATGCTTCTTTGTTTAGACTATTGTATCTTTCGTGAACAAAATTGCATCACCACACTTAATGACCTGTCAAACAGTACAGTCAACTTAACTTAGTTGGTTGGCCATTATTTTATAGTTTAACATGAATGGTGACTATATTGTCTTCATATAACTTCAGGCAAGAGCCGCCTGAAATATGAGATGAAGTCTTACAATGAGATGGTAGTGGTCCAGATGAAACAGATGAGTGAAGACAACCAACAGCTGAATTATCTGAAGAACAAGGTGGTTAAGACAGAGCAGCGCTCTAAAGCAGTAGAAGAAACCTTGGGTGTTGTTACCCAGAAACTTCGGGAGACAATGGAAGAGAACATATTTGTCAGGAGTAAAGCCAAAGAGAAGCATGCAGAGTATGAGCAAGAGGTAATCACATTGCTGAAGGTTACACCAGTTGACATTTCCAACCAATGCGTATCTGAGTACTGGATTAAATGTTTTTCATAGTCATAGAAGTTTGTATGACAATGGCTAAGTAAATGGTGCTTCATGTCATCAGAAGTCTCATTTATTTTTGCAATGCAGACCTTTTTTCATGCTGTTTTTTGTTATCCTTTGCAATATTGTTGATTATGTGTTTCCTTGTTTTGCAGATGAAGTACCAGGAGGAGTTCTTTCATAATCAAATTGAAAATATTCACAAGGCCACGGAAGACAAAGAAAAGATGTTTGAGAGGTTGCTTCAGGAGGAGCGTTCAAAGGCTAGACGTTTTGATGTGGAATCTGGAACCACTGAAGATCGCATGCTAAGGTACAAAACTAATATGTGGTTTGACATTATTGTACCATTAGGACAGGGAATGTTCCCTTCACTGTGTGAATCAATCATGGAGTGTTTTTGGGGGTCGGATATGCACTCTGTATGGTCATATCTATTTTAATAAGTTAATATTGTATCTGTTTCCTCCTTTAAACATCTAGCATAGACTCTATTTTGATATAGAAAATTTGTGGTGTTCATTGCGTTTTATGCTCTCTTCTGCAGGAAGGAACATGTGCAGAAGTTTATTGATTGCCAGGTTAAGGATGTTGCAGAGTTTGAAGCTGAGAGGGATGAACTGATAAAAGCTCATGAGGAGAAGAAAATGAAGCTCAAGAAAGAGTACATGGAGAAGGAGGTTGAGCTCGAGAAGGAGTTGGACGCTGCCCTCACAGGTCTGATGGACAAGCACAAGCCAGATACTTTCCAGGCCGCCAGCTCTTGAAGAGCTTAACGTCCTAAGCTTACTATTCGTCCCCAGCGCAGAGCAAGTATCGAACATGATGCTCTTTTATGCCTAAAGCTGCTTAGACATTCTGTAGATGCTAAACATGGTCGCGTGGATGATCTGGAGACTGGAACCTGCACCCGTACTATATGGCCTCGTAGTATCTACCGTAGCATGCTCTGCCAGCTTATCAAATACTGTGCGTGCTTTTGTGTGTGATGGCGAGTGAAACTCCTTGAATATATCAAGTTAGGAATGACGATAGTATGTCTGTCAGTTTGTCTTCTACACTGCTGATTGATTCGATTAGATGCAAAATTTGCTGGTGTTTAGTTGAACCAGCAAACAATTCAAAGGTTCTGGCGCCTTGCTGCATTTTCTAACGCTGAGTATCTAGTTGGGCTGTCAGGTTCTATTTGGCACTACAAAACTCAGCGTCAGCTTGATACGACCCTTGCTGTCAGAGTTGATGGGAATAATTAGCTGCTCTGTTGGTACAAACGTGACAGAAAAGGAGATGTAAAATTACTCTTTTAATAATGTGACGACGGAATACCTCTCATCGAGCAAGATAGAGGACCCAAAAACGATACTGTTCTGAAGATTCTGAGTCACTAAGAGAGTACGAGCTGCAAAATGTATCTAAAACCATTTGAAAC
>JAUNZO010002964.1:0-10514 GCA_031894775.1 Chloris gayana | reverse complement strand
TCTCTACTCCTTAATAAGTTCTCTACTCCTTAATAAGTTTGATGAACACGTTCACTTCCGTACGGGGCGTTCACTTCCGTACGCCCCATGAAGATTACATAGAGTTACGTAGAGTCCGGTTCAATCCTAAATCCCGCAAAACTTGGTCATTAGATTGGCTCAGACACAATCAGTTTCGTTTTGATCCGCTTCCTCTGTTGGGTCCACATATTACGACATGTCCTCAATCATAGAGATATCTACGCATTGTTTCCAAATCTTTCCCAGCCCCCTCCTCCCGCCGCCGCCGTCTCGTAGGATGTCGACGCCATCGCTCCTTGGATGACGCACTACGATCTCCTCGGTCAACGCGTGAGTTACCCTAGAACGAACACAAACAAACTGTTTAGGGATCATGCTTGTCGCCGGTACAACTCATGGTCCCAGACGATTGTCATGTGCGGCGGATCGGTCGGTCTTGGCTGTCCTAACTCTTGAAGCCCAGACATGCCCTACGGTTCATCACCGGTGCCTAGCCGTGTCCTTGGAAGATTGGGATTGTCTGAAGTCCTTAAGCATGTTCCACTACCTTGTATGTAATCAAGATCTTGATCCGATCGCATGGCATAATTGTGGATCAGTAGTAGAAAACGGAGTCCCCTGCAGGCTAGCATGCCCATGGATCCGTCCCTTTTTGGCGAGGATTGCAGTTGCTAGCTATTGTGTGTGGATTTCTTATTTGATCCACAGCTCACGACGTCTGTCCATAGAAGAATGGTGGATACACTAATTAGGTGTAGAAGCATTCATGTTTAGGTTGTTATCGCTTACGAGTCAATACGACAATTCTGAACTTCTGATCAGGGGGATTCTCCATTAAGAGATTTTTGATGTGGTGTGAGAGAAGAATATTGGAGTTGTCATCAGAGAAATTGTTGCACTTTACATGATTAGTAACGGAGAGCTGTTGAATAATGGGTTGTAACCATCGACGACTAAACTTCTGTTACTTTGTATATATTGCTGCAGATATTTAATCCTTTCAACCTAGGCTAAGATTTTTGTTATTTGAACAAGGATTGACATCTAATCGATACCTAAGTTAACCGTCTTTTTTCTTTTATTGTTCATTGTGAACTCACTTTTTTCTGTTGTATATTGCTGCAGATATTCAATCCTTTCAACCTAGGCTAAGATTTGTTCTTTCGACAAGGATTGACATCACATCTAATCAATACCTAAGTTAACCCTCTTTTTTCTTTTATTGCACATCGTGAACTCACTTTTTTTGTTCTGTTCTGGGATTGCTACATGTTGTGTTTCTGTGTTACTTAGAGGACGAATGATCAGTTGTGGAAACTGGAAGGGGAGAGACTGGAGAGAGATTGGAAGGAGGAAGGCAGAAGGTAACAGATTTGTTTTCTGAATCAATTTTTTTTATGCTGTCATGTTACATGGGGCAGACAAGGGAGGAAGAAAGTAGCACGGAAGATACGAGGTTATAATAGGAGTGGGTGCTAGAGAAGAGCTTACAGTTGTCGGCAGAAATGTTTGATCTACCACAGTTCCTGCACTATTACATGGACTAAAATTTCGTCCACATCCGTAGTGAAGCACAGGCACTTTGCTAGTACGTATATATAAATATTCCTCGCACGCCGCGCACACACCGAGTCTGTTATGGAGTCAACGGACCCCGCAAGGAAACAAAATAGTTTTCACTTTCCAATATTGTTTTAATAATGGAAACAATGTTTTCTGCCTCTGCAAAGCATAACCTCTGTTCTTTGTTATGCTTATTACGTGAACTACGAATTGCAGACTGATAAGGGAGCACTGCTACAATCGCACCCTTTGGTGTCACTTGATATTTTACAGTAACAACGGCATAAGGGGCAACGTTATTACAGTGCGCCAATGATAACGTCATCAGTGGGCAGCGTTATTACATTGGTCACAACAATAGCAGACACATATGACATCATCATGACCAACATTATTACAGTGGGAGGTAATCCAGTAATATCGGCCGATGACATAATCATCATCAATAACAGACATGATGATGTTATTACAAGACGTTATTAAAAATAACCACGGAGAATAACATACTTTCCACAACGATAGGTGGGTCCCACATGTCAGCGCCAGTTCTTGCAGAAGTTCATGAGGGAAGTCTGTTTTCATTTTTTATTCATAATTAAAATTGCGAACATGTATAATTTACTCAAATATTGTCCAAATTTGACAATTCTTGTTCCTAAAATTTTCTAGAAAATATTCTCTATCATTTAGGACCATTTGAGTCAGAAACTCAGACTTTTTTTCGTGACCTATCTATCCATCATATGGTGGTCCTTAATCAATTATTTATCTATTTTTATTTTCCAAACAATAATGAATTTGGCCACAATGTTTAGTTTGCGTGCATAACTTATAGAAATACACACATGTATTTTTTTGGTTGAATTTATTTTTAAAATTATAAACATGTACGGGTACATCTTAACATGAATTTGGGTCTAACATCCCTTTCATTTAATCCATTTAGTCTTATTTGAAATATTTTTCCACCAAAAAATAATGGGGTCAAATTTCATCTCCTCATCCAACAGTTCTCCGTAAACATGGATCAAGAATAAATCTGATCAGGCCACGTCAGCATTTGGGGTCACAATAACAGTAATTCTTTTGTAAATAGAAGGATTGGGGGCCCAACTTTCTCCCTGATTCTAGCTAAAAATGAGGTGAATTGAGGGGGAGAATAAATCTGTGACTTATTTTAGGTCGCTGTTGGAGAATGTTTTTTGAATTAAACCTCATTAATTTACTTTAGGGGAAGTTTTTGGGGCTCTCTGGGAGATGCTTACAGTATAAGATTTGTCCCCATTACATCAAGTTTTAGTAGGCATTTGACGAATATAGAACTTGCTAGCAAATTCAAGTTCAATTTGTAGACAAAAAGTTTCTTGCACTGCCATATCTTTTTATCACCATCATCATTATTCGATATTTTGAACGGAACCTCAAAATGACAGCTGCGAGGCTATAGAGGAAATATTCCTTGCACTGGACATCCGGAATCCTTTTGGTTAACTGCATCATTTGTAAACCGTCAGGGAACAGTCAGAGGAATGTTCATGAACTATAACAAATTTTACTTGCTGACAAGAATATTCTGTGTATCATGTTCCTAAAATGTTTTTCTTGTTTTTTATGTTCAGATCTAACATTTAGAGCATATACAACATAAAAGTATAATGCAACTTTACTGATGCTACTTCCATATGTTTTTTTATTTCCTCCACACAAAAGTGGCAAATTATTGGCCGGTTATTGCTGCTGTGGCTTTTGTCCTTCTAGCAGACTTGTCATCGGGTTCAAATAGTGGTCTCTGGAATTATAACTGCATTGTGGAAACTAGTCGCTACAAAGTCAGTACCAACGGAACCTCAAAATGACAGCTGCGAGGCTATAGAGGAAATTGGTCTCCTCCGTTGCATTGCTCCCCGCCGAGGCTGTGGGTCCGAACGATGAGGAAACTGTTAGAATAGTGAAGGGAGGTTGGGCTCAAGAATAGATGAGAATGAAGTGATGTAGGTTGGGCTCAAGAATAGATGAGAATGAAGTGATGTATTGTATTAGAAGAACAATGTTGTTTGTTACATTGAACGATTATTCCTTCCCCTCATACAAGTCTCATTCATATATTCTATGGCTTGATCCAATCCTTGTCGCTGAAGAAAGAGTTAGGCTTGCGGAGCCCATGCTGCCCTTTAGCCCATGGGCCTCGAAATCCTGGGTTAGCAATGTCTCCTGTATCGGTTGAACAAAGTTGCTAACATTTTCCCTCCTTTAGATCGTTCTGGAACCAGATCTTCTCAGGTGGCAAGCTTGCGCGGCACGTGGGACCACTTGGTCAGGCCATCCGAGACAAATGTTGAACCCCGAATGACATCACGTTCTGCATGCACCTTGGATGGAATTTGAAAAGCAGTGTCATCGGAAGGTAACAAGGGTGACCTTGTGTCGAGCAACGAACTTCTTTAGCTAGGAGACGTGAAAGACAGGGTGGACAACACAACCATCAAGAAGCTTTCTTAAGTTCATAGGTGACATTAGCAGCACGAGAGACAGTTGCATAAGGGCCAAACAACATGAAGGCGAGCTTCTCATTGGAAGGAGGGGCGGGCGATTGTTGGTGGCCACTAAAGGTCGATTTAGGCCACCAATATCTAGTAAATGGCAAGGTATGGAACCAGAGTTCTCCAAAATAAACTAAGGAATAATGTGGTTGCACAAGTTGTGTGAGTTCTATTTGATGCAGGCATAAAGACGATGAAAAGACCATAAAAACAGGAAATATGGTGGCCAATCGGCAAGTACCGCCGGTCGGCCACCATCCGGCCATCGTTACAAGCAAAACGGGGAAGGAATCCATCAAAAGACACTACTTGGCATGACAAAAGGGTGTCAAGGCATGCTAGACCCCACTACTCCGCCGCACCGACCGCCGGCCGAGCAACCGAGGAAGGAGGTAAGGGGGCGTGTTGCCCGGTGCCATGTGCCGCCAGGCCTTGGGCGTGCCACCTAGACTTGGCATGTCTGCTGAGTATGCCCTGGTACACCACCCGAGTGGGGCCACCTAGCGCGCCAAACCCCTTGGGGCGGCCCATTTTTCTTGGAAACGACTCGACAAGTGTCAACCGACTTGAATTGATGGATTTCATGCCAAGTCAAGAAGTTTCGAGGCCAACAGTCCCACCGTGCCATCTGGCCCAACAAAAAGCCCAATCCAGTGGATAAGGCGGCAAACAATCGACTTGACAACTGCCTCCAGGAGTTAATCGTGAGCATTCACGGAAAGGCAGTGGCAAACAGCCACAAATGAGTGGTTGCTTCCCCCCTAGGCTCACTACAAGACATTTGGCTCGTAGAGGTATATTTTTAATATAGTAGAGACATTGTTATCATGTCTATAGACAAGTGTAGAGACATTTTTGAAAATGCCTCATAAGTGCCTTGCCCTACATTGACTCTATGAAAATAGAGGCACGATGCAAATCGTCTCTATTAAATATAGTGACAACTTTGATAGAGGCATTACACGGTGCGTCAACAAATATAGAGATATTAAGTAATGGTAAATAATATGAAAAAATACATGGTTGGGACTTGGGAAGACTTGAACTCATGACCTCATGGAGAAGCAATACAAAATTGGGCCTTGCTAGCCAACTCATCCACTAATCACTTTGTGTGTATTTTTTATAGTTTATTGCTATAACATATTTATTGTACTAGAAAATAGTGCCTCTATAGTACAAAAGATGTCTCTACTAGTGTCGCTACATGGTATAGGCATTATTTTGATATGTCGTTAAAGTGTCTCTATATTAGTTATGTAGGGACACTTTAAAAAATGACTTAAAGAATGCCTCTACAATCTATTTGAGACATTATTTTTCTAAATTTTATTGAATTGTGTCTCTATGTTTGAGGCATATTCTGAAGTGCCACAAAAAATGCCTCTAGTGGAAAATATAGAGGCAAATTGAAAATTGCCTCTAGAAAAGTGACACTACAAGAGCTTTTGTTGAAGTGGCTACTTGGCCCCTTTGGCCGCCCGACCTGGTTCTAACCGCCTTATTAGGACGCCCCTTAGTCTATAAATGGATGCACCTACCGATGGTTACCAGTGTGAAGGCGCCATTTGGAGTTAGAATCACACACTTTGTTCCATTTATAATATGTTAGTCTAGTTTGAGAGCAAGAGTCTACTTGGAGGCAATTCCTTAGAGGTGGGGATAGAGGCAAACCAGTGTAGATAGTCTAAGGGCTGAATGGAAACTTGAGTTATACTTAAAGTTTGGCCGAGGATAACCACTTGAGCCACCAACAAGAACAATGTTGCTTTTTTCATTAATCGATGAATCATTTCCCTTATCCAAGTCTCATTTATATATTCTATAGATTTATTCAATCATTGTCACTGAAGAAAGAGTTATCTTGGAGAGCCGACCGCTGCGCTTTAGCCCGTGGACCTTCCGAGCCTGGGCTGACAATGTCTCCTGTATAGTTCAATTTGGATTCCTTATATAACACCCTGTTTTTGTAATTATTAAAATTTGTCAACAATAGTAAAATAGGTTGCATTTATCGAATAGAGTAAGAATAAAAAATATTTCTTAAGTTAAATTGATTAAGGTTGCATTTGCATATCATACATGCATTTTTTATTTTTATTTTTTAACCTTAATTTTATTCCTGGTTTTTAAATAGGAAAATCCAAAAAGTAGTTTGGACCTAAAACCTAACCCAAACCCACTCTTCCCTGGCCTGCCAAGACCCACCGGGCCAGCCCTTGTCCCGGCCTCCGTTTTCTTTTCACCCCAGCGGCCCAGCTGCCTCTATCTCTTTTTATTTATTCCCTCTTGCGCACCACCCTGCCAGCAGCCGGCCCACTGCACTCGGCCGCAGCCTGCAGCATGCGGGAATTGCGGCACAACAAAGCGACCCAACCGTAGCTAGCCCGGTAGTCCTCCCCGACCTTTGTGTTTCGGCCCACCAGCCCCGCGCCTGGCCTAACGTGTGCGGCCCAGCTCCATCCGCGCTTCCTCGTCCTCCCGGCGAATTTTTTTATTAATAACAGAATTTTTTAATGATTTAATATAAATAACAAATCGATTGGAAATTTTGCAAAACTAACATGCTCATCGCTCATTTAACGGGTGACAAGAAAAAATCGCCTGACCAAAGAGCGACAAGGGATAATTCTCTCTGTGAGTGGGCACTATGCTACAGTAGCTTTTTTTTTTTAATTTTTCTGCCTTAACAGTTAAGCCTATTGATGTCTCAATTAAAAATACTTTTAGACATCTAAAAATCATAAAAATGGCATGGTGGTAAACAATATGTTGGTGCAACCATTTTAGCATAGAAAAGCCCAAAAGACATTAGTAAACTTAAATTAACAATCTGTAGATTAGACTAGTTGTTAATGACTAATTGAATTTTTAGACAATTTTAAAGTTGGATAAAAATTAATAAAAAATTACCTAAATTCATTTTATCCTTATTTATACTAATATAATTTTTCCTTAGGTCTAGTTTCAATTCCGAAATTTTGAGTTATTTAAATTTAATTCAAATTTAAATTAAAATTCAAAGTATAAATGACTATAATTAAACTCTAGCTCATTAACATACAATATTCTGTCCTGTTGAGACCGTTTCATGGGACTCTTAAAGCTCAAGTTAAAGTTAGAATATAGTTAATTTCCTTTGAATTCAAATTGAAATTTGAATTAACTTTAAATAACACATTTTTAAAAAATAGAAACTAGATGTAAGGAAACATTATATTAGTACAAGTACTAGTAAGGATGAAATGAATTTAGATAATTTTTTCGTAATTTTTATCAATGTTTAAAATGGTTCAAAAATTTAATTAGTCGTTAACAACTAGTCTAATGTACAGATTGTTAATTTAAGTTTACTAACATCTTTTGGGCTTTTCTATGCTAAAATGGTTGCACCAATATATTGTTTACCACCACACCAGTTTTCATGATTTTTAGATGTCTAAAAGTATTTTTAATTGAGACATCAATAGGCTTAACTGTTAAGGTAGAAAAATTCAGAAAAAAGGAAAACGCTACTGTAGCAAATCGCATGGAGAAGTATCCCTGCGTTGCCGGTTGGTCGGGCGATTTTTCCTCGTCGCCCGTTAAATGGGCGATAGGGCTGCTAGTATTGTAAAATTTTAAATTGACATGTTGTTTATATTAAATTATTAAAAAATTCTGCTATTTATAAAAAAATCCTCTCGGCTCTCACTCGAAGCGCTAGCGCCGCCAACCAACCGCCGCCGCCGGAACGATTTCATCACCGCTGCCACTTCCCCTCCTCATTTCCCGCGCCGGATGGACGAAACACGAGCCCCGCTTCCCCTTCCCCGACTCCCGAACCGAAGCGACCATAATGGATCTTGATTGCGCAGTAATGGGGCACCGCCCGTTGCGTTCGTCGGCGAGTTCGAGCCGCTCATATCCCCTCCCCACTTCCCCTTTAGAACCCCGACGCCGTGCTCAACCTTTCCCTCACCACGAGTGGAGCTCTACACCTCCTATCGCCGCCGGCCATCGCTTTTGCCCAATTCCCGCTCCGGCCTTCCGTCGTGGGGATACCAATTTATCTGTCTCGCACTCTGCAGGCAATGCACTATGCACTATTGGCTAGGAAGAAGTCCTCTTTGCTCAACTATCGGCATTGTTCGCTTTTCCTCCCCGAACTACAAAACAAGGCATTTGAGCTCCCCGAACTCTCGAAACCATTCACTTTTCCTCCCTCGGTGGTTTTTAGGGTAGTTTTGTCCTACATGGTAGGTGGGGGCGACACATCGGAATACATGTCAGCATTGGGTGGGCCCACCCCTCCTCACCTTTCTCTTCTTCTTCTCTCTCGTCTTTCCTCCCTCACCAAGCGAGGCAGGGGCCAACGGTCGTCTCCTACAAGAGCAGCCACCGCCGCCCTCTCTGCACAGACTACCTACTACACCGCCGCCACCGCCCCTCTCGCCTCCGTATTGCTACCTCCCGGTCGCCACCTGCTCTCGCACGTGTGGCCCATCCGGCCGCCGCCGCTCTTCCCTCGCCTCGGCCGCTGTTGCCGCCCCATCCTCGCTCGGCCACCGTCACCGCCTCTGCGTCGCCTCGTCCCACCTGGTGTAACACCCCAAATTTTTGGCAAATTAAGAAATACGTAATAAATTGTTTTATTTCTTTTCTAGATTTTTTTCAAAATAATTAAGAAGTTAAACCTAAATTAGACATTTGCAATAACACCAAGATCTTTAAAATAAAATAAAAAGGTTTGAAAACACGATTGATTTTCTTTATTTATTTGAATGGCTTTATTCTTCTTTATTTAATTTGAATTATCTGGGTTTTATCCGATATAATTCGAATTTATTTGAATTTAAACCTATTGGGCCGCCCCCTAACCCCTTTCTCCCTTCCCGGCCCACCTCCCCTCTCTTCCCAGCCCAACCCGCTAACCACCTGGCCCCCTTCTCCCTCCCGCTGTGCTCGGTGCCGCGCGACTCGTCGGTGTTCGAACTACCAGCGATAGAATTTGTCCCGGGGTCGCGCGTTTTAGGCCGGGTGGTGCACAAGGGAAGACACGAGGGGATTAAGCTGGTTCGGGAAAGCTCCCAACGTCGTGCGAGGCGGAATGTAACTCGAGCTCGACTTCGAGTTACACCCGTTCGATGGGTGTGACGGGGGTCGTACGCCCGTACGTCGGCGTATAATGGCCTCTTCCGAAGGCTTCGGTCCACGCCAACTCCCGTCGGGCAACAGGAACGCCGCGTCCCGTCGGCGTGCCCCGACGGGAGCAGGTGGTGGCAGGAGGGATGGGCTCGGGTCTCCCGCCAATGATTTCCGAGTAGTGCCCACGTGGACGTCGGGCGGTTGGGAGTTAATGCGGTTGGTGGACGAGCCACGAGGTCAAGCCGCAGCTCGAGCGCGCAACTCGAGTACGAAGATCGAGTGACCAAGGTCGGGCGGGATGGAGTCCCTCGACTAAGGCGCCTTGGTCGTGCGAAGCGGACATCCGTGAGTAAGGGGACAGGGTTGTCTCCTGTTTGGCTAAGGCGGGTGCGGGCCGGCCTCTAGTGATGACGTGGCCGTGACAAAACCTCCGCTAGGTGGGCCCGAGTGCTGCCACGTGGTAGCGCTAATCTTTTCCCCGACGGTAGCCCTCGAGCCCGCGGGCGAGTCGGGGACTCGTCCGGGGGATCTTCCGTCGAGGCGGGTAGTCGTGTCCGTATGTTTCTTACGAAAGCTTCTTATCCGCCGGATGCACGCGAGCGCGTCCGGTGGATGGTAGCCCCCGAGCCAGGGGATAAGCCGAAGACTTATGCCTTGGCTTAGTTGTTAATGAAATGCGGTCCCGATGTTGGACCTCGTGTTGCGATGCCGGCCCCGAGACCCCGCGCGATGCGGTCGGCCGATCGTGGGATAGTTCGTCTTAGCCGTTTTCCCGTCCCCGTCGTGTTCGTACGACGGAGGGTAGAGCAGATCCGCGATTCGCCCGGACGGGCCGACATGCACGGCTCGGTGAGCTCAATAATGGAAAAAGTTCGAGCGAAGTTGCGGTTTCTCGTCGAGGAGATTCCATCGAGCCCGTCGGGGACACCTCCATCAATCCGTCCGGTCGTTCTCGATTGGGACCCAAAACCGTTCGCTAGGTTTCGGGGCTCGATGCCTCTCTACGATGAGATTCCCCTTAGTCGAGGTTGACCGGGACTCGAACGTGTTAGTCGATGCCCATTGCGCTCGCGCGCGTGGGTTACGGCCGCTAGGTGGGCCCATCGGCATCACTCCCCGGCTCGGTATGTGTTGCTCGAGGCGGCTGTCGAACCCCTTCGATGGGGCAAGCCTTAGAACCTCGGCCGGGTGGGGCCGTCGAGACGGCTTTCGATCTCTTATCCCCGCTTACCTTAAAACCTCCGCTAGGTGGGCCCGGTGCTG
>JAUNZO010002962.1:0-149789 GCA_031894775.1 Chloris gayana | reverse complement strand
CTACGGAAATTGTGACATCCCATGTCACGATTTAGGGTTTAGCACGTAATCACTACCCTAATCACATCCTTAATCAGGTACTAATGCTAAATCACCCAACTAGGAAAAAGCAAATAAGAAAAATAAAAAGGAAAAAAAGGAAAATCTAACCCTAAACCCTAGCCTTAACCAAAATGCAAAAATTATAAAAACACTACCCACATATTTTTGCACCACTGGATTGCTCATGTAAAAAGATGAATTTACAATATTTTTACCAAATTTTTGAACAAGGTTTTGAAAGCCCAAAAATTCAAATTCAAATCTGGAACACTGCTACTTGTGAATTTTATATGAATTTTTGGAAGCAAATTTAGAACTTCAAACTAAAAGATGAAAATTAGAGCACATCATCCTGGATCTTCCCATATTTTTGGTTTTATTTTTGGAGCACCAGAAACATGAATTTTCGTCAAAGTTTCAAACTGTAGATTTGAAATTCAAAAGACCACCTCGAGCTACGGTTGCCCGGTGGGCAATGGCGGACCGACCGCCGGTCCGGCCAGCCTGGCCGCCGCCCGCGCGCGTGCCTGCCCCGTCCCATCGCCACGCCACCCCTAGCCACTCCCCAACCGCCCCTGTACCCGCCGGCCAACAGTAGAGCGCCGGAGTTTAATTCTCCCCGCCCGGCCGCCTGCCCCCTCTGCCGCCGTCCCCCGCGCCGATAATTGGCACGGAGGCCAAGCTCCCGTCGCCCCCGCGCCACAAAACGTTTCCCCAACTCCCTCCGCGTCTCACCGCACCGCCGCCCCGCTCCCTTTCCCTCCGTGGCTCGCGCACGGCCGGAATTTGGAGCCGCCGCCGCGACACGGCCGCCCGAGCTTCCCGCCCCGCGCGCCGCCGAGGTAAGCCGCCTCACCCTCCCTTCCTCGCCAATACGTGCGCCAAGACGTGCTTGAGCTCCCCCTTGACGCGCCCCCTCCCCTGGCCCTAGGTCGTTGGGAATCCGAGGCGAAATCCGTCGCCGCCGCCGCCACCTCGCCACCACTCCGTCGAGCACCCCCCGGTCACCGTCAAGCTCGGGCAACCCCACGCCGTGCTCCTCCACCCGCAGGTGCAGCTCCCCGACCAAACCCCGCCCTCTCTCTCCCTCTGTGCTCCCCGCGCGAGCTCGTCGGAGTTCCGCAAACGCCGCCGCTCGCCGCGCCGCCACTCCGGCCACCGCGGGTCCCCGTGGACCCCACCGGGGAGTTCCCCGTCACGCGCGCATCCTTTCCCCAAAGGCCGGAGCATGAGCTCCAGCGTAGCGCCACCGCGACGAACCTCGCCGGCGCCGGCCGCCGTCCGCCGGAGCCCGCGCGCCGCTCTGTTTTAAAAATGAACCGATGGCATTATCGTAATTATACCCGAACTTCGTTTGAGTTTGAAAAATTCATATCTGGCGTTTGAATCGTCCAAAAATTGCAAACTAAAATGTTTTGGAAACTAGAAGACCTGTACTTTCATAAAAGTAACATGAACTCATCAGATCTGGTCATTTTCACATTTTTACAAAAATGACAAAAGTCAACCCCTGAAAACTTAACTAAGTCACAACTTTAAAAATATAAATCCAAATTAAATGCCACTTGGCCAAAGTCTTCACCCTGGCACACATGAATTTTTGGCACTGGAAGATCTGCATTTCATTTCATATTTTTCAAGTTATTGCATTTCTTGCATTCCCTGTATTTAATTTTTAATTAATTCTGTATAAATTATTTTTGCATGAAACTTGGCAATTAATTTCCTTTTGGCACTGTGCATATGTAGAAAATCCCATTGTAAATTTGGAGCATGTTAAGTAATGATTTTTGCAAACCCTAGATCTCAATTTCAAAAGGGTCATTTTCAGCACAAGCATAATTAGTTTTATGTCATTAAGAATCATGATCATGCATGTTTATGTAAGTTCTACTGTTCATTATGTCCTTTAGCACCTCATGGCAGGTTTAGTCAAAAGGTTTCATGTATTTCACCTATGTATGAATTTTGAAATCAAATTCCTATTCTAAAAGGGAATCGTCATCGCATGTGATGTCAAAAACACCTAAGCCTAGATATCTTCATATTGCACTATAAAAACTTGCTAAAATATTAGTGCTAAACCTACACTAACCACAGCACTCATGTCTATGCCATCAAGTCATTGCTCATTATATTAGTATGGTTATGCTTGTTCATGTAATTGGGTTCCGTAAAAGAAAACAAGAGACATGTCATGCTTATTAGGGTTCGAACAAACAAACTTTTGAATTACATACTCATATGAATCTTTACAAAACAGCACCCATGCATTACTCTCATCATCGACCTTGTATTCATATGACTTACGCATTGCATTTCATTCCTTAGGTGACGACGCCGAATTGATCCCGCCGGAAGAAGCTATCGCCACGCTCAACGCTTGTGAGGCTAGTGCTAACTTCGATCACTCTCAAGGCAAGCCCCGGTGCATTCCTATTATTTTGAAATGTCTTCTTTTATCACTATATTAAGGATGATGAATGTGCATTTAAGTTTAGGCGTTGATTGGAAATCCACATGCATAAAGTCCTATATGTCCTATGTCGCTTATGTGTCATATCCTCGTTAGAAGTGCTATGCTATGTTTTTGGAGTCAACGATAGATTTGGGGATCTCACTCATGGCTTATGACTAAATGTGAACATGATGAATTTGGTTAAAATTTGAGAACACCCCATTGTGGCTCCGCGAACAAGTTTGAGTTGTGTACCACTTGCATACCTTTCTTATGGGGATTGGTAAACCTATGTAGCTTGTAAGTTGTAAAGTGAGCCGGATATCTCACCGACCCGGAGGTGATGTGTTTGGCACGGTGGTTGCACGGGTTGAGGACCGTTGGAGAGTACATGGGTTAAGCCTTGGGCGCGTTGTTGAACGGTCGCAAGGGGGACGTGTACTCGGGGTCGGTGGCCCCGTGCTTTACTTTACGATGAACTCGCGAACGGTGGCCATACGTGTTCTTAAATGATGCGTATGTCGTGCATTTGGGTTCTTTCCTGCAGGATTAATAATTCGATAATTATCGCCGTTTCCTCTCGGTTAATGAGTACCACTTGATTCGAGCAGTTCGCAATGTGTAGTAATGGAAGGAGATTGAATAGCTTGCTGTTTTATATTGATATTAAATTGTATTGCAAACTATTGTCTTGCTAGTATGCTCACTAAAGTTTCTTTTATGCAATCACCCTATTAATTTGGCTAAGTAATAAAATTGCCAACCTAATTAGCATAGGTGCTATTTATGCAAAAATGCCAAGTTAAACCGGTCAAGCCCCATGCATCTAGGAGTCGGTCTTAGATGGCCAATTTGACGGGTAAGACTTGCGGAGTATGTTAGATACTCGGGCTTTGCCACTACATGTTGATTACGGGTTTCCCGCAAGCCGGTTTTTGTGATTGTTGTGGTAAGGTGGTTTGGGATGGAGAAGAGCCCAAAGAGTGGACCATCGAATGGGTCCCTAGCTCTCCGACCCATGATGAGTGAGCCATGGCCTAGGCCGGCATGGTTCCTTTAAGTTATCTATGTATCGTCGAGTTATGTATTTCGCTTCCGCACTTTAAATTCGAACAAAGATCATGGTTATGTAAGACTTAATCTCGAACCTAATGTATCTTTTATTCGAACTCTATGTTGTAATCAAGACTTAATTATGTAACCTTGCAAATCGTGTATGCTTGTTAATGTGATGCTATGCATGGTTGCTTCGTCAATCATCTCCCAAGGCGATCCGTACCACACTTAACTATCTTTCGGGATAGGGGTGTGACAGAAATGTTAGCCTTGAAACTTGTCTGCCGTCCCTTCACTTCCCTTTCAGCTTTACAAGCAATATGAAACAAACTTGTCAGGTCAGTATAATCTTTATATTGCACAATATCATAAATCTCTCTATTTAACCCACCCACAAATCTAGCCATAGCAAATTCGTCACCCTCCTGCAAATTACAACGAAGCATGCCCATTTGCATTTCCTGGTAATATTCTTCTACACTTTTAGTTCCTTGTCTCAAAACTTGCAACCTATTTAACAGATCACGTGCATAGTATGAAGGTACAAATCTACCCCGCATGACCCGTTTCAAAGCTTTCCAAGTCCGTGGTATGTTATTAGGATTTTTCTTGCCATGTTCTATCCACCAAACAGAAGCAAAATCAGTGAATTCACTAGTAGCAGCCCTAACTCTAGCGTTCTCGGGAAATTCATGACAAGCGAACTTTTGATCAACAGCTATCTCCCAAGTAATGTATGCATCAGGATCATATTTACCATCAAAAGGAGGTATCTTAAATTTGATCTTAGAAAACGCATCATCGTTACGTACCTCACGACGACGGTGACCACCCATACCTCGACGATTATGATGTAGTCGACGGCGAGCATGAGCGTCAGGATGATTGAGCTCACTATCAGCAACATAGTTTTCACCCCAGCTTGTCCTCAACTTCTGCCTCGTCGTCTTCACGCCTCTTATCCTCTTGTCGCTGATTGCTGCCCTTAGCCATGAGGTCGTCGAAACGCCTCAATACAGCAGCAAGGCTTGCATCCATACGAGTAATGGATGACTCCATGGTCCCAAGCTTGGTGTTGGTGCTGATCGGAGAAGTCTCTAACTGCCCAAGCTTCTCATTTGTCACCTGCAAATCTCCATCCAATCCTTCCGTGTGCATCTTCACCTTGCGCTCAAAGTACCCTATGATGCCCTTGGTGCGTGGAGAATGTCCATCCAGGACTTGTTCATTAGACCCCGACATGGTTAGGTGCACAAGAACAAACAAATAGAGAGCAAGTGAAGAAACAAAAAAAAAAACGAGCCCCTATACTACTAGAATGTAGCTAATGCAAGGCTCTCACTCTCAAGCTAAACCACAAGCTCTTACCAATTCTCACCTTGCTCAACAGGAGGGGACGACAACCAACAAGTCAGCAACCTAGGAGTAAGTGTATCGGTGCCGTGGCAACAAACCCTGTCAAGCTGTAGTCGAGTATCCGGAGCTGTAGGTGGGCTGAAAGTAATGCACAAGGAAGTACTAGTACCGCGTTAGTTATAAAAAGCAAGCTGAATAATCGTTAAATGGTGGTACCTTGCTGGTCCTAAGCTAGACTGTGTTAGAGACGCGAGCCTAGACACAAAGGAAAGCCACAAAGTACCAGCGAACTAAGAACAAGCAGCAAAGAGCACCGCTTTTTTTCTTTCTCTCTTTTTTTTTCCTTTTGTTTTTTATTATTATTTTTTGAATTTTTTTCTCTTTTTTTTAACTCACAAACAGATTATATGAACAAACGACTTCAAATGATCAAGTCTCTCTCTCTGTCTCTAGAGTAAGGCCCAACTCGAATATGTAGGATATGTGTATGCTAAATGCGGGGTGTAGAGTGGCCGAGCACAAATAACAAGCTGCGTACCAGCAGGTATTAGACCTGGATAGAGAAAAAAATTTTGACTCGGTTACGGATCTGTATTCAACTCGGGTTGTCACAGAAACCTTATTCACGTGTTCTCCACTCGGATTCAACACAACTATAGGACTGACTTTAGCAACAGATTTTCAGACTTGATTCCAAATAGGATATTGGGTTGGACTCGATGAAGACCGGCGAAATGAGGAATAAGAGTGGCAAAGTGTGTTACGAACTCGAAACTCTAAACGACTAAACTTATGACCAGCAAATCGACGCAACCGCTGCAACCAAAAACTCAACAAGCCCTAACTAAGAAGTACTAGTAATGGCTCAAAGAGTCTATGGGATTGTAGGAACTAATCTCCTATATATATGTATTTTTTTTGGCTTTTGTGGGGTGATAGGAAATAAAAAACAAAGGAGAAGAGGGGATCTCTCACCGATAAACCTTGCTCGATTACCAACTGATATGAAACCCGTGGGGTTTATTCCCGATGTTTCGATGAGAGTAGAAGATAGTTCGATTGATGATGAAGTCGACGTTCACGGCCCGACTACAACAGCCCAAGGACGTTGCGCCTTAGCAACCGATACACCGCCTCCAATGGTCGTCGTGATCTTGTGGTGCACGACAACCCGGCCACGAGGGCACTCGTCCTGCAAGCAATCGAGAACAAGCAAGAACAAGTGGAAACAAGCACTGAATTGCTGGATTAAATTAAAGGTTCACAACTGAAAACACAATATGGTGGGGTTCCGAAGATGAATGGCAGGCGGAAAACGCGCGCTGTAGCTGGTAGCAATAGCTAACTCTAATCAACAAAACCCAAGTGTTCTTGGCGGTGGCCAAGGGGTATAAAAACGTGAAGGGACGACCACAGAGGTGCCGGAGTCGTCCTCCAACCCTAGGACGCGTCCTTAGTGGACTCAACTTGATACACGGCCCGTTGGGCCAAAACTGGACAGTTCTGATATCCTTGCACTTAAATGAAGATTGCGGTCGACTCGGAGCAGATATAGACTTGATCTCGGATCCGTTGGAAAGTAGACTCCATGATCATTCCATGATGTGCTTGAACGCCCAAAACGGAGTCCGGACGAAGTCGTGGCAGCCATCAAAAGTCAGCCTTTTTCTGGAGTCCGAATCCAGCCAGCGCGAGTCCGTTTCCCTTTAGCTCCTGTCCATCGTTCCTAAGCAAAACAAGAGTGCAAACATTTCCATGGTCTAAACAGGATTGAAAAGAGCCTAAGAACGAACTCACTTGATTGTTCAATTGTCGAGCACGAGCACGCGTAATTGGTCCAAGTAATAGGGTCCTGTGTAGGTATGGACGTATCGATGGTGTTGATGTCCTCATCGGAAAGATCGCGGAGTCTACTTTCTAACGGATCCGAGATCACATCTATATCTGTTCCGAGTCGACTGCAATAGTGATTTAAGTACAGAGATATCAGAACTGTCCAGCTTTGGCCCAACGGGCCGTGTATCAAGTTGAGTCCACTAAGGACGCGTCCTAGGGTTGGAGGATGACTCCAGCACCCATGTGGTCGTCCTTCCACGTTTTTATACCCCTTGGCCGCCGCCAAGAACACTCGGGTTTTGTTTATTTTCAAGTTAGCTTAGCTACTTCATCGTACACGCGCACGTTGGCTAAACCGCCCGTATACTTGTATTCCGGACCCCACCATAGTTGAACTCAGTTTGAGAACTTCAATTCCATCTTGAAATTTCAGTTCTTGTTTACTTGTTCTTGCTAGTTCTTCGATTGCTTGCAGGATGAGTGCCCTCCTGGCCGGTGGTCGCACTTCCACAAGATTGCGACAACCATTGGAGGCGATGTATCGGTTGCTTAGGCGCAGCATTTTCGGACGGTTGTAGTCGGGCCGTGAACGTCGTTTCCATCCACCAAATCGAGTTATCTTCATCTCTCATCGAAAGATCGGCACCAAAACCCTCGCGGGTTTCTATCGATCGCTTCCTCGGACCGGTCTTTCGAGATCGCTTTCTCCGCCCGGTCGTTCAAGGCTCCTTCATCTACTATCTCTGTAATAGTAGCCTTGCGCTCCATCTTTATGGATGGCTTATCCAATACTTGAAGGAAAACACCGGGTGGAACCGCTCTGTCTTGACGACCCCAGTCTCGGCTAACTCATCCGCAGCAGAATTGTTTCCGCGCAAGTATATGAGAAAATCGAAGACCATCAAATTTGTCTTCAAGCTTCCCGACCTCTTGACGATAAGCGATCATATGATCATCATGAGCATCCCATACCTTGTTAACCCGACTTATTACCAGCATCGAATCACCATATACGTCTAGTCGCCCGACTCCTAATGAAACAACTACCCGAGTCCATGAAGCAAAGCTTCATACTCCGTAGTATTATTTGAAGCTCGAAATGCATTTATAATACATATCCGAGTGGTTATTTATGCGGGGTGAGAAGTACGACCCCAGCCCCCACGCCCGAAAGCTGCAGGGATCCGTCGAAGAACATCTCCCAATAGTCCAACGTCCGAATCCCCTTCGGGATTTATGTCTCCAACCATTCTCGTTATGAAATCAGCTAAAGCCTCGTCCTTTGATAGCTGTCCGCGAAGAAAACGTAATCTCATATTGCCCAAGTTCTATAGCCCACTTGACAACTTGGCCCATCGCCTCTCGATTTCGCACAATATCCCCAATGGCGAACCCAGTCTTAACTTGAATTGGATGCACTTGGAAATAATGTTTCAGCTTTCGAGAGGTTATCACTACAGCATATATTAACTTCTCGTAATCGGAGATACCGCATCCGTGATTCAGTAAGAACTTCACTTACACAATATACCGGATGTTGCACCAATTGCAGATGTCCCTCTTCCTTCCTGGTCGACCGCCAATACCGTGCTCACCACATGGGTTGTTGCGGAAATATATAACTCGAATGGTCTCATCCGGTTCGGAGGTACCAATACCGGAGGGTTGCTAAGGTATTCCTTGAGCTGATCAAACGCGACCTGTGCCTCGTCTATCCACTCAAACTTATCTTGCTTCTTAAGCAACTTGAAGAACGGAAGTCCACGGACTCCCGGCCTTGAGATGAAACAGCTAAGTGCAGCCATACCGCCCGTCAACTTCCGAACGTCCTTCAAGCAACTCGGGGTTTCATGTTGATAATCGTCTGGATTTTTCTCGGGTTAGCTTCGATGCCTCACCATGACACCAGATATCCCAGCAATTTCCGGAGCGAACTCAAAACACGCACTTTCCCGGATTAAGCTTCATGGAAAAATTCCGCAGATTATCGAAGGTCTCTCGCCAGGTCGGAGAGATCCTCGCTTTCGAGATTTTACCACTATATCATCGACATAAGCTTCTGCATTCCTTCCTAATCGTGAATCCAAGCAGCGTTGTATGCCGTGTTGATACGTAGCTCCGGCATTTTTTAATCCAAATGGCATGGTCGTATAGCAAGTATGCTCCGAAGGGGTGATAAACGCGGTCTTTATTTGATCTTCAACTTTCGGAGGTATTTGATGGTACCCTGAATAGGCATCGAGGAAGCAAAGACGCTCGCAGCTGGCGGTCGAATCAACGACTTGGTCAATCCGAGGCAGCGCGAAGGGGTCTTTGGGGCAAGCTTTGTTGAGATCAGTATAATCGACACACATTCTTAATACTTTAGTATTCTTTTTTGGTACAAGGACTGGATTGGCAAGCCAATCTGGATGATACACCTCCCTAATGAACTTAGCTGCTAACAACCTAGTTAACTCCTTCTTGATGGCCTCCTTGCGGTCTTGAGCAAACCTCCGGAGCTTCGTTTAATCGGCTTCGCATCGGGACGCACTAACGGTGCGTGCTCAATCTTCTCCCTAGGAACACCCGGCATGTCGAAGGCTGCCATGCAAAGATATCCCTATTTTCCTGGAGGAAAAGAATGAACGCGTTTTCCTATTTATCCCCCAAGTCAGCCCCTATATGGGTGACCTTGGAGGGGTCCGACTCATCAAGCTGAATAGTCTTGGAAACAACCGCATCGGTCTTCAATTTCTCCTTTGAAAATTTTCTTGGTTGGAACTTCATCTTCCAACCTTGCCCGTACTTCTAGAGCTTCGGCTACTTCTCCGATTTCTCGACGTTCATCCTCCGAATTGACCCGAGAGGCCAGTTCGATGCTATGTACTTCACAGGCGCAAGCGGTCTTGATATCGAGACCGGAACGATACCATTTGGTCATGGCATCTTCAGCATCAAGTACCGATAGTTCGGTATGGCCATAAACTTTGCTGAGCCGAGTCTTCCAAGTATCGCGTGATATGCTCGAATCAATGTCGGCTACCCGGAAGATAATATTCTCCTTCCTGTAGTTCCCCTTTGTCCCCAAAGTCACCGGCGAGAAATCTGCCCCAAAGGATAGCTGTTTCGACCGGGTATTATACCATGAAACGGTGAAACGCTGCAATCCAGATCAGCTACGGAGAGGCCAAGCTCGGCAGAGTTTTAGCAAAAAGGATATCCAAGCAACTTCCCCCATCAATGAAAGTTCTCTTCAATCGCACCTTCCGAACGATAGGAGCCGGAATGAGCGGATATCTACCAGCTTTCGGTAGTACCTCGGGATGATCAGCCCTACCGAACGTGATCGACACCTTAGACCACCGTAGATATTCAGGGGTGGCGAGAGCAATGGCGTTGACCTCTCGGAGCGCCAACTTCGCTCGCTTCGACTCGTACGCATCGTGGCCTCCATGGATCATGTTCACCTCCCTCGCTGGTTCCCGAAAACCTTCGTCATCTTCATTATCATCGCGCTCTTTATCCTTGCCGTCGTCGTCTCTCTGGTTCCTATGACCGGACCAGGGCGCTACCTTTAAAGCGAACCGAGCGAACGGCCTTAACAGGAAGCACTCTTTAGCTTTATGATTCCCATTATGAATCATGCAAGGGCCCTCCGGAAGTGTTTCGAACGAAAGTCGTTCTCTCGGACCTCTCTTGGGAGGCGCCGGCCGATCTCCTCCATGAGACCGGTCGACAGCTGCAACAAGGTGATCAGCCTTGCGCTTATTGTTATTCTTGGATCCAGATCGGTTGCCTTGGTCGTGCTTCGGATCCTTCCCTTTGTTCCCGCGCAAATTGACCACGTTTGACTCACCAGCAGCATAGTCATCTCGCTATCTTGAAGCACTCGACACCGTCATGGTAAGGTTCCGATTACGCCTTCCAATCTTGTGAACTAATGCTTCACTCCGGACGCCAGCTTGAAACGCCGCAATTACCTCGCTGATCAGGAACATTGGGGATTAAGGCCTTCTTGTTGCGAAACGCCCGATGAAGTCTGTAAGAGTCTCGTCGGGCTTCGCTTCAGCTCGTTGAGGTCGAAGTAGTTCCCTGGTTTCTCACAAGTCGCCTAAAAATTCTCCACGAACTTTTTGGTGAGATCCCCCAAGAAGAGATAGATCTCTCGGGTAAGGATTGCAACCACAAGCGTCCAGCCTGTTCCATGCACATGGGGAGGTAATTGGCTAGCACAAAAGTATCTCCTCCTGCTGATCGGATGGCGGTATTATACATACGGAGCCACTCAGCAGGAGGCGCTTTGCCGTCATACTTGTCAATGGCCCCGGGCTTAAATCCCCGGGGTATTTGCAAATGCGTAAATCTTGCGTGAAAGCAGGGATCATGTGACATCCCTCCGGGACACCCAGGAATCGGTACAGATGGGACACTCGACGAAGCGAGTTACAACAGGAACATCATCTCATACAAGCCAGAATATATACATCATGGTATAATATAACCAGGTTTTCAAAATACAAACATTCGTGCAGCGGAAATATAACATTATTGAAGTTTAACATCCTACGAGTATTCAGCGGAAGCTTGTACTATTATACAACCCAAAGGACTTTAAACGATCAACGTGACGTATCGAGCCCTTCGTACATCACGGTCCTCCCTCTTCAAGGCGTGGGGATGCGTTCCCATTGCAGGGAACCTCCCTGCGGACATTGCTCCTCTTCCGGGAAGCTGCCATACAAGTCGTGGTAATACAACTCGTTCCCCGAAAGGTAACGAACAAACCCCGAGTATTCTAATACTCAGCAAGACCGACCCGTCAACATGGCACGCTAAGGCCGACGCCTAGTATGCAAAGGCTTTCTGGCTGTGGGGTTTACTCCTTTGCAAAAACAGCATTAAAAAGGGTGGATCCTTACTTTCAATATTTTAGCTCAGTATTAAGTTCATTAGCCTTGACATTTGCAGCCTATCACTATTGCATTCAAGTTTGCAAGACAAGATAAAATAGATCATTACTCCTTTCATCTCTCAGCTTCATCTTCCATATAATTTACTACGATGTGACGAGCTAAACAAGCGGTACTCATTACTGCGAGGGACAGCGATTCGAATCGATTTATAACAGCTGGCAAAACCCGACTACACGACGTATACGCATCACACCGATCGTATACGACAACCTTGATGTGAACCCGTGAGGGTTTTGGCGTCGATCTTTCGATGAGAGTGGAAGATAATTCGATTGGTGATGAAGTCGACGTTCACGGCCCGACTACAACCGTCCAAGGACGTTGCGCCTTAGCAACCGATACACCGCCTCCAATGGTCGCCGCGATCTTGTGGGAGCGCGACCACCGGCCACGAGGGCACTCGTCCTGCAAGCAATCGAAGAACTGGCAAGAACAAGTAGAACAAGCACTGAAATTGCTAGATTTAATTGAAGGTTCACAACTGAAAACACAATATGGTGGGGTTCCGAAGATGAACGGGCAGGCGGCACAGGCACGCTGCAACAAGTAGCAAAGGCTAACTCTAATCAACAAAACCCAATCTGAAAAGTGGCGGCTATGGGGTATATGGGAGGGTGGAGGACGACCAGGACGTGGTGGGGGTCGTCCCCAAACCCTAAGACGCGGCCCCTATTGGGCCCCACTTGATACACGGCCCGTCGGGCCCAAAACTAGACAGATTTATGTCTCTGCAGCAAAACGACGATTGCGGTCGACTCGGAGCAGATATGGAGTTGATCTCAGATCCGTTGGAAAGTAGACTCTGTAAGCTTTCCAAATTGTGCTTGCACGCCCAAAACGGAGTCCGGATGAAGTCGTGGCGTCTGTCACAAGTTGACCCTGTCCTGCAGTCCGAATCCAACACGCGAGAATCCCCTCCCCTTCTTATCCTCTCCATCATTCCTAAGCAAAACAAGAACACACGTGTCTCGAGAGTCTAAATCAGATGGACATGAGCTTAGGAATGAACTCACTTGATAGTTTAGTTGGCGAGCACGAGCGCGGGTAAGAGGGCCAGCCGGAGTTGGTGTTATTGATGTTGTGGGAGGCGTGGGTGTAACGGAAGTAGTGATGTCCTCATCATCCTCCCCTTCTTGCATTTGAGTCGTCCTCGACTCAAGCTCATCTTCTTCTCCCAAATATGGCTTCAAATCTGCAATGTTAAATGTGGGGCTAACCCCATAATCTGCAGGAAGATCAAGCTTATATGCATTCTCATTAACTTTTTCTAGCACTTTAAAAGGACCATCAGCTCTAGGCATCAATTTAGATTTTCTCAATTCAGGAAACCTATCCTTTCTTAAGTGCAACCAAACCAAATCTCCAGGTTCAAAAATCAATTGCCTTCTACCTTTATCACCAGCAAGCTTATACTTTGCATTCATGCGCTCAATATTTTCTTTAGTTGTTTCATGCAACTTCAACATAAATTCAGCACGTTGTTTAGCATCAAAATTCAGTTTTTCAGAAGTAGGCAAAGGCATCAAATCAATAGGAGCACGAGGCAACAACCCATAAACAATCTCAAAAGGGCACATCTTTGTAGTAGAATGCATCGAACGATTATAAGCAAATTCAATATGAGGCAAACATTCTTCCCACATCTTAAGATTCTTCTTTAAAACAGCCCTTAACATAGTAGACAAAGTTCTATTCACAACTTCAGTTTGACCATCAGTTTGGGGGTGACAAGTGGTAGAAAACAAGAGCTTAGTTCCCAATTTGCCCCACAAAGTTCTCCAAAAATGACTAAGAAACTTAGCATCACGATCAGAAACAATTGAATTTGGCACACCATGCAAGCGAACAATTTCCCGAAAGAACAAATCAGCAATATGAGTAGCATCATCAGTTTTATGACAAGGTATGAAATGTGCCATCTTAGAAAATCTATCCACAACCACAAAAATACTATCACGTCCCCTCCTAGTCCTAGGCAAGCCCAACACAAAATCCATAGAAATGTCTTCCCAAGGAACGCTAGGAACAGGTAAAGGCATATACAAACCATGAGGATTCAACCGTGACTTAGCCTTTTGACATGTAGTGCAACGAGCAACAAATCTCTCCACGTCCCTCCTCATCTTTGGCCAAAAGAAATGACCAGCAAGTATGTCCTCCGTCTTCTTTGCTCCAAAATGCCCCATCAAACCACCTCCATGCGCTTCCCGTAACAACAACAAACGAACGGAGCTAGCTGGAATGCATAGCTTGTTAGCTCTAAACACAAACCCATCACTAACAATGAATTTGTTCCATGCCTTTCCATCTTTACAATTTAGCAACACATCTTTAAAATCAACATCATTCACATATTGTTCTTTAATTGTTTCCAAACCAAAGATCTTGTAATCAAGTTGTGTCAACAAGGTATATCTCCTAGACAAAGCATCAGCAATAACATTCTCCTTGCCTTTCTTGTGTTTGACAACATAAGGAAAAGATTCAATGAATTCAACCCATTTGGCATGTCTACGATTCAATTTTCCTTGACTACGAATATGCTTTAAAGATTCATGATCAGAATGTATGACAAATTCTTTGGGCCACAAATAGTGCTGCCAAGTTTCTAAAGAACGCACAAGAGCATATAATTCCTTATCATAAGTGGAATAATTCAGAACTGGCCCACTCAATTTCTCACTAAAATAAGCAACAGGTTTTCCATCTTGTAACAAAACACCACCCAATCCAATTCCACTAGCATCACATTCCAACTCAAAAGCCTTATTAAAATCTGGAAGTTGGAGAAGAGGTGCATGTGTCAACTTATCTTTTAGCATGTTGAAAGCGTTCTCCTGTTTGGTGCCCCAACAAAAGGGCACTCCCTTCTTCGTAAGCTCATTCAAAGGTGCAGCAATGGTGCTGAAATCCTTCACAAAACGGCGATAGAACCCAGCAAGTCCTAAAAAGCTCCGCACCTGGGTGATGGTCTTAGGTACAGGCCACCCATCAATAGCCTCAACCTTGGCCCGGTCAACTTCAATTCCCTGTGGAGTAACAACATAGCCAAGAAAAGAGACTCGATCCGTGCAAAAGGTGCACTTCTCAAGGTTACCAAATAAACGTGCATCACGTAAAGCATTAAAAACAGCACGTAAATGATCAAGATGTTCATCCATAGTTTTGCTGTAAATCAATATATCATCAAAGTAGACAACAACAAATTTTCCAATGAAAGCACGCAAAACCTCATTCATTAATCTCATGAAAGTGCTAGGTGCATTAGTTAACCCAAAAGGCATGACTAACCACTCATATAAACCGAACTTAGTTTTGAAAGCAGTTTTCCATTCATCTCCAAGTTTCATGCGGATTTGGTGATACCCGCTACGCAAATCAACCTTTGAAAACACAACAGCACCACTCAATTCATCGAGCATATCATCTAATCGTGGAATAGGGTGACGATATCGAATGGTGATATTATTTATAGCTCTACAATCCACACACATACGCCATGATCCATCTTTCTTAGGCACTAGAATAACCGGAACAGCACAAGGACTAAGAGACTCACGCACATAACCTTTATCAAGTAGTTCTTGCACTTGGCGCTGAATCTCTTTCGTTTCTTCCGGGTTTGTCCTGTATGGTGCACGGTTGGGCAATGAAGCACCGGGGATGAGATCTATCTGGTGCTCAATTCCTCGAAGTGGTGGCAGCCCCGGTGGTATTTCACTTGGAAACACATCAGCAAACTCCTGCAAAATGTTAGCAACAGCAGGAGGCAAAGAATGTTGCATATCGTGAAGGGAAATCAAAGCATCTTTGCATACCAAAGCATAGGCAACAGAAGTGCAAGCAATTAGTTCAGTTATATCAGATTTAGTAGCAAGCAAGCATTGTCCCTTCAAAGATATCTCATTTTTCTTATCACATTCAGATTTAGCATTCTTATCATTCTCACTTTTAGCAAGCTCCTGAGATTTAACCTTTCTAGTTCTAGCTAGATCATCATGTAGAATAGCTTCAGGAGACATAGGATGCAAAACAATTTTCTTATCATGGTATAGAAAAGAGTACTGATTTGTTCTACCATGATGCATAGAATCTCTATCAAATTGCCAAGGTCTACCTAGCAGAATATTGCAAGCTTGCATAGGCACAACATCACATTCAACAACATCCTTATAAGAGCCAATAGCAAAATTAATTCGCACAAGTCTAGTTACCTTTGCCTTACCACTATTATTCAGCCATTGAATGTAATATGGATGTGGATGTGGTTTGGTAGTAAGTCCAAGCTTCTCCACCATGTCACTGCTAGCCAAGTTGTTGCAGCTACCTCCATCAATGATCATGCGACATGAACGCTCCTTAACTACACACTTTGTTTGGAACAAGGTGTGTCGCTGATTTTGCTCCGCCTTCTCCATCTGTGTGCTGAGCACACGTTGGACAATGAGGCTCTCATAACGCTCAGCTTCAGCTGCACCAATATGTTCTTCTAGATGTCCATCACTACCTGCATGGTCAGCCGCAAGCAATGCAAGTGTATCATCATCAAAATCACTAGCAGTAAGAATACTCACCATCATCTTTGATAACCAAGACCCGCTTGCTTGGACAGTCACGCATCACATGTCCGAAGCCCTTGCACCTATGACATTGAACTTCCCTAGTTCTTCCTGTAGATGCAACCGAAGAAGCGCTCTCCGTAGGCTTGATGGGAGCCTTGGTTGCTGCAATAGAGGGAGTAGAGCGTGGCTTGTTGGGTGTAGAAGATGTCGTCCGAGCGGAGGAAGAAGGTGGTGGTGGAGCACGTGCACTTGGAGAAGTAACAGTGCGTGGCTGCCATGAAGTATTTTTCCCTGCAGAAATGTTAGCCTTGAAGCTTGCATGTCGTCCCTGCACTTCCCTTTCAGCTTTACAAGCAACATGAAACAAACTTGTGAGGTTAGTGTAATCTTTATATTGCACAATGTCAAAAATCTCTCTGTTTAAACCCCCCACAAATCTAGCCATAGCAAATTCTTCTCCCTCCTGCAAATTACAACGAAGCATGCCCATTTGCATTTCCCGGTAATATTCCTCTACACTTTTAGTTCCTTGTCTCAAAATTTGCAACTTGTTTAACAGATCACGTGCATAATATGAAGGTACAAATCTACCCCGCATGACCCGTTTTAAAGCATCCCAAGTCTGTGGTATGTTATTAGGATTTTTCTTGCCATGTTCTATCCACCAAACAGAAGCAAAATCAGTGAACTCACTAGTAGCAGCCCTAACTCTAGCATTTTCAGGAAAATCATGACAAGCAAACTTTTGATCAACAGCTATCTCCCAAGTAATGTATGCATCAGGATCATATTTACCATCAAAAGGAGGTATCTTAAATTTAATCTTTGAAAATGCATCATCGTTGCGTACCTCACGGCGACGGTGACCACCCATACCACGACGATTACGCTCGTAGTCGACGGCGAGGACGAGCGTCAAGATCATTGAGCTCACTATCCGCACCATAGTCTTCACCCCAGCTTGTCCTCAACCTCTTCCTCGTCTTCTTCACCTCTCCTGTCCTCGTGTCGCTGGTTGCCGCCGTTAGCCATGAGATCGTCAAAACGCCTCAATAAAGCACCAAGGCTTGTATCCATACGAGTAATGGATGCCTCCATGGTCCCAAGCTTGGTGTTGGTGGTGATTTGGGAGGCCTCCAGCTGCCCAATCTTCTCATTCGTCACCTGCAAATCTCCATCAAGTCCTTCTATGTGCAGCTTCACTTTGCGCTCAAAGTACCCTATGATGCCCTTTGTGCGAGGAGAATGTCCTTCCAAGTCATCTTTGTCCGAACCTGCCATGGTTAGGTGCACAAGAACAAACAAATAGAGAACAAGTGAAGAAACAAAAACCAAACCCTATACTACTAGGATGTAGCTAATGCAAGGCTCTCACTCTCAAGCTGAACCACAAGCTCTTACCAATTCTTACCTTGCTCGACAAGAGGGGTCGGCAACCAACAAGTCAAGCAACCTAGGAGGAAGTGTATCGGTGCCGTAGCAACAAACCCCGTCAAGCTATATTCGAGTATGTGGAGCTATAGGTGGGCTGAAAGTAAAGAACAAGGAAGTACTAGCACCACGTTAGTTATAAAAAGCAAGCTGAATAATCGTTCAACGGCGGTACCTTGCTGGTCCTAGCCTAGACCGTATTAGAGACGTGAGCCTAGACACAAGGGAAGTCACCAAGCACCACCGAACAAAGAAAAATAATCAGCCCCTCCTCTCTCCTTTTCTTTTCTTTTTCTTTTTATATATATTTTTTTATTTTCTTTTTTTTTCTGATTTTTTTTTCAGGGGTTCCTCAAAACTGAAAATAGGAACAAAGGGAACACAAAAGAGCAAGTCACCACATAAACTTTTTCTGGAGAGAGCAAGGGTAAAAAGGTAATTAAAAGAGTAAGGCCGAGCACAAATATGAATGATATGTGTGTGCTGATTGCGGAATATGGAGTAGTATTGAACTATACCGAAACCGGTGGGAAAGCGGCCCGGATACAAAACTGAACTTGAGTCAAGCGCGGCCTGTATTCTACTCGGTTAACACATCCGTAAACACTTGTTCTTCAACTCGGACTTGATTCAAAACCAGATACAGAGTGGGACTCGATCAAGACTATCGAAAGGAGAAATAGAAGTGACCAAACGTGTTGCGAACTCGAAACTCTAAACGACTAGACTTATGACCAGCAATTCGACGCAACCGTTGCAACCGAAAACTCAACAAGCCCTAACTAAGAAGTACTAGTAAAAGGCTCAAAGAGTCTTATGGGATTGCAGGAAACTAATCACCTATTTTTTTTTGGCTTTTCCGGACGATAGGAAAAATAACAACAGAAAAGAACAGGAGGTCTCTCACCGAACAACCTTGCTCGATTACCAATTGATGTGAACCCGTGAGGGTTTTGGCGTCGATCTTTCGATGAGAGTGGAAGATAATTCGATTGGTGATGAAGTCGACGTTCACGGCCCGACTACAACCGTCCAAGGACGTTGCGCCTTAGCAACCGATACACCGCCTCCAATGGTCGTCGCGATCTTGTGGGAGCGCGACCACCGGCCTCGAGGGCACTCGTCCTGCAAGCAATCGAAGAACTGGCAAGAACAAGTAGAACAAGCACTGAAATTGCTAGATTTAATTGAAGGTTCACAACTGAAAACACAATATGGTGGGGTTCCGAAGATGAACGGGCAGGCGGCACAGTGCACGCTGGAACAAGTAGCAAAGGCTAACTCTAATCAACAAAACCCAATCTGAAAAGTGGCGGCTATGGGGTATATGGGAGGGTGGAGGACGACCAGGACGTGGTGGGGGTCGTCCCCAAACCCTAAGACGCGGCCCCTATTGGGCCCCACTTGATACACCGGCCCGTCGGGCCCAAAACTAGACAGATTTATGTCTCTGCAGCAAAACGACGATTGCGGTCGACTCGGAGCAGATATGGAGTTGATCTCAGATCCGTTGGAAAGTAGACTCTGTAAGCTTTCCAAATTGTGCTTGCACGCCCAAAACGGAGTCCGGATGAAGTCGTGGCGTCTGTCACAAGTTGACCCTGTCCTGCAGTCCGAATCCAACACGCGAGAATCCCCTCCCCTTCTTATCCTCTCCATCCTTCCTAAGCAAAACAAGAACACACGTGTCTCGAGAGTCTAAATCAGATGGACATGAGCTTAGGAATGAACTCACTTGATAGTTTAGTTGGCGAGCACGAGCGCGGGTAAGAGGGCCAGCCGGAGTTGGTGTTATTGATGTTGTGGGAGGCGTGGGTGTAACGGAAGTAGTGATGTCCTCATCAAACCTTTCCCGCTAGCACCGACGTAAGACTAGCCATTTCCAACTCCCCCGGGAGTATGGCGACTCCACGACTTCCCTCGTGGCCGACCCATCTCCCTCCCGTGAGACTAACCACTCACTAACAGCCGGCAAAAGAGAGCCGGCTACGCTACATCTCTCGGGGCGATAGGGTACATCAGCTTGCTGGGCCCATGATACCGGCGTGTAGTACGGTACATTCAAACTTGTTCAACTAAGCCGACAACGGTACGGTCCTTGACCGACACGGACGGGGCTACCACCTTGCAAGACCTCAACCGTCTTGCCCTTTCTCCTACGGGGCCCGTCCGGTCTCAGCCTTATTAACACTCTCATCATCTTAGTGTCACACGAAACCCTTAAAGCCTCCATGCTTTAAGATTCCCTAAACATCTTCCGTTGCGACTATGAATTAAGCTTAGCCTCTATTGAGCTACCCGTACCAAGTATAGAATAAACAAACGGAAACCTACCATAATGCAACTAGGGTGTCAACCATTCCCTAACACCTAATGCACAAACATAACTCGTACTATGTGATAAAGTAAAATATTTGAAAACATAGGTAGGATGCACCGGGGCTTGCCCGGATACTGTTCGGAGTTAGCTTCCTCGGCGCGTGGGTCGACCTTGAGATTCCCGTCTCCGACTCGACCTCGGTGGAACCTCGATCACCTCGTAACCTAGGTAGACCAACAATGCGTTGCGAATCACAATCATGTATGCATGAATGCTCGGGATAAAATTATGAAAGGGTTTCATTAATTAAGTCCAATGATTAATAATTAATAATTAATGCTTCATCACCTTGGTTAATTAATAAATCATGAATAAGCATATTCATTAAGCAATAATTAACAATTGATTATGCTAATTAACAAATGTTTAATCAAGGTTATTAATTATTAATTTGTCCTGTTCCTTAATTAATTAATTAAGTTCACTAATTACTTAGGTTTAATAATTAATCATTATTCGTGTTTATTAAGCAATAATTAAATCATTACTTTAAACGACATGTGATAATAGGCTAATAAATTGGAAACACATGGAATAATAAAGTTTAAGTTTAAATTTGGAAATATGATTTTCACAATTAATTTCGTCTATGAGTATCTCCTTCATCTAATTAAATTATTTTTCTTCATTAAACATTTAATTAGCATAAAATAATAGCTTTTCTTTAAACAAAGAAAAGGATTAATTACTATTTATGAAATAAAATTACTAAAAATACATATTTTATTTCATAAACAAATAACTCTTATTTTTCTAAGTCTAACAAAGTTGGTTTTGTATTTTTCCGATTTTTAATGAATTTTCTACGAATTTTTGAAAATCAAAAATGCCTTTGTGTCACGAGTCGGGCCACGGGGTTGACCGCACGAAATCTCGTGTAGCCACACGCGATCCAGCGCGCGTGTGGCCTGCGGTGCGGCACCACCGCGGCGGCGGAGACACGGCGGCGCGGTCACCGGACTTGGCCGCCGGTGCTCCAAAGCTCGCCGTGACGCTACCAACCTACCCTACTCGCTCATGACGAACCCAACCGTGGTGACCAACTTGCATGAGCTCGCCTCCGAGCACGCCGGCGGCGAGGTCCGGACGTGGCGGAGCTTCGACCACGGCGTGAGCTCACCACGATGAACAAAATTTGGGGAAAAACCTACCGACACGTACTACGGAGCATGAGCAAGAGCGGCAAGGGTTTGCACGGCTCCGGAGACGGCCGGAGAATGGAGCTCACCGTGGGGTGCGGACGGCGGTGAACGGAGCTCCGGGAAGATGGGTGAATCCGTGGCACCCTTCATGAAACATGCTATTGTAAGTGCACCGAGGGGTAGAGGAGCCTCTTGCGTACCTATAGGAAGAGAAAGGAAGACCAATTGCTCACCGTTGCAGTTCAATTTGAAGGAGCGGCGGTAGAACGACGGTGAGGTCTCGATGAGGGAAACGGTCTCGCCTCGACGGAGCAAAGTGACTCAGCTCGATTGCAAGTGTTGAGAAGCTTCGTGAGGTGATTGCGGAGCTTGTGGTGGCGATGGCGTGGATGGGGAGGGACCGGAGCGGCCCGGCGGCGCCGCTCCGCAGGCGGCGGAGGAGCGGTGAGGCGCGGAGTGAAATGAGAGGAAGAAGAAGGGAAGGCGAGGCCGGGAGGGGCTTTTATCTTGCCCGGAGAGGTGGCAAGGGCGCCGAGCAGGCAGCTGCGCAAGCAGCTGCGTGCTCGCTGCGTGGCGACGCCGCCGAGAGGCGGTTCCCGCGGGTGGCGCCGAGAGCGCGGTGAGAGAGAGAGAGAGAAGAAGAGACCGGCGCCGGGGCCAGCTCCGGAAACTTTGCAAAAATGCCCCTCGGCTTTCGGAAAATTAAAAAGTGGCTTTCTCGGTGCTCCTAAAATTCCACGAAAATTCAGGGGTGTAATTGAAAGTATTTTAGGCATTTTTCCTATTAAGTCCAGGGTAGGTTTCCAAATTATTTTTGAATTAAAATTCCATAACTAAATTAATAAAAGAAGCTTTGTTTATTTCTTGTAACTATTTTTACAAGGCAAAAACCATTTCAGGAGATTTTCATAAATCTTTATAAGATCATTAAGCCATAGAAAATGCTAAACCTATATTTTCCTCCTATTTAATTTCTTTTTAAGCACTTCCTTTCTTCTTTATCTATTTTTGATATTTTATGTGTATGTTATTAACACAAAATTTGATATCTTCCAAAATGCAACAATTTGATGCAATGCCCATGATGACATGAAATGCATTATTTTTCTCGAGAGTTGTTACAGACCCTCCCCTTACAGGAATCTCGTCCCGAGATTCACGATCGAAACGACTAGGCGATAGTGCTAAAGAACTTAGGGTAGTTTGATCGGAGAAACTCCTCTTGCTCCCAAGTAGCTTCAGCTTCCGAGTGATTACTCTATTGGATCTTGTAAAACTTTATAGTCCGATGTCGAGTCACTCGTCCTTGGTGTCGAGAACTTTAACCGGTCGTTCGTCATATGTCAAGTCCGGTTGTAACTCGTTCCACCTCGATCGTCGGTATATCCATTGGTGGTTTTAAACACTTCTTCGGTTGAGATACATGAAAGATGTTATGGATACCTGCCAAGTGTGAGGGCGTTTCGGACGATATGCCACGACTCCACATCTTTCCAGGATTGGAAACGGTCAAATGTATCGTGGTGCTAACTTGCCCTTGATTCCAAATCTTTGAACACCTTTGGTAGGAGATACTCGAAGATAGACTTGATCTCCAACCTGAAATACTAATTCTCGACGTCTTTTATCGGCATAGCTAATCTGTCGAGATTTAGCCCTCTTAAGGTTCTCGCTGAATGAGACGTACTTGTTCTTCTCGCATCCCTTACTAGATCCGGTCCGAAGATTACTCTTTCTCCACTTTCGGACCAATTCGTAGGTGTGCGGCAACTACGTCCATATAGATCTTGGAACGGTGACATTCCCGCACTCTCTTGATAGCTGTTATTGTATGAGAACTCGGCCAATGGTAAACATTTCTCCCAATCTTTACCATAGGTCAAGACACATGCTCGAAGCATATCCTCGAGATATTGATTGATCCTTTCTGTCTCGTCCATCCGTTTGAGGATGATATGCTTGAGCTTCGTATCAATCTTGTCCCCAATGATTCATGTAGTTCCTCCCAAAATCTGGAGACAAATTGCGTTCCTCTATCCAATATAATGGTCTTCGGCACTCCATGTAAACAGAGAATATGAGTGATGTACAGCTCGGCATACTTCTCAGCGAGTGTACCGCGTATGTACCGGTATGAAGTGAGCAGACTTCGTCAATCTGTCCACAATAACCCGGATAGAGTCATGTTTTCGTGGGCTTAGTGGTAACCCAACGATGAAATCCATGCCGATGTCTTCCCACTTCCATTCAGGAATACTCAAAGGTTGTAAGGGTCCCGCTTGCTTCAAGTGCTCGGCTTTGACCCGCCGACGGACATCACACTCATTGACATACTTGGCTATTTCTCGCTTCATGCGTGTCCACCAAAATTTTTGCTTCGGATCTTGATACATCTTATTGGTTCCGGGATGAATAGAATATTTGGACATATGAGCTTCATCCATTATCCTCTTGCGAAGGGATAGATCTTTCGGTACTACCAATCGATTCTTGAACCAAATAACTCCTTCGTTATCTTCTCTCGAAGCATTTGACTTCGCCTTTCTTGAGTCGTCTTCTTATATGTCCCATACCAACACTTTTCTCGTTGAGCTGCTATCTCTTCTTCACGAATGGTAGGGATAAGAGCCAGATTGGTCAATGCTCCATGCGGAACAAGCCGAAGATTTGCCTCATCACTTTCGGGTGGAGGTGCTTGAATCAAGAGTTGAGCCATGAGATTATTGCAACGAACCTTGCGACTTAAAGCATCGGCTACCACGTTCGCCTTGCCTGGATGATAGTGAATTTCCAACTCATAATCCTTTATTAACTCCAGCCATCTTCGTTGGCGCATGTTCGGATCTGCTTGGGTGAAAATGTACTTAAGACTTTTGTGGTCGGTGTATAAATGTACCAAATTACCCAAGAGATAGTGCCTCCAACCTTTTAATGCAAGTACCACAGCTGCTAGTTCCAGCATCATGTGTAGGATAATGTTCTTCATGACGCCTTAGTTGTCGAGATGCATAGGCAATCACTCGACCTTCCCGCATTGGAACGCATCCAAGTCTTGTTCCCGATGCATCGCAAGTATACATCAAAAGGCTTTGTCGATCTCGGTTGAGCGAGTACTGGAGCTGTGGTCAGCAATTTCCTTAATGTTCGAAAAGCTTCTTCACATTCTTTGCTCCATACATACTTCTTATCCTTTTTCAATTGTTTAGTCATTGGCTTGGCGATCTTCGAGAAGTTTGGAATAAATCTTCTGTAGTAACCAGACCAATCCTAAGAAACTTCGGATTTGCGAAACCGACTTCGGCGGCTCCCAATCCAAGTACTTCTTGAACTTTGTCGGGATCAACCGCCACTCCTTCAGACTCGATATCACATGACCTAGGAACGGCACTTCCTTCAACCAAAACTCACACTTGCTAAACTTAGCATATAGCTGATGACCCCTTAGTCGTTGCAACACCACTCGTAAGTGATTAGCATGTTCCTCTTCCGACTTAGAGTAGATCAAGATGTCGTCAATGAACACTACGACAAACTTGTCCAGCTCAGGCATGAATACGGAATTCATGAGATACATGAAGTGTGCTCGGTGCATTGGTCAATCCAAAAGACATTACCGGATACTCATAAAGTCCGTATCTTGTGGAGAATGCGGTCTTCGGTATATCTTCGACTCTTATCTTAATCCGGTGATACCCCGAGCGAAGATCTATCTTGGAGAAGACTTTGGCTCCCATCGGTTGATCAAACAAGATGTCAATCCTCGGAAGAGGGTACTTGTTCTTGATGGTGACCGAATTTAGAGGTCTATAATCCACACATAGCCTCAATGTCTTATCTTTCTTCTTCACGAATAAAGTTGGGCATCCCCATGGCGATGAACTTGGATGTATGTATCCCTTGTCCAATAATTCCTTTAATTGTACCTTCAACTCGCCAGCTCATTTGGCGGCATCCGATATGGTCTCCTTGATATTGGTGCTGTTCCAGGCTGTAATTCTATCTTAAACTCTACCGCTCTGTCCGGCGGCAGTCCCGGCAAGTCGTCTGGAAAGACATCCGGGTACTCACGGACTATAGGTATATCTTCCAGACTTTTACCTACAACCTTATTCACCATTGGCAGCATAGTTTGAGGAAGAGTTAAGAATAAGCAATCTCGACCATGAACAGGAGAGTTCGGATATACGGCTCGAGATGCTATATCCAATACTGCCTTATGGAAATCCATCCATTGCATGCCAATAATGGCATCTAACCCTTGCCCATCCAATATGATCAATGAAGTGGAATAAACCTTGCTATCCAATTTTAATGGCATATTGGCAGCTTCTTCATTAGTAAGAATTTTACCCCCGGTGTTGAAATGATATGAGCACATAGCAACTTGGATGGTATGATGCGATGCTTAGCAACATATGACTTGCTGATGAAATTATGCGTAGCTCCCGAATCAAATAAAACCATAGCAGGATGATCAGCGATAGAAAACATACCCGCTAAGATTTGTCCTCCTTCGGGTAGCTCCTCAGCCGTAGTAAAGTTGGCACGGCCGGTCTTCCTCGGTGTATTCTTGGCTGGTGCCCTCGGCTGATTTTGCGGCTGTCCTTGAGGTCTAGGTGCATATGGTGCCTTCGAGGATATGGACAACTGCGGTAATAATGCCTTGGACGGCCACAATTGAAACATGGTGGTCCATTCTGTTGCGGTGCTTGATTTGCCGGCCCGGGATTCTCGAGTATTCTGCTGCTGATAGGGCGGACGATATTGATTTGGCCGCTGTTGCTGAGGTTGTTGTGGTGGCTGAGACTGCCGGTAGTAATTTGGACGAGAATGCGTGTGCTGATAACGCTGACCCGAGGGTGCAGTGTAGACCAGCCTATATTTTGACGGTCCGCCACTTCCTTGTCCGGTAGCCGGCCTCTTCTTGTTCTTCTCCGTCCGATGAAGACGGATAGAATCTTCCGGCGCGATAGCGTCGCTTACAAAGTCGGTGAAGCCATCGGTCTCGTTTAGCACCGGGCGTGATCGCAGCTTGGTACTCATTCCTTTCTTGAACAGATTCTTCTTCTTGGCATCCGTGTCCACATGTTCGGGAGCGTATCGAGCAAGACGGTTGAATACCTTGGAGTAGGTATGCACATTCATGTCGCCTTGCTTCAGGGATAAGAACTCCTTCCTCTTCCGATTCATTAAACCTTCTGGAATATGGTGCTCCCTGAAGGCTTTGGTGAACTCGGCCCATGAAATTTGATGACCTGGAGGAAACATTGCTTTGTAGTTGGCCCACCAAGCTCTAGCAAATCCTTGCAATTGCTGGGAAGCGAAGAGAGTCCTCTCGATGATCGGTGCATGGAAACAACTCCAGCTTTGACTCAATGGTGCGGAGCCAATGGTCAGCCTCCAATGGTTCTCCCGCATCCGAGAAAGTCGGAGGGCGAACCGACAAGAAGTCCGAAAAGGTCACCCTCTCTTCCGGTCCATTCCGGCCTTGATGACGTTCCTGCGGAGCGAGTGTTGCGGACCAATTGCTCCAATAATTCTCGCTGCTCCGCGCGAGAATCCAAGCATGAGCGGCGATGGCCTGCGCCGGTGTCGGGGGTGGTGGTGGTGTTTCCGCCCGCGTTGAGAACTTTCTCGGCTCATCACGTCTCCTTGTTCCAACCATTCTGTCCAAGAAAATTTTACGTTAGACATCTTCATTCCAACATAATAATGGAAGAAACAGGAATACATGAATGAGGAATTCCAAATGAAACTTATGCAACAACCATCTTTATTAGAACAACCACCAAATCCATAAACACGTGCTCATACATCCATGTTACAACGATTCCTAAGATACACTCATGCGTGGCTACATCACGCTCGTTATTTAACTAGCGCCTAATTTACATACTAGTTTTCTCACTTGCTACTAGCTAGCACTCTACTCTTCTTCACGAAGCCCGGACGTCACTTCTGGCTCATGGAACTGCTCTGTCTCGGATTCCGCATCCTCCGAGTTGTGGAATCTCCGTGAAGTCTATGACGGAATCCACGTCCATTATCTCTTCAGGATCCTCCTCTTCTTCTTCAGATTCAGCCTCCATAAGATTTTCCTGCACTACTGGTTCATCCTCGGGAGGTTGCTGTCCTATTGCTGCATTCAGTATTGCATTGTGTGCCTGCAGTAGATCTTGCTCTAACCGAGTGATCGGGGCATGTGCGTTTGCCAGCTGTTGATTCTTAAATTGAATCTGCTGCTCCTTGTTTAGCAACTGCGCCTCTCTAAGTGCTAACAACTCCTCCTTTTCCTGCAGCTGTCTCTCCAGCCTTGCTACACGAACATCCTCCCTTTGTCCTCTTACTTCACTCACACCGGTACTCGTGTCTGTCCATCTCTGTGGAGAAGTAAGAATATCAGATACAAGCAGAAACTATTCCTATTATTTCAGCAATTCTTTTATTCTAGCAACTGCATAGATATATATTACTACCACTTCTTTTTTCATTATTTATTGTTTGTACAACTCAAACCCACTTTTCATACACTCCCATCCGGCCAACACCTACTAGTACCCTATCTACATCTGACCTATGTCAGCAAAATGTGGCTATCCTCCTACATCGGTGAAGTCACAACACAACTAGGCCGACGGCGCGTGGCTGTCGGCGTCCGACTCGACGTCCTCTCGCCGGTGAGGCGGGTGGTGGCTCGTAGTCCATCCCGAGAGACCTCCTCGGCGTCGTCCGGTGGACCCCTGCTGCTGCTGCTGCAACTGCTGGAACTGCTCAAGTAGGTCGTCGTGGTCGTGGATCGGGGTGTGGTGTGCGTCGGCTACCCCGTCAAACATCGCCTCAAGCTCAGCCATCCGGTCCTGCACCACGACCAGCGTCTCCACGAGCGTGATTACGCTGCGCTGTCATCTCAGCCAACCGTAGCTCGTGCTCCTCGTCGGCCTCGCGCGCGGCGTCTCGCTCCTCGGTGACCGCGGTCAGCTGTGCGTCCAACGCTATAGCTGCCCCGCGAAACCCGTCACGGTCCTGGGCAACCTCCACTAGCTGCTCCTCCAGCTCGGCGATCCTGGCGTGGGATCTCTCGAACCTCATGGCAGTCCACACGACAGCGGTTCTTCCAAGCGCCAAGCTGTCGGTCCCGACTCTGCGTCCGCAACTCCGGATCGTGGACCCGCTGCTCCAGCTCTGCGACGTGTGCAGCCCGTGTGTCCTCCTCCTCCCGAGCGCGCTTCCTACCGCGAGTCATCGGCATCTGCAGGGAACATGTTTAAACAAGTTAAACACCTAGGAATCGGTACAGAGGGACACTCGACGAAGCGAGTTACAACAGGAACATCATCTCATACAAGACAGAATATATACATCATGGTATAATACCGTTGACGTCAAAAGTCGCCAACACACGGGCCGGTGGCAGTTCGGCCAGAACCAACAAGGCGGTTCGGCCCGAACCGTCATGGTGGCCCCCTGGCCCCACTTTCTACGGCGGTTTGCCCGCCTACGGAGGTCGGTTCCACGCGCATTAAATGCCACGACCTACGAAACCGCCTCCGGGAGCCGACCTTTCAAGCCTATATAAGGAGGGGTACCCCCCTCCTTAACACACACAACAACACAAGGATCATTCTCTCCTCACACTAGAAGTTTAGAGGCTTTCTAGGTAGTGCTAGGCTTAGTAGTGGGCTGCCTCATTGCTCCCAAAGTCTTGTGGAGAATTGGGTATAGCTCTTGTATCCTCTCTTTATGAGACTTGATCATTCATCTATGGAATACTTTCGTTCATATCCTTGTCATGAGCTTTATAGAGTAATCATGATCTTGTTTGATCGTTCATCGTTCGTTCATATAAGTTCGTCGTTCGTTCTTCGTTCTTCATTAATAGAAGATGAACTCATATCGAATGTTCTTCGTTCGTTCATACTTGATCATCGATTACTCCTGATCTTACTTGATTAATTGCCGTTCGTCGCTCATTCTTGAGCGGCAAGCATCTACATGACTTAGTGCTAGCTTTGATCCTTTCGTCTAGCTTATGCTAGTTAGGCTAGTGTTCTTATGAATAGGCTTCGGGTTCATCGTCCCGCAAGGGTGCTCTAGATTTACCACCATGTCGGTGCCTCGAGGGATCTAGAGTTGTGGTTAGTGGCAGCCGGCACGGTGCTTGGGGTTATCTACCCACCGTTGAATGTGCTTCGTGTCCCACGGTTTGTAGAGGTAGGTGACAAGAAGTGACAGCCTTGTCATCCAAAGTAATCCTCCACGTTCGGGCATGGCATAGGAGTCTAAAAAGCCGGAGTCGCGAGGCGGACCTCGCGTAAGACGGATCTCCCGATGATGCCTAGGCATTAGACGCTTGCTTGCGCTTGCATGATCTTGGATGTTAGGTAGAAGCTGCGCACTCATATGAATGTTGTATCATTAGGAGTAGTGGTGCTGCTAGTCTAGTTTAGCTTTATCTAGGATCGCCTCTATCCCTTTTATAAGAGAATGCATCGCCTTGGTGTGTGTCACACTATCCTCAACTTATTGCTCCTAACCCCTGCATTGGAATGTGAATACTTCATCATTCTTTTGTAACACCATGAACATAAGTACTCTTATCAACCATGTCTTCCTTTGGGAAAATATAAATACGATACCCTTGAATACTCTCGGGTGAAATGCTACAACGGGTTATCCAGTCAGCTTGCGGATATTCATGACCCACCTTATAATACATATCTAGTACTTGTCTTGGATGTGGATTATTTGGTTAAATAGTGCAAGTGACTTAAACCCTTGGCTCTCCCGCGGTCACGTGTTTCTTTCCGCGTGACCTTAAGAGATGCCAACAAGCATTCTAGCGCCGTTGCTAGGGAAGACATTGGTTAATAAGAATACAATGAATGTTCATGATTACACTTGATGATGATTTAATCATTACCTTTGCAGGCTAACCTTGATCTGTTTTCTCTTCAATGTGAAAACGAGGATAGTGCATGCGTGGATTCAACTTGCAGAAAAACTTCGTTGATAATCCAGAGGCTCTTGCGAGAAAGACTCGACCTCGCGTCGTTGTCTCTCCTCAAGAACCCACGACAAGCGAGCCCGCATCTTCCGCACCATCAACCTCAACACTCATGGCTGAAAGGACCCTTCGTGACTACTCTGCGCCCTCACGTCGCCAATGTGCCCATTGGGCCCAAGCGTCGACAGCTGGTGCTGCGGGACTTGACATCAAGTCCGGCCTCATCACTATGGTGCAAGCCATTCCCTTTTGTGGAAAGGCCTCAGAGGACGCCAACTCTCATCTCCAACGGTTCCTGGAAATATGCAACACATCGACCACGGCGGAGCCAACCAAGATGCTATCAAACTCACTTTGTTTCCCCTATCCCTCCTTGGGAAGGCGAAAGCAGTGGTTTTATGCCAATCGTGCAAGCATTGACACTTGGAACAAATGTTCCACGGCGTTCCTCGCCAAGTTTTTCCCGATGGGCAAAACCAATGCCCTTCGTGGAAGAATTGCAAGTTTCCGACAAGCGACAAACGAATCCATGCCAGAGGCATGGGAAGGCTTCAAGAATACATTACGGCCTGCCCTCACCATGGGATGGAGGAATGGCTCATTCTTCAACACTTCTACAACGGGTTGACACCAACAACCAGTGGACATATGGATGCCGCTGCTTGGAGGAGCCTTCTTCTCCAAAACTGTTGCCCAAGCAAAAGAACTCATAGAGAAGATGGTCTCCAATCAAGGGTGGAGCGATGATCGACTCAAACACGCGCAAGAGGCGTACACCCTGTCAAGGAGGTGGACATGCTTGTCCGCCAAGGTTGACCTCCTCATAAAACGCTTGGACTGAACACAACGCAAATGGTGGTGTTCATGCATTGGACTCACACATGACGTGTGAGGAGTGCGAGAACAACGGCCACATGGGGAAGGATTGCCCCCATACCCATGAAGAAGTGTTCTACATGAACAACAACAACGGGTATCGTCCAAACGGAGGACAAGGGTACAACCAAAACCGACCATCATATCAAGGAGGTAACAATTTTTACGGCTTTAACAATAATCAGCCTTCCTTGAAAGATTTGGTTTATGGCCAAGCTAAAATTAACGAATCTATCAACAAAAAGCTTGCTGCCAATGATAAAGTCTTAGAAAACATAAGCTGCACAAATAGAAGGTTTCTCCTCTGCTTTCAAAAATCAGTGAGCTTTAATAAAATGATTGAAACCCAAGTTGCTCAGCTAGCTGCTCTTATTCCTGGTTCTAATTCAGGGAAGATCCAGGGGCAACCGAGTCTTCTTTGGAAAATGTTAATGCGGTTACCACGAGGGGAGGAAAATCCACTCGGGATCATCATATCCTAACCATGCAGCAAGAAGAAGCAAGGAACGACACTGGAGGAGGAAAGCCCTTCTATTACCAAAGAAAAAGAAGAAGAAGCAGAAGCCAAGTGAAGGGAAGAATGGAATTGAATTTCAAGACACAAGCTTCTTGCCATTCCCTCACGAAACGAGGAAGCCAAAGGAGGATGAACAATTTGCTCGATTCAGTCGAGACCATCAGAAGGATTCATGTCAACGTGCCATTGTTGGACATGGTGCGAGTGCCCACATATGCACGCTACCTTAAAGACATCCTCAACAACAAGAGGCCACTACCCAACGAGGAAATGGTCAAGCTCACGAAGGAGTGTAGCGCAGCTATACTCAATCGGCTTCGAGAAAGAAGAAGGACCACTGGCTGCCCACAATATCATGTTCCATTGGGGCACACCACTCCGACCAGGCCTTATGTGATCTTGGGGCAAAGCGTCGGTCGTGATGCCCAAAGAAGTCTTTGATCGTTTGAGCTACACAACCTTGACTCCTACACCAATGAGGTTGCAATTGGCGGACTCTTCGGTCCGCTACACGGGAATAGCCGAAAGACGTGCGGTAAAAGTCGAGCAACTTCATGCGGTGGACTTTGTGGTGCTTGAGATGGATATCGACAAGAACACGCCCCTCATTTTGGGACGTCCCTTCCTCGGCACATAAGCGCCCAAATTGATGTTGGGAATGGAGAAATCCGATTCCACATCAATGGGAAGGAGGAAAAGTTTGAGTTCCAACCAAGAAAAAGAACAATGCTCAATGATCAAGATCAAGTATGGGCCAAATCCCTCAAACATCCGTGAAGTTGAAGTAGACGCCAAGAAAGACGGATAGTCTCGTCAGCCTTTTGGAAGCAACTTGACAAAATTGAGAATCCGTCATGGTACCAACCCAAGAAGCACTACGACAAGGCCGGGATTATGGGCCAGAAGCCGGTCCTTCAAGACACAAAGCCACCTACATCAACAAAGACCAAACAAGTGTGGCAAGTGAAGAAGGTGCAGCCATCTTCATCCTCTTCTCCGAGGAAAGGGCACTGCACCACAAGGATGAAAGAAATGGAGAAGTCCTCGCTCGCGAGACTTAAAATGGCAAACCACAGTGAACGAGGATAAATCGAGTATTATCTTTCGATTTCTTTTGATTTTGTTTTCCACACTGCATCTCCATGCATATTCTATTTTTATCACAGAATAATTTTCATTTCATTTATTTGGATTTTCACATGAGCATATTTGATTTTTTTCTCACTCGCCATGCATAGAAAATTTGAAAACCAAAATCCTTTTACGTCCAAATTTTCCTACTTTGTTTGAAACTTTTGGACAACCTTGTATCCTTATACAAAATCAAAAACAATTTTTGCATGTTGGAATTTTCTCCAACACTTTTTCTCGAGATTTGATTTTTTGAATAAAGTTGAATTTGAGGCAACTTTCTTTGGATTTTCTTGAGCAAAAATTCGCAGGAATATCTGGACGTAGCAACCATGGTCAATGATCATTTGGCCGTTGGGAGCTATGGGCCAAAAGGGGAGCAAAAGGGACCCGACGAAGTCGGCTGAACCCACCTCCTTGGTTCGTCGAGCTGCTATGACTGTTGCTCGGTCTGTCCTTTTCCCAACGGTCATATGCCCCTCCTAACGCTCAAAACGGCTACTTCAGTGAGCTATAAGTAGAGGTGGCCTGGCCGAGCTCTCTCCCCCTCTCACACTATCATTTCCACTCCTCACTCACTTCATTCTCATTACTCTCAAGTTTTCCATTGTCCTCACTTGCTCATTGCCTAAAAGTTCTGCATAAATCTTTTTGCTCTTGGTGTGCTTTGTCTAGTTTTTTGGTTTGATTTGTTTTTGTTTGGTTTTCTCAGGTTGCGATTTCTTGCTCACATGAACAACGCAACTGGTGTCACTAATTTGATTTTCCCTCCATGACCCGTTCGGAATTGTTTGTTCTTGCATTCTTGCTCTCTTTGTGTGCAGCCATGACCGGTGCCAAGAAGCTGATTCGGGTCAATCAAGAGGTCCTTGAGCTCACGCTCAAGTTCAAGCTCTTTCCGTCGAAGCTACCGCGCACGCCCCGTAGTCGAGTCACCGCCAAGTTCACCACCACAAGTCGAGGAAGAAGGGCAAGAGGGCAACATCGAGCATCGTCTCCTCACCGAGCACGGCACCTCGACTTAGTGGGCGAGCACGAGGCAGCGCACCTACACGCTTCTCCAACACCGTCTCTTTGCTCCTACGCGAGCATTTTGACACGGAGCTGCTGCACAAAATAGGTATGGATGCTGAATTTGCTCAAGTATTTAAAGCCTTAGGGTGGACAGATTTTGCTAGTGTAAATGAGCCGGGTTCCCGCTTGCTTACACTTCAGTTTTTATGCACCCTACAAACGGTAGATGAAGGAATTTCTTTTCGGTTTTTCAGTGAATCCTACCGTTTGACTTGGAAAGAACTTAGCACTCTTCTTGGCTTTAATACTCGCTGCAATACCGACTTGGATGGTGCCCTTCCTCAGTTTTCAAAGCATGCTTTTTGGGAAAGGATTACGGGTCTTCCTAGTTGCGTGCGACCTAGAACTAATCACATCCATCATCCTACCTTGCGTTTTATGCACATGTGGATTGCTATCACTCTTTTTCCAAGGAGTGATATTCGAGTTGTCTTGTGAGGATGAGCTAAAAATTCTTTTTGCTGCGGTCGATAAGATTAAGATTGCTCCGTGAAAGCCATGATTTGCCAATGGATAGAAAATCTTGGGACGATAGGACCAATTGAATGTACCTCTCTAGTGACACGAATTGCCATGCGGGTGGGAGCTTTACATGATGCTAATGTTGAATACCTTGCTACACCTCGCTCTCTTATAAATAAAGATTATCTTATTCAAGGTCACTCTCTTAAGAATGGTCAGAGCGATTCCCTCATATATTATTTTGTGGGATATGCAAACGAGTTTCGGTTACCTAACCGGGACCTTCGTTTGTATACTCTCAAAAATCTAACCATTGAGCTCCAGAAGCGCAGGCGGTCTCGCAGGAGTGTATCTTCTCGCGAGGCGCACGGATCGGAACAACCATCTACCTCAGAGATGCCCACACGCAGCCCACGACTCATGGCGGGCAGAGGTACAGCCACCCGGGCTTTCTCCGGTGGGTACCCAGCCCCGCCACCTCACATGGCGGGGATCGGCGTGGCAAACTCCGGGATATGGCCGGGGCTGTTTTCTCCACAACAACAATGGGAGGAACACTCCACGAGCTCCGGATCAGCCCAAGGCTACAACTTTGTGCAGGAGATGAACAACCTCTCCTCACAAATGGGAAGACTCCAAACCACGGCGGAAGACACGGAGTATGCGCTCAACCAACACATCTTGCAAACTCATCAATGGCAAGAGCGCACGAGCACCCAGCTCACCGCCCTCACCAACATGACGGAGCAACAACGAGCCGATCTTTTGGCTTACTTCCGTCACATGGGGTTCATTCCACCAAACCCATGAGCAAGAACAAGCTTGGGGGAGCAGCACCCCAGCTAAGGTATCATGTATCGCAACTTGTATCCTTTATTGTCTCTTGTTTTTGCTTGTTCTTGCCTCTCATATGAAAAACAAAATAAAAATGATAAAACTAAAAAGAACAAAAGAAGTAGCTTAGTTCCCTTTTATACGCTGCAAGTATGTTGCTAGTCTTTCTATGTTGAGATGATGAATAGTTGCTCTGTTTTATTTCTCTCATGTGCCTAGTCTATAATTTAGAACTCTCCTAGTTTTGAGTTTGGTGGCTAGCAAAACTTGCTTAGAACACTGAAACTTGTGGGCTGCACATGCTTGAGCTGCACCTAAGTTGTTGTGAGATGATGATATGGTAAAAGAGCTGCTATGATCTTGTCCTAAGTTGAGCTTAAAATCTCAGAATTCTGTTCCCAAAAATTGCAAAATCTATAAGTTCCCAAGTGATGATAAATTCCTACCAAAGCCATATGCAAATTTCCCTTGAAAACCTTACTCATTTGCTACTTGTTACTTCATTGAGCTTTATCAAAATTGTGTGACCCTAGTGAGATGCTTTTCATACTCTCATGATCAAGATCACGTACACACTCCACCTCATATGCTACACTTCTACACCGGAAGTTAGCAACATGTCATGCCATCCACCCAAAATAAAGACACTCCTCACATTTTATCACCTCTCTTAAAATATCAAAAGAAGGCATGGCTATGCAAAAGAAAAAGAAAATAAGGCTCACAAAGATGAGCAAGAAAAAGATGCTGCTCTCATTTCGAGCATGGAAAAAGAAAGAAGAAAAGATAGCCATGCCCAAAATCCAAAATAAAAGAGGTGAAACAAAAGAGGAGTAGTCAAATACACCACCACCATCATCTTCACACTTGCACATCTTGATCTACGATTGTATGACTTACTATCTCCATGGATCCACTCTTTTGGTTTATAAAAATATGAATGCAAGTATGCCTCATTTCATACCCTACCTTGAGCTCCACAAAAGCCTATTAGATGTAGGATGAGGCAATACACATGCCTTAGTGAGGAATATAAACACCATTAGAGCGATTCGAGAGCATCACTTGTGGAGCGTGGTTTTACTTGAAAAAAAAAATATTTTTGAAAGCGTCAGGAGAATAAAAAGCAAGACAAGGGGAAGAAAATAAATGCTCTATACACCGTTTCTCTCTCAACGCCAAGGTAAAGTGAAAAGCACAAAGCCCCATGAGGACTAAGGGAAGGGTGAGTTACCATTGCCAACTTATTCAACTCAAGGATGAGTATCTTTGTTATACACTTGGTACCTTTGAGAAGTAGGCATTGTAGCAACTCTGATCAACAACCTAAAAGTTCTACTACTTGCTCGGGACGAGCAAGGGGTAAGCTAGGGAGCTTGTTGGCCGGTCGTTACGGACCAATTTCGACCAGTCAATTAGTCAAATAAATGAGAAGGACTAGGCATGTCTTGCATGCATTTTACTTAGAAATAACCTAGTTCCACGTGTACCTCTAGATTTTTAGTGTGCGGGTGGAAAATGATGAATTCCAGGCCCGAGGCGACAAATCAACACTTTTACAAAACTTCCACTTCGCCGCGGGAATCAACTCCAAGATAAAGGCCAACGACCACGAAATCCAACACAAATAAGGCCTCACGCACTGGATCAAAGACCAACATCCGGTGGGGAGCCAACCGCAAAGCCAGACCGGGAGGGGCGGTGGCGGTTCGGCCGAACCAACAAGGCGGTTCGGCCGGACAGTCATGGTGGCCCCACAGCCCACTTTCTCTGGCGGTTTGCCCACCGCCTGCGGAGGTCGGTTCCACGCGCATTAAATGCCACAGACCTACGAAACCGCCTCCAGGAGCCGACCTTTCAAGCCTATATAAGGAGGGGTACCCCACTCCTTAACACACCAACAACACAAGGATCATTCTCTCCTCACACTAGAAGTTTAGAGGCTTTCTAGGTAGTGCTAGGCTTAGTAGTGGGCTGCCTCATTGCTCCCAAAGTCTTGTGGAGAATTGGGTATAGCTCTTGTATCCTCTCTTTATGAGACTTGATCATTCATCTATGGAATACTTTCGTTCATATCCTTGTCATGAGCTTTATAGAGTAATCATGATCTTGTTTGATCGTTCATCGTTCGTTCATATAAGTTCGTCGTTCGTTCTTCGTTCTTCATTAATAGAAGATGAACTCATATCGAATGTTCTTCGTTCGTTCATACTTGATCACCGATTACTCTGATCTTACTTGATTAATTGCCGTTCGTCGCTCATTCTTGAGCGACGAACATCTGCATGACTTAGTGCTAGCTTTGATCCTTTCGTCTAGCTTATGCTAGTTAGGCTAGTGTTCTTATGAATAGGCTTCGGGTTCATCGTCCCGCAAGAGTGCTCTAGATTTACCACCATGTCGGTGCCTCGAGGGATCTAGAGTTGTGGTTAGTGGCAGCCGGCACGGTCGCTGGGGTTATCTACCCACCGTTGAATGTGCTTCGTGTCCCACGGTTTGTAGAGGTAGGTGACAAGAAGTGACAGCCTTGTCATCAAAGTAATCCTCCACGTTCGGGCATGGCATAGGAGTCTAAAAAGCCGGAGTCGCGAGGCGGACCTCGCGTAAGACGGATCTCCCGATGATGCCTAGGCATTGAGACGCTTGCTTGCGCTTGCATGATCTTGGATGTTAGGTAGAAGGCGAGATGAAATGCAGATCTTCAAGTGCCAAAAATTCATGTATGCCTAGGTGAAGGTTTTGGCCAAGTGCATTTCTTTTAGATTTATAATTTTAAAGTTATGGCTTAGTTAAGTTTTCAGGGGTTGGCTTTTGTCATTTTTGTAAAAATATGAAAACATGCAGATCTGACATTCTCATGTTACTTTTATGAAAGTACAGGACTTCTAGTTTCCAAAACATTTTAGTTTGTAATTTTTGGACATTTCAAACACCAGAAATGAATTTTTCAATCTTGAATGAAGTTCGGTCTTATTTACGAAATTGCCACTCGGGCATATTTGAACGAGAGGCGGCGCGCGCTCCGACGGGCGGTGGCCGGCGCCGGCGAGGTCGGGCGCGGCGGCGCTATGCTGCAGCTCATGCTCGGCCTTTGGGGAAAATGGTGCGCGTGCGATGGGGAGCACACCGGTGGGGTTGGCGGGGTCCCGCGGTGGCCGAAGTGGGCCGTGACAAGCGGCGGCGCCCACGGAAGGTCCGGCAACGGTGCGCGTCGTGCGTGAGGGGAGAAAGCGAGAGGGAGTTGGTCCGGGAGCGTCACCTCGTGCAGGAGAGCAGCGGCGTGGCGTGCAGCCCGTGCGTCCTCCTCCTCCCGAGCGCGTTTCCTACCGCGAGTCACCGGCATCTCGCAGGGAACATGTTTAAACAAGTTAAACACTTCTTCCCACGTAAGAAAACGAGCAAAAGTAACCTATACGAGTACTATAAGACGAGCCGAATATATACCCCCAACATTTATTTAGCACCCAAATATGACATGATGCATGCTCGTAACTAACTATACGTACTATAGTATATGAAACTAGGACGGATAGTTAGCACTTCCCAAAACCCAAACTCCGAACAGCTTAGTAAAAGTCCTAACTATTCTACATCCTTAGGGAGCTCTGCACTCTCGCAGATCCTAACGTACTAACGTGTTAAGTTCTGAAAACCAGCTTGCAATGATATCTCGTTGCCTCCGAACCGCTCCGATACCAGCTGTGACATCCCTCCGGGACACCCAGGAATCGGAACAGAGGGACACTCGACGAAGCGAGTTACAACGAAACATCATCTCATACAAGCCGAATATATACATCATGGTATAATACAACCAGGTTTTCGAAATACAAACAATCGTGCAGCGGAAAAATATACATTATTGAAGTGTAACATGCTACGAGTATCCAGCGGAAGCTTGTTCTATCATACAACTACGAAAGACTCTACACGATCAACGCGATGCACCGAGCCCTTCGTACATCGCGGTCCTCTCTCTTCATGGCGTGGGGATACGTTCCCACCGAAGGGAACCTCCCTCCGGACATTGCTCCTCTTCGGGGAAGCTGCCATACAAGTCGTGGTAGTACGACTCGTTCCCCGAAAGGTAACGAACAAACCCCGAGTATTCTAATACTCAGCAAGACCGACCCGTCAACATGGCACGCTAAGGCCGACGCCTAGTATGCAAAGGCTTTCTGGTCGTGGGGTTTACTCCTTTGCGAAAAACAGCATTGAAGGGTGGGTCCTTACTTTCAGTATTTTAGCTCAGTATTAAGTTCATTAGCCATGCTATTTGCAACCTATCACTATTTCAATCAAGTTTGCAAGACAAGATAATATAGATCATTCATCCTTTCATCCCTCGTCTTCATCTTCCAGTATTTACTACGATGTGACGAGCTAAACAAGCGGTACTCATTTCTGCGAGGGACAACGATTCGAATCGATTTATACCAGCTGGCAAAACCCGACTACACGACGTATACGCATCACATTGATCGTATACGACAACCTTTTCCGCTAGCACCCGACAGCAGACTAGCCATTTCCAACTCCCCGGAAGTATGGCGACGCCACGACTTCCCTCGTGGTCAACCCATCTCCGTCCCGTGAGACTATCCTCTCACCGACAGCCGGCAAGAGAGAGCCGGCTACGCTACATCTCTCGGGGCGATACGGTACATCAGCTTGTCTGGGCCCATGATACCAGCATGTAGTGCGGTACGTTCAAACTTGTTAAACTAAGCCGACAACGGTACGGTCCTTGACCGACTCGGATGGGGCTACCACCTTGCAAGACCTCATCTCCGTCTTGCCCTTTCTCCTACGGGGCCCGTCCGGTCTCAACTTCATTAACACTCTCTTCATCTTTAGTGTCAACACAAAACCCTTAAAGCCTCCATGTTTTAAGTGCCCTAGCCATCTACCGTTGCCACTATGCATTAAGCTTAGCCTCTATTGCTACCCGTACTCAAGTATAGAATAAACAAACGAAAAACTACCATAATGCACCTAGGGTGTCAACCATTCCCTAACACCTAATGCACAAGCAAAACTGTACTATGTGATAAAGTAAAATATTTAAAACATAGGTAGGATGCACCGGGGCTTGCCTTGAGTCTGTTCGAGTTAGCCTCCTCGGCGGCTGGGTCGACGTTGAGATTCCCGACTTCGGTTCGCTCTCCGGTGGAACCTCGATTACTTCGTAACCTAGTCGACCAACGAATGCGTCGCGAATCACAATCATGTATGCATGAATGCGTATGACGAAAGTATGCAAGGATTCATCGATTAAGTCCAATAAATAATAATTAATGATTAGTGCTTAATCGCCTTAGTTAATTAACAAATTAGGGATAAGTATGTTCATTAAGTATTAATTAACATTTAATTATGCTGATTAATTAAATGTTTAATCAAGATCATTATTAATTAGTTCTGTTTCCTTAATTACTTAATTAAGTTCACTGATTACTTAGATTTAATAATTAATACAATATTCTGATTTATTAGACAATAAATAAATAATTACTTTAAGTGATTAAAGGTTAATAGATTGTGATCACGTAAAATAATACAGTTTAAGTTTAAATTTGGAAAAATAAATTCCATCATTAATTTCGTCTGCAGTATCTCCTTTATCAAATAAAATTATTTTTCATAATTAAACATTTTATTTACATAAAATAATAGCCTTTCTCTAATCAAAGAAAGTGATTAATTACTAATTATAAAATAAATTTACTCAAATAATTATTTTATTTCACAAATAATTAGATCTCATTTTTCCGAGTCTAACAAAGTTGGTTTGGCATTTTTCCGATTTTTAACGAATTTTCTACGAATTTTGGAAATTTAAATTCGATTCCGTGCCACACGGAGGGCCACAGGGTTGGCCACACCCGATCCCGCGTAGCCACACGCGATCCCACGGCGTGTGGTCCGCGGTGTGGCCTCGCCGCGGCGGCGGGTCAGCGGCGGCGCGACGGCCGGAGTTGGCCGGGCGTGGAGCAAAGCTCGCCGTGAGACCACCTAGAGCACCTACACGACGCGGCGAAACTTTTGGTGGAGGTGCGCGCACATGAGCTCGACCCTAGCTACACCGGCGGCGAGGTCCGGCCATGGCGAACCCTCCGGCGGTGGCGCGAGCTCATCACGGATCATAAAAATTGGGGAAAAACTACCGGCACGTACTACGAGCACGCGCAAGCTCGTCGTGAAATCAAAACGACATGAGCAAGTCCCGAGAGATGTGCTCACCGTGGAAGGCGCGGACAACGGCGGCCGGAGCTACGGAAGAACGACGATTGCTGGACTTCTCGTGGAACAAAGTCGACGATGAGCGACCGGGAATAGAGAGTAACAAGTTGCGCACCCGCACGAACAAGAACCCGACGAAAGGCTCACCAGAGATTATGAATTCGGGGTTGCGGCGGAGGAGCATGGCCGGAAACTCGGGGAAGAAGATGAGCTCGCCTCGACGGAGTGGAGATGCTCAAGCTAATGATCAAGGGGATAAGCTTCGCGGGGTCCCGGCGGAGCTCGGGTGGTGGCGGCGTGGACGGGGAAGGACCGGAGCGGCCCGGCGGCGTAGCTCCGGTGGCGGCGGGGTAGTGGTGAGGCGCGGAGTGAAATGGGAGGAAGGAGAAGGGAAAGCAGGGCCGGGAGGGGACTTATTCCGCCCGAAGGCGGTGCGGCAGCAGCCGTGCAGTCGCGCAAGCAGCTGCGTGGCGGAGGCGTGGCAGCCCGTGCCGGAGGCGGTTCGGCCGCGGCGGCGCCGAGAGCGCGGGAGAGAGAAAGAAAGGAGAAGAGGCCGGCCCAGCGGCCGATCCCGGAAATTTTGCAAAAACCCCCGGACTTCCACGTAATTAAAAAGCAGGTTTCGGCGCTCCAAAAATTCTACGAAAATTCAGGGGTGTAATTGAGAAGATTTTAGGCATATTTCCTATTAAGTCCAGGGTAAAACTCCAAATCGTTTTCGGGTTAAAAATTCATAGGTAAATTAATAAAAGAGACTTTGTTTATTTCTTGTAATTGTTTTCATACATCAAGATATTTTCAGGACATTTTCAAAAATCTTTATTTGTGATAATTAAACTATAGAAAATGTTAAACTTGAATTTTCTTCTCATTTTATTTCTTTTTAACACTTCCTTTATTCTTTAGCTAATTTGATATTTTATGTGCATCTTCTCAACACAAAGGTAAATAATTTTACGGATGCTCATGATGACATGATGATAAATGACATGAAATGCATGATTATTCTTTAGGGTTGTTACAGCCCTCCCCTTACAGGTATCTCGTCCCGAGATTCACGATCGAAACGACTAGGCGATAGTGCTAAAGAACTCGGGGTAGTTCGATCGAAGAAACTCTTCTTGTTCCCAAATAGCTTCAGCTTCCGAGTGATTACTCCATTGGACCTTGTAGAACTTGATGGTCCGATGACGAGTCACTCTATTCTTGGTGTCGAGAACTTTAACCGGTCGTTCGTCATATGTCAAGTCCGGTCAGTAACTATTCCACCTCGGTTGTCGGTATATCCATGGGTGGTTTTAAACACTTCTTCAATTGAGAAATATGAAATATGTTATGGATACTCGCCAAGTGGGATGGCAATTCCAGTCGATATGCCACGGCTCCACATCTTTCCAGGATTGGAAAAGGTCCGATGTACCGTGGTGCTAACTTGCCCTTGATTCCAAACCTTTGAACACCTTTGGTAGGAGATACTCGAAGATAGACCTGATCCCCAACTTGAAATACTAACTCTCGACGTCTTTTGTCGGTATAACCGATCCGTCGAGATTTAGCCCTCTTGAGGTTCTGTTGGATGAGACGTACTTGTTCCTCTCGCATCTTTGACTAGATCCGGTCCAAAGATTACTCTTTCTCCGCTCTCGGACCAATGCAGAGGAGTGCGACAGCTACGTCCATATAGGGCATGAAACGGTGACATGCCGGCACTTTCTTGATAGTTGTTATTATAGGAGAACTCGCTAACGGTAGACACTTCTCCCAATCTTTTCCATAGGTTAAGACACAGGCGCGGAGCATATCCTCCGGATATTGATTGATCCTTTCGGTCTCGTCCATCCGTTTGAGGATGATAGGCGAAACTTCGTATCAATCTTGTCCCCAATGATTCATGTAGTTGCTCCCGAACCCGGAGACAAACTGCGTTCCTCTATCCGATATGATGGTCTTTGGCACTCCATGCAGACAGAGAATTCGAGCTATGTACAGCTCTCGCATACTTCTCGACGGTGTACCGAGTATGTACAGGTATGAAGTGAGCAGACTTCGTCAACCTCGTCCACAATAACCCGATTGAGTCATGCTTTCGTGGGCTGAGTGGTAACCCAACGATGAAATCCATGCCGATGTCTTCCCACTTCCATTCGGGAATACTTAAAGGTTGTAAGGGTCCTCGCTTGCTTCAAGTGCTCGGCTTTGACTCGCCGACGTACATCACACTCATTGACATACTTGGCTATTTCTCGCTTCATGCGTGTCCACCAGAATCTTTGCTTCGGATCTTGATACATCTTATTGGTTCCGGGATGAATAGAATACTTGGACATATGAGCTTCATCCAGGATTCTCTTGCGAAGGGATTGGTCCTTTGGTACAACCAATCGATTCTTGAACCAAATAACTCCCTCGTCATCTTCTCTCGAAGCATTTGACTTCGCCTTTCTTGAGTCGTCTTCTTATATGTCCCATACCAACACTTTTCTCGTTGAGCTGCTATCACTTCTTCACGCAGGGTAGGGATAAGAGCCAGATTTGTCAATGCTCCATACGGAACAACCCGAAGATTTGGCTCATCACTTTTGGGTGGAGGTGCTTGAGTCACGAGTTGAGCCATAAGATTATTGCAATGAACCTTGCGACTTAAAGCATCGGCTACCACGTGTGCCTTGCCCGGTGATAGTGAATCTCTAGCTCATAATCCTTGATTAACTCCAACCATCTTCGTTGGCGCATATTCAGATCTGCTTGGGTGAAAATGTACTTGAGACTCTTGTGGTCTCGTATATAGATGTACTAAATTGCCCAAGAGGTAATGTCTCCAGCTCTTCAATGCAAGTACCACTCGCTGCTAGTTCCGGATCATGGGTAGGATAGTGTTCCTCATGACGCCTCAGCTTGTCGAGATGCATAGGCGATCACTCGTCCTTCTTGCATTAGAACACACCCAAGTCCGGTTCCCGATGCATTGCAAGTACACATCAAAAGGTTTTGTCGGATCCGGTCGAGCCAAGCATCGGAGCCGTTGTCAGCAATTTCCTTAAGGTTCGGAAAGCTTCTTCACACTCTTGGCTCCACACATACTTCTTATCTTTTTCCAATAGTTTGGTCATTGGCTTGGCGATCTTCGAGAAGTTAGGAATAAACGTTCCGTAATAACCAGCCAATCCTAAGAAGCTTCGAATTTGCGAAACCGACTTCGGCGGCTGCCAATCCATTATTTCCTTAACTTTGCCGAGATCAATTGCCACTCCTTCAGCTGATATAACATGACCTAGGAACGACACTTCCTTTAGCCAAAACTCACACTTGCTGAACTTAGCATAAAGCCGATGATCCCTTAGTCGTTGTAACACCACTCGTAAGTGACTAGCATGTTCCTCTTCCGACTTAGAGTAGATCAGGATGTCGTCAATGAACACTACGACAAACTTGTCTAACTCCGACATGAACACGTAATGCATGAGGTACATGAAATGTGCTGGTGCATTAGTCAATCCAAAAGACATGACCAGATACTCATAAAGCCCATACCTTGTGGAGAATGCGGTCTTTGGTATGTCTTCAACTCTTATCTTAATTTGGTGATATCCCGAGCGGAGATCTATCTTGGAGAAGATTTTGGCTCCCATTAGTTGATCAAACAAGATATCAATCCTCGGGAGAGGGTACTTGTTCTTGATGGTGACGGCATTCAAAGGCCTATAATCCACACATAGCCTTAAGGTTTCATCTTTCTTTTTCACGAATAAGGCCGGGCATCCCCATGGTGATGAACTTGGTCGTATATATCCTTTATCCAATAACTCCCGTAGTTGCACCTTCAACTCGCCACCTCATTCGGCGGCATTCGGTAGGGTCTCCTTGATATTGGTGCTGTCCCAGTGCTGTAACTCTATCTTAAACTCTACCGTCTCGTCCGCGGTAGTCCCGGTAAGTCGTCCGGAAAGACGTCCGGTACTCACAAACTATGGGTATATCTTCCGGACTTTTACCGACCACCTTATTAACCATTGGCAGCATAGCTCTGGGAGAAGTTAAGAGTAAGTAATCTCGACCATGAACAGGAGAGTTCGGATATACGGCTCGAGATGCTATATCCAATACCGCCTTATGGAAATCCATCCATTGCATGCCAATAATTGCATCTAACCCTTGCCCATCCAAGATGATCAATGAAGTGGAATAAACCTTGCTACCCAATTTTAATAGTATATTGGCAGCTTCTTCATTAGTAAGAATTTTACCCCCGTGTGTTGAAATGATATGAGCACATAGCAACTTGGATGGCATGATGTGATACTTAGCAACATATGACTTGTCGATGAAATTATGCGTAGCTCCCGAATCAAATAAAACTATAGCAGGATGGTTTGTGATAGAAAACATACCCGCTAAAATTTGTCCTCCTTCGGGTAGCTCCTCCGCCGTAGTAAAGTTGGCACGGCCGCCTTCACCGGAGTACTCTTGGCGGGTGCCCTTGGCTGATTCTCGCGGTTGCCCTCGCGGTCTTGGTGCATATGGCGTCTTCCGAGGATATGGACAACTGCGGTAATAATGTCCCGGACGGCCACAATTAAAACATGGCGGTCCATTCCGCTGCGGTGCTTGACTCACCGGCCCGGGATTCCGATTATTCTCGCTGCCGGTAGGGCGGACGATATTGATTCGGCCGCCGCTGCCGAGGCTGCCGGGGTGGTTGAGACCGCCGATAGTAGTTTGGACGAGAAGGCATATGCTGATAACGCCGACCCGACGGTGCAGTGTAGACCAGCTCTGTACTTTGAGGGTCCGCCACTTCCTTGTCCGAAGAGTCGGCCTCTTCTTGTTCTTTTCCGTCCGATGCGTACGGATGGAATCCTCCAACGCGATAGCGTCACTCACAATGTCGGTGAAGCTATCTCGTCTTGTTCAAGCACTAAGCGAGACCGCAGCTTGGTACTCATCCCTTCCTTGAACAGATTCTTCTTTTTGGCATCTCGTATCCACATGTTCAGGAGCGTATCGAGCAAGACGATTAAATACCTTAGAGTAGGTATGCACATTCATGTCGCCTTGCTTCAGTGGATAGAAATTCCTTCCTCTTTCGATCCATTAAGCCTTCCGGAATATGGTGCTCCCGGAAGGCTTTGGTGAATTCAGCCCATGAAATTTGATGTCCCGGAGGGAACATTGCTTTGTAATTGGCCCACCGTGCTCTAGCAAATCCTTGCAATTGCCGGGAAGCGAAGAGGGTCTTCCGATGATCCGTGCATGGAAACAACTCAAGCTTCGACTCGATGGTGCGAAGCCGCTGGTCAGCCTCCAATGGTTCCCCCGCATCCGAGAAAGTCTGAGGGCGAACCGATAAGAAATCCGAGAAGGTCACCCTGTCTTCCGGTGCATTACGGCCTTGGTGACGTTCCGACGGAGCAGAGATTGCGGACCAATTGCTCCAATAATTCTCGCTGCTCCGCGCAAGAATCCAAGATACAGCTGCAATAGCTTGAGCCAGTGTTGGGGGTGGTGGTGGTGTTTCCGCCCCACGTTGAGAACTCTCCGGCTCATCATGTCTCCATGTTCCAACCATTCTCGTCCAAGAAAAGTTTACGTTAGACATCTTCATTCTAACATATTAATGGAAAACAAGAGTACATGAATGAAGAATTCCAATGAAACTTATGCAACACTCATCTTTATTAGAACAGCCACCAATTCCATAAATACATACTCATACGTCTACGTTACACGATTCCTATGATACACTCATGCGTGATTACAGCACGCTCGTTATTTAGCTAGTGCCTAATTTACATACTAGTTTTCTCACTTGCTATTAGCTAGCACTCTACTCCTCGGCACGAAGCCCGGAGGTCACTTCCCGGCTCACGAACCGCTCGTCTCGGACTCCGCATCCTCCGATCGTGGAATCTCCGTGAAGTCTATGACGGAATCCACGTCCATTATCTCTTCAGGATCCTCCTCTTCTTCTTCGATTCAGCCTCTATAGGATTCTCCCGCATTACGGGTGCATCCTCGGAGGTTGCTGTCCTATTGCTGCATCCAAGCATCGCATTGTGTGCCCGGAGTAGATCTTGCTCCAACCGAGCGATCGGGGCATGTGCGTTTGCCACTGTTGATCCTTGAATTGAACCCGCTGCTCCTTGTTTAATAATTGCGCCTCTCTAAGTGCTAACAACTCCTCCTTTTCTGCAGCTGTCTCTCCAGCCTTGCTATCCGAACATCCTCCCTTGGTCCCCTTACTTCACTCACACCAAGTACTCGTGCTCGTCCATCTCTCGTGGAGAAGTAAGAGTATCGGATACATGTAGAACTAATCCTAATATTTCAGCAAATCTTTTATTCTAGCAACTGCATATATATATATCTTACTACCACTTCTTTTTCATTATTTATTGTTTGTACAACTCAACCCACTTTTCATACACTCCCAACCGGCCAACATCCGCTATTACCCTATCTACATCCGACCTACGTCGGCAAAATATGACTACCCTCCTACATCGGTGAAGTCACAACACGTCTAGGCCGACGGCGCGTGGCTGCCGGCGTCCGACTCGACGTCCTCCGTGGGTGAAGCGGGTGGTGACTCGTAGTCCATCCCGCAGACCTCCTCGGCGTCGTCCGGTGGACCCCGTCGCTGCTGCTGCAACCGCAACCGCTGGAACTGCTCGAGTAAGTCCTCGTGGTCGTGAATCGCTGCGTGGTGTGCGGTGGCCAGCCCGTCGTACGATCCCTCAAGCTGACCCAACTCGAGCTCCCTCGCCATCGGGTTCTCCACCACGTGGTTACGCCGAGCTGTCATCGCTGCCAGCTCAATCGCGTGCACGTCGTCCGCCTCACGAGCGGCGTCTCGCTCCTCGGTAACCGTGGTCAGCCGTGCGTCCAAAGCTATGGCCGCTCCGTGAAACCCGTCACGGTCCCGTGTCACCTCCACGAGCTGCTCCTCCAACTCGCCGATCCCGGCGTGGGACCTCTCGGATCTCCTAGCAGCTCTACGCGACAGCCGGTTCTTCCAAGCACCCAACTCGCCGGTCCCGACTCGCGTCCGCAACCCCAGTGCCGTGGACCCGCCGCTCCAGCTCTGCGATACGTGCAGCCCGTGCGTCCTCCTCCTCCCGAGCGCGTTTCCTACCGCGAGTCACCGGCATCTGCAGGGAACATGTTTAAACAAGTTAAACACTTCTTCCCACGTAAGAAAACGAGCAAAAGTAACCTATACAAGTACTATAAGACGAGCCGAATATATACCCCCAACATTTATTTAGCACCCAAATATGACATGATGCATGCTCGTAACTAACTATATGTACTATAGTATATAAAACTAGGACGGATAGTTAGCACTTCCCAAAACCCAAACTCCGAACAGCTTAGTAAAAGTCCTAACTATTCTACATCCTTAGGGGGCTCCGCACTCTCGCAGATTCTAACGTACTAACGTGTTAAGTTCTGAAAACCAGCTTGCAATGATATCTCGTTGCCTCCGAACCGCTCCGATACCAGCTGTGACATCCCTCCGGACACCCAGGAATCGGAACAGAGGGACACTCGACGAAGCGAGTTACAACAGAAACATCATCTCATACAAGCTGTAATATATACATCATGGTATAATACAACCAGGTTTTCGAAATACAAACAATCGTGCAGCGGAAAAATATACATTATTGAAGTGTAACATGCTACGAGTATCCAGCTGGAAGCTTGTTCTATCATACAACTCGCGAAAGACTCTACACGATCAACGCGATGCACCGAGCCCTTCGTACATCGCGGTCCTCTCTCTTCATGGCGTGGGGATACGTTCCCACCGAAGGGAACCTCCCTCCGGACATTGCTCCTCTTCGGGAAGCTGCCATACAAGTCGTGGTAGTACGACTCGTTCCCCGAAAGGTAACGAACAAACCCCGAGTATTCTAATACTCAGCAAGACCGACCCGTCAACATGGCACGCTAAGGCCGACGCCTAGTATGCAAAGGCTTTCTCGGTCGTGGGGTTTACTCCTTTGCAAAAAACAGCATTGAAGGGTGGGTCCTTACTTTCAGTATTTTAGCTCGTATTAAGTTCATTAGCCATGCTATTTGCAACCTATCACTATTTCAATCAAGTTTGCAAGACAAGATAATATAGATCATTCATCCTTTCATCCCTCGTCTTCATCTTCCAGTATTTACTACGATGTGACGAGCTAAACAAGCGGTACTCATTTCTGCGAGGGACAACGATTCGAATCGATTTATACCAGCTGGCAAAACCCGACTACACGACGTATACGCATCACATTGATCGTATACGACAACCTTTCCCGCTAGCACCCGACAGCAGACTAGCCATTTCCAACTCCCCGGAAGTATGGCGACGCCACGACTTCCCTCGTGGTCAACCCATCTCCGTCCCGTGAGACTATCCTCTCACCGACAGCCGGCAAGAGAGAGTCGGCTACGCTACATCTCTCGGGGCGATAGGGTACATCAGCTTGTCGGGCCCATGATACCAGCATGTAGTGCGGTACGTTCAAACTTGTTAAACTAAGCCGACAACGGTACGGTCCTTGACCGACTCGGACATGAGCAAGTCCCGAGAGATGTGCTCACCGTGGAAGGCGCGGACAATGGCGGCCGGAGCTACGGAAGAACGACGATTGCTGGACTTCCTGTGGAACAAAGTCGACGATGAGCGATCGGGAATAGAGAGTAACAAGTTGCGCACCCGCACGAACAACAACCCGGACGAAAGGCTCACTAGAGATTATGAATTCGGGGTTGCGGCGGAGGAGCACGGTCGGAAACTCGGGGAAGAAGATGAGCTCGCCTCGACGGAGTGGAGATGCTCAAGCTAATTGATCAAGGGGATAAGCTTCGCGGGGTCCCGGCGGAGCTCCGGGCGGTGGCGGCGTGGACGGGGAAGGACCGGAGCGGCCCGGCGGCGTAGCTCCGGTGGCGGCGGGGTAGTGGTGAGGCGCGGAGTGAAATGGGAGGAAGGAGAAGGGAAAGCAGGGCCGGGAGGGGCCTTATTCCGCCCGGAAGGCGGTGTGGCAAGCAGCCGTGCAGCTGCGCAAGCAGCTGCGTGGCGGAGGCGTGGCAGCCCCGGCCGGAGGCGGTTCGGCCGCGGGCGGCGCCGAGAGCGCGGGAGAGAGAAAGAAAGGAGAAGAGGCTGGCCGCTGGGCCGATCCCGGAAATTTTGCAAAAACCCCCGGACTTCCACGTAATTAAAAAGCAGGTTTCCGGCGCTCCAAAATTCTATGAAAATTCAGGGGTGTAATTGAGAAGATTTTAGGCATATTTCCTATTAAGTCCAGGGTAAAACTCCAAATCATTTTCGGGTTAAAAATTCATAGGTAAATTAATAAAAGAGACTTTGTTTATTTCTTGTAATTATTTTCATACATCAAGATCTTTTCAGGACATTTTCAAAAATCTTTATTTGTGATAATTAAACTATAGAAAATGTTAAACTTGAATTTTCTTCTCATTTTATTTCTTTTTAACACTTCCTTTATTCTTTAGCTAATTTGATATTTTATGTGCATCTTCTCAACACAAAGGTAAATAATTTTATAGATGCTCATGATGACATGATGATAAATGACATGAAATGCATGATTATTCTTTAGGGTTGTTACATCCGCAACGGTGCGCGTCGTGTGTGAGGGGAGAAAGCGAGAGGAGTTGGTCCGGAGCGTCACCTCGTGCAGGAGAGCAGCGGCGTGGGGTTGCACGAGGTTTGGGGCGGCCGGAAGTGCGAGCTCGACGGGGAGGTGGCGGGATGGCGGCGGCGGCGACGGACTCCTCCTCGAATTCCCGACGACCCGGGGCCGGAGGAGGGGAGCGCGTCGTGGGGAACTCGGGCACGTCCTCGCGCACGAACCGACGAAGAAGGGAGGGCGAGGTGGCCTACCTAGACGGCGCGCGAGGCGAGGAAGCTCGGGGCGGCCATGTCGCGGCGGCGGCTCCAATTTCCGGCCGTGCGCGAGCCACGGGGAGGAGGAAGCAGGGCGGTGGTGCGGTGAGCTGCGGAGAGAGTTAGGGAAGCGTTTTGTGGCACGAGGGGGCGATGGGAGCTTGGCCTCCGTGCCAATTATCGGCGCGGGGAGGACGGCCGCAGAGGGGCGGCGGCCGGGCGGGGAAATTAACTCCGACGCTCCCTTGTTGGCCGGCGGGTACCAAAACGGTTGGGAGCTGGCAGGGAGCGGCGTGGCGATGGGATGGGGCAGGGGCACGCGCGTGGCGGCGCCTGGGCTGGCCGGTCCGGCGGTCCGGCCGCCATTGCCCGGTGGGCAACAAGTGCTCGAAGGTCAAATTCGAATTTTGAAATCTGTGGTTTGAAGACTTGGCCAAAATTCATACTTCTTTTGCTCCAATTTTTGAAATAAAAATATCTAGAGCTTCAGAATGATGTGCTTGAATTTTCATCTTATAGTTTGAACTTCTAAAAATGCTTCCAAAAATTCATGCAAAAATCACAAACAGAGACGTTTTAGGTTTGAATTTGAATTTTTGGGCATTCAAAACTTTATTCAAAAATTTTGTAAAAATGTTGTAAAATCCTCTTTTTACATGAGCAATGCAGTGGTGCAAAAATCTAGGGGTGGTGTCTTTATAATTTTTGCACTTCCCTTAGGGGTTGGTTAGGGTTAGGGTTTTAGTTAGGTTTTCCTTTATTTCTTTTTATTTTTCTTCTCAATTTGCTTTGAGTAATTGGCATTAGTGATTAGTGATTCATTAGCGCAGTGATTAGTGTATTAATTAACTACTTAACCTTAATCGTGACACGGGATGTCACAAATGTCGACTACCTGGAAGATAATGTTCTCCCTTCCGTAATTCTCCTTCGTCCCAAAAGTCACTGGTAGACAAATCTGCCCCAAAGGATAGCTATTTCGACCGGGTATTATACCATGAAACGGTGAAACGCTGCGATCCAAGTCTGCCACAGAAAGGCCAAGCTCCGGCAGGGTTTTAGCAAAAAGGATGTCCAAGCAACTTCCCCCATCAATGAAAGTTCTCTTCAATCGTACCTTCCGGACATTGGGAGCTATAATGAGCAGATATCTACCAGCTTTAGGGAGGACCTCCGGATGATCCGCCCTGCTCGAATGTGATCGGTACCTCCGACCATCGTAGATATTCGGGGGTAGCAAAAGCAATGGCTTTAACCTCTCTAAGCGCCAACTTCGCTTTCGCTTTGACTCCTGCGCATCCGGTCCTCCGTGGATGAAGTTCACCTCTCTTGCTGGCTCCTGAAAGCCTCCGCCATCTTTGTTATCATTATGCTCCATGTCTTTGCCCTTATCATCCCGCCGGTTCCGATGTCCGGACCGGGGTGCTACCTTTAAAGCGAACCGAGCGAACGGTCTTAATCGGAAGCATTCTTCGGCCTTATGATTCCCATTGTGAATCATGCGGGGACCTTCCAGTAGTGTTTCAAATGAAAATCGTTCTTTCGGGCCCCTCTTAGGAGGTGCCGGCCGATCCCCTCCATGAGATTGGTCGACAGCCGCAACAAGGTGATCCGCCTTGCGCTTATTGTTCTTGGATCCAGATCGGTTGCCTTGGTCGTCCTTCAGCTCCTTCCCTTTGTTCCCGCACAAATTGACTTTGTTTGATTCTCCAGCAGACATAGTCATGTGCTATCTTGAAGCACTCGACGCCGTCATTGTAAGGTTTCGATTACGCCTTCCAATCTTGTGGACCAATGCTTCACTTCGGACGCCGACTTGAAATGCCGCAATTATCTCGCTAATCGGAAAGATTGGGGATTAAGGCCTTCTTATTGCAGAAACGCTCGATGAACTCGTAAGCGTCTCATCGGGATTCCGCTTCGACTCGTTGAGGTCGAAGTAGTTTCCTGGCTTCTCACAAGTCGCCTGAAAATTCTCAACGAACTTTTTGGTGAGGTCGCCCCAAGAAGAAATAGAACTCTCGGTGTAACCACAAGCGTCCGACCTGCTCCATGCACATGGGGAGATAATTTGCTAACACAAAAGTATATCCTCCTGCTGATCGAATGGCGGTAGTATACATACGAAGCCGCTCAGCAGGAGGTGCTTTACCATCATATTTATCAATGGCCCTGGGCTTAAACCCTCCGGGGTATTTGCAAATGCACAGGTCCCTCGTAAAAACCGGGATTACGGAGTACTCATCGTCTTCCGGACCGGTCCATAGCGGTGACGGCGAGCGCCGACGGGGTAATGTCGGTAGTAGCGGCCCCTATCGTCATCGGAGTAGTCATAGTAGCGATCGCCCTGGTTTCCGGTTCCCCAATCGTCATGACAATCATTGTTGCCTTGCTCCGTGGGCTGTGGAGGAGGAGGCGGCGGCGCCGCGTGACGGTCATTATTGTTTTGTCGGGGCTCCCCATCCGTATCTCTCGTTATCTCGTCCCCATCGATCTTGGTTATCTCATTGATCGTCTCTTGTTGATCGGTCATCACGATGAGCATAGCGATTGTCGTGCCCTCGACGATCATCGCGTGGAGGATTTCCGCTCGGGGACGGCGCTGAAGCAGCCGGCCCATGCCTAGTCGAACTAGTTATGCGTGGGCGGGGAGGAGCAGGATCCCGCGGACGATCATCCACATGACCGGTATATGGAATCTTCTATTATTCCATAATGGTCGGGAACACTCGTGGGCCCTCTTTGCCGATCCAATCTTCATTGATTTGCCATCGTATCTCAAATTATCCATTCCTTTATCATCCGGATACCGGTAAGGTAAGTATACGACAATGTGAGAACCGATGAACAATTGGCCGATATTTTCACCAAGCCACTAGATGAAAGCCGTTTTGGCTACTTGAGAAGTGAGCTAAATATCTTTGATTCTAGTAATGTGGTGTCGTATACTTGCCTTATGGGTATACAGATGATAAAGGAATGGATGCGCAAAGACACGGTAACAAATCAATGACGATAAAGATGATGGAGGTAGCCAATAGACTGGTTCCTAACCGGTCCGGAGTGACAGAGGATTCCATATACTCGGTATGGAGATGAGGCGGGTATCAAGACCGGTGTATGACAACGTGAGAAGAAAGTTAAGGAATAATTTGTAGTTTGTTAGGACTACGAATCAATAAAGAAAGTTAGAGATAGAACTCCCATATATGTAATCCGTGTAATCGACTAGGACTCTGCATGTAACCCTAGCTCCCCGGATATATAAGGCGGAGCGAGGACCCCCGAAAACTCTCTCGAGATCTTGCAATTAGCAATCCGCTAAAGGCAATACATAACATACGGGACGTAGGGTATTACTCTCAATTCGAGGGGCTCGAACCTGTCTAAAATCTCGCTTTCCTGTGTGTTTCGTGTGTTGCACCATCGAATTCCACGCTCGTGAGGGACCGGGTAGTACTAGTGCCGAGTTTAAGACTCGACATTTGGCGCGCCGAGTAGGGGTCCCGGCGAGTTTCCGATGAGTTCGATGGCCTCTTCGCTCGTCGTCGACTTCGTGCTCGGCTTCAAGATCCGCTTCGGGTCTCTCGACTTTGAAGCTGATTCCGCCGGAAAGTTACGTCCGACGAATCCGACTTGTAGTCGGGCCACGGCTTCGAAGCGCGATCACCCGCCACGGTTGACACCGCTTGTTCGAAACCCCGTGGATCCGACGCAGCTTTAGCGCGAATCATCAGACCGCTCGTGCCCCGGACCGGTACCCGGTCCGTAACGCTCAAAAGTTCTCCCGGTCTTGATAAAGACTTCGAGGATGGATCTCCGACCTTCTTCCAAGTATTCATGACGGGTCCAATCCTTCAAGAGCTTACTCCCGAGGAAGCAGCTGCTGAAGAAGCTAGGATGGCGAGAGACGAATCCGATCGCCGTCGCCGCGAAACATACGAAGCGGACGGAGATGAACAGCCTCCACAACCTTCAGCCGTGAATCATCGCGCAAACGTCGTTGGTACTAGTCGGGCCGGAGGAAGCGTTCTCGCGACCGCTCCCCCGCCACGGGTCCGCTGCCGGAGCGGTCCGGAGACCCGAAAGAAACATCCCCGGGATATAACGGCCGACGTGGATGTCGCAGCGGAAGGCGCCATCGTTCTTCAAGAAGATCATTGGACTTGAGCTCCATGGAAGTGGAATTAAACGGTGCTCGGGTCTTCACGTCGCCGATCCACAACATTGTGGGAGTGAAGCAAATCCTTAAGACAATACCGGAAGAAGTCTTCAATGCAACGCCGGGGTTGCAACGCGCTTTGAATTTGGTAGACGCGGCTGCTCTGCAAACAAATCAACTCGTTCACGACGGATCGGAATCTTCCGGTCGCTCGCGTTCTCGCTCGGAGCTGCCGGCGAGAGCCCGGTCCGAAGGAGCTTCTTCGGCGGAAGGCTTGGGCCTCGACACACCCCGATCGCGGACGAACATGAACGAGCTCCGGACCAAGATTTACGCGTACCGCTCAATGGCAATCATGACGCTCGTAACGTCCTAATCGATCGCCATGTAGAGAGGACGGAAGAGCGCCGGAGACAAGAAGAAGATGAGAGGCGCCGGACCGGTCATGTAGATGATCGTCCGCGGGATCTTGCCCCGCCTCGGCCGCATGTAACTAATTCGCCACGGCGTGGACCGGCCGCTCGGCGCCGCCCCGGTGGAAATCCTCCGCGCAATGATCAACGAGGGCACGACAACCGACATGTTCATCGGGATGACCGGCCAAGAAGAGATGATCGTCGTGATACTAGAGATCGAAGAGGACGAGACAACCGAGACAAAAACGGGGAGCCTCGACGAGGTGACAATGATCGCAAGCGGCGCCTCCGCCTCCGCCTCTGCCTCCTCGCTCACGGCCCGCAGAGCCGGTGAACAACGATCGCCGGGACGGCTCAAGGGTCGGATACCAAGATGATCGCTACTATGTCTACTCGGATGATGACAGGGATCGTAACTATCGCCATCTCCCCGGTCGACGATCCCCTTCACCGGTCCGGACCGGTTTAGAGGATGATGAGTACTTCGTGATCCCTGCGTTCACGCGGGATTTACGCATTTGCAAATAACCCGGGTGATTCAAGACCAGGGCCATTGATAAGTATGATGGCAAAGCACCTCCCGCCGAGTGGCTCCGTATGTATACTACCGCCATCCGATCGGCAGGAGGAGATACTTATGTGCTAGCCAACTATCTCCCCATGTGCATGGAACAGGCTGGATGCTTGTTGATGAGGACATCAACGACGTACATACGACGACGAACGACGACGAACGAACGACGACGAACGACGACGCCCCACTCCAAGCCGGTGCGCCTCCCCAAGCCGCGCCCCTCTAGTGGGCCGTCAAGATGGAAGCCCTCTCATCAAGACGACGTATTCCGGTCCGATTACTCGGGCCCGTGCAAGAGAATTGAGCTTCGTCATACTGTTAAAGAACTTTGGGCCGGAAGACTAGAGGATGGGCCAACAAGAGGCCCATATGGGAGACTAGGGTTGGGCACGGCCGCGCTACGGTACCCACGGGTACTGTTCACGCGCCGCCCCCTCCCCCTATTTAGATAGAGACTCTCTTTTATTTCGGACTTGAGTTTTGTTTTAGTATTAGCCTAGCTATACATTCCGTCCCTTCGACGTTGAATTCAGAACTCCACCTTCGTGCAATACATCGGATTGCTCGCCTCTTATTCTTGCTTGTTCTTCGATTGCTTGCAAGGATTGATCCTCGTGATCAGGTTGAATTTGTTTAACCGCAGGTTCAATAACCATCGGAAGTTGGTTCAGCGATTGCATTGGCGCTTCGGGCTTGCTCGTCGTAGTCGGATCGTGAGGGTCAACGTCCACCAATCGAAATTATCTACACTCACCGAAAGATCGGGCACTCTACACCTATCAAGTGGTATCAGATTTCCGGTGTTTCTCGGTGAGTTTATCCAAGCCACATAAACCAAAAACTACAAAAAATTGACCCTAGTACGGTTTTGAGCCTTGCACTTTCGTTCAATAATTTGCGTTGTTGAGTTTTTGTGCTTTCGCTTTGATCGTTGCTCGGTACATCGTGTTTTCATCGTCTTCCGCCGCCGCTCATCCCACATCTGTTCCGCCGCATCTGATTTTTGCCGTCGAGTCTTGCCGCCGTTTTTCTTGTTTCGCTAGGTCACGCCGCCTTTTGGGTTATCATCCATCTAGTCGCACGCCCTAGAGTCTTGGCCGATTTCATCTTTCCGTCGGCCGATTCTGTTTTCCACACCGGTCCGGGTCGGTTTTCCCTACCGCCGTGTTTGCTGCATCGAGATCGGTTTGTTAGGACTCGTCGCCACACCTTTTCCATCCGACTCGTCTGTCTCAAGTCCTACTCGGTCGCGTGCCTTCGTTCGGTCGTTCGCCTCGCCGAGTCCTTTTCTGTTTCACCACCTCGTGTTTGTTCGGCTCGGTTCCGTGTGCTGCCGTTTCGTTTTGGTTTCGCCACCTAGTTCCACGGAGACCCCAAGTCACAACCACGCCGCGTCCGAGCCGGCCTCGGATAGCGCCGCAGCAACCTTACTCCGCAGCAATCTTTTAATTACCGTTTTACCCTGCTCTCTCCGGAAAAAGTGTGTGTGGTGACTTGGTCATTTTGTTCCTCTTGTTCATATAATCCGTTTTTGAAGTTCGCCTCGTGAAAAAAAAAAATAACTGAAAAAAAGGGAAAACAGAAACAAAAAAAAAAAACAACAATTGAAAACTAAAAAGGGGTGAGCCGAGGTTCCAAGAGTCGCCACACTCCTTCTCGTTTCAGCCTCGTCGGTTCCTTTGCGTGGTACTCTCCTTTCTTGTTTTCCTTCGTCGACCTTTGTTTTCTCCTCTTTCTTTTCACTTCACCTTTTCGTCTACACTTGTGCCGGCAGCGATCTGTTTGCGTTTAGCACTTTTATTCAGCTTTGCAATTATTGTTTGAATTGTGCTAACCCTTGAATTGAGTGCAGCCTCCTAGCTCCACAAATTATCTACTACGAGCGAGTACCGTTCCCAGGCAATCGCTCCTCCAATCTTCCACCGGTTTTACCTGTGGTTGCAGTTCACACTTGCGTGCTTGGTAAGAACGAGTAAGAGTTTGATAACAGCTTTCCGATTGAGCTTTTTCATCCTCCATTAACCTCTCGTCGTAGGCTCTTTTTGTGGTTGTTTTGTTTTTGCTGGTGTTTCGATGACGAGAACAGACTCGAAGTCGGAGGCGCCCTCCATCCGGGATGTCCAGGTGCAGGTTGATGGCCTCACGAATGACATGAAGCCGATGCACGAGCGACTTGATTCGACGATCCGAGTCGTCGAATGCACGTTTTGATCAGCTCGACCTCGCTGATACGGCTGCCCACACTACACTCGAGACGATTTTGACACGTCTTGAGACCATGACGACGCAGCTTACGACGGTGACGACGCAGCTCGCGGAGTTACGGACTACACGTGACTACGGCGCCGACACCGAGCAGGACGACGACAATCGTCGCGGTCGTGCTCGTAGGGTACGTATTCCTCCTAATGATTCCTTTGCCAGAATTAAATTTAAGATTCCTACTTTTAATGGCAAATATGATCCTGCTGCTTATCTTGATTGGGAATTAGAAGTTGAACAAAAGTTTGCATGCCATGATATTCCTGCTAATTTACAAGTTAAGGCTGCTATTAGTGAGTTTACTGAGTTTGCTTTAATTTGGTGGCGTGAGTATACACAAAAATATCCCGATAATATTCCAGCCACTTGGGCAGAGTTAAAAACAGCCATGCGTCACCGTTTTGTCCCATCATATTTTGCTAGAGATTTGCTTAATCAAATGCAGCGTTTTCAACAAGGTTCGCTTTCCGTAGAGGATTATTATCAAGCTTTGCAAAAGGGTATGATTCGCTGTGGTTTAGTTGAACAGGAGGATGCTGCTATGGCTCGTTTTAGGGGTGGGTTAAATCGTGAAATTCAGGACATTCTTGATTATAAGGATTACAATGATATGACCACCTTATTTGAATATGCTTGTAAAGCTGAACGTGAAGTGCAGGGACAACGATCTTCGTCAAGAACTAACACTTTTGCAGGGTCCAAGACGCACACTTCATCCCCACGGTCGGCGCCTCCTTCTTCCACATCGCGCGACCACACGTCGTCGACCACGGTGCCATCCACAACAGCGCGCGATCACTCTTCGTCGTCCAAGTCTAGCGCGCCACCGGCAAAGCCTGCCTCGACCACGCCTTCTTTGTCGTCCGGACGAGCTCGTGACATTCAGTGTCACCGCTGCAAAGGGTTTGGCCATGTTTTTCGTGATTGTCCAAATAAGCGAACAATGCTGATTCGTGATGATGGTGAGTATTCTTCCGCTAGTGATTCCGAAGATGTTCCACATTCTCTTGTTGCTAACCATGCGGATAATGCGGAGCTTCATGTCGACTCTAGTGCCGCCGACAGGTATGCAAATCTTGTTGTGCAGCGTGTTCTTAGTACACAGGTCGTTCGGGATGAGAAGAACCAGCGCCACAACATTTTTCATATCAAAGGCGTTGTGCAAGAAAGAGCGATTCGCATAATCATTGACGGTGGCAGTTGCAACAATTTGGCTAGTCTAACATTGGTGGAGCAGTTGGCATTGCCAACAAGGAAGCATCCACATCCCTATCACGTTCGGTGGCTGAATGATGGCAGTAAAATAAAGGTAACGCGCTCGGTACGTGTTCATTTCTCTCTTGGTGCCTATTCTGATTTTGTGGATTGTGATGTTGTTCCAATGGAAGCATGCTCTTTGTTGCTTGGTCGTCCTTGGCAATATGATGTTGATAGTCTTCACCATGGTCGTTCCAATTATTATTCTTTCATGTTTAAGGGTCAGAAAATTGTTATTCATCCTATGACACCTGAACAAGTTTTAAAAGATGATATGGCTAGAGCGGCAAAAGCTGCAAAATTGCTTAAATCACCTCCTATTGCACCTGTTCAACCTGAGATTAAATTGAGTAATCCCATCTTGCTTGCTACACGTGCTGATTTTGATGAGTTACATGATGCTAATCTGCCTTGCTATGCGCTTGTTTGCTCTCGTATGCTTGTTTCACTAGATGAGGCGCCTATGTTGCATATTCCTCCTGCTGTTGCTAACCTTTTGCAGGACTATAAAGATGTGTTTCCCGCTGAATTGCCACCAGGACTTCCTCCAATTCGTGGCATAGAACATCAAATTGATCTCATTCCAGGCGCACAGCTCCCTAATCGCGCTCCGTACCGTACAAATCCTGAAGAGACGAAAGAAATTCAGCGTCAAGTGCAAGCATTGCTTGACAAAGGTTACATTCGTGAGTCTCTTAGTCCTTGTTCGGTTCCTGTTTTGCTTGTCCCTAAAAAGGATGGTTCATGGCGTATGTGTGTAGATTGTCGCGCAATTAACAATATTACAATTCGTTATCGATATCCTATACAACGCCTTGATGATATGCTTGATGAACTTAGTGGTGCCACAATTTTCTCTAAGGTTGATTTGCGTAGTGGTTACCATCAGATTAGAATGAAATTAGGAGATGAATGGAAAACGGCTTTTAAAACTAAATTTGGCTTGTATGAATGGTTGGTTATGCCGTTTGGTTTGTCTAATGCTCCTAGCACTTTCATGCGCTTAATGAATGAAGTTCTTAGACCTTTCATTGGAATCTTTGTTGTTGTCTACTTTGATGATATTCTTATATACAGACAAATCCATGAATGAGCATTTAGATCACTTGCGTGCTGTTTTTGATGCTTTGCGTGCTGCTCACTTGTTTGGTAACATGGAAAAATGCACTTTTTGCACGCAACGTGTTTCGTTTCTTGGATATGTTGTCACTTCGCAGGGAATTGAGGTAGATGGCAACAAGGTGGACGCCATACAAAGTTGGCCTCAACCGACGACGGTTACACGAGTTCGCAGTTTTCTTGGTCTTGCAGGTTTCTATCGTCGTTTTGTGAAGGATTTTAGCACCATTGCTGCACCGTTGCACGAGTTGACCAAGAAGGGTGCGCCATTTGAGTGGGGTGCACCACAAGAATTTGCCTTCACCACTTTAAAGGAACGGTTAACCCATGCTCCTCTCTTGCAATTGCCTAATTTTGATAAAGTGTTTGAATTGGAATGTGATGCTAGTGGAATTGGTTTGGGTGCTGTTTTGTTGCAAGATCATAAACCCATTGCTTATTTTAGTGAGAAGTTAAGTGGTGCTGCTCTTAAATATTCCACTTATGATAAAGAACTTTATGCTTTAGTGAGAACTTTGCAAACATGGCAGCATTATTTATGGCCTCGCGAGTTTATTATTCATTCTGATCATGAGGCTTTGAAACATATTAGAACCCAAACTAATCTGAACCGTCGTCATGCTAAATGGGTTGAATTCATTGAATCTTTTCCGTACATCATTAAACATAAAAACGGGAAGGAAAATGTGATTGCTGATGCTTTGTCTCGTCGTTATACGATGTTGTCCCAACTAGACTTTAAAATTTTTGGTTTGCAAGCTTTGAAAGATCAATATGTGAATGATGCTGATTTTCATGATATTATGGTGCATTGTAAGGATGGCAAACCTTGGGGCAAATTTCATATGCGAGGATGGGTTCCTGTTTCGTGCTAACAAGTCTGTGTATTCCAGTTGGTTCGGTTCGTCTTTTGTTGTTGCGGGAGGCGCATGGAGGTGGTCTTATGGGTCACTTTGGCGTTTTCAAGACACATGAGGTGTTGGCTGACCACTTCTTTTGGCCACGGATGCGCCGTGATGTTGAGCGCCTTGTTGCACGCTGTACTACATGTCGAAGGCTAAGTCTCGTTTGGGTAATCATGGTTTGTATATGCCCTTGCCGGTCCCCTCTTCTCCTTGGCATGATATTTCGATGGATTTTGTTTTGGGATTGCCTAGAACTAAGAAGGGGAGGGACAGTATTTTTGTGGTTGTTGATCGCTTCTCTAAAATGGCTCACTTTATACCATGTCATAAAACTGATGATGCCTCCAATATTGCTGCATTGTTCTTTAGCGAGATTGTTAGATTGCATGGAATTCCTAAAACAATTGTCTCCGATCGTGATGCTAAGTTTCTTAGTCATTTTTGGCGTTCTCTTTGGAATAAACTAGGAACTAAGCTGCTGTTTAGTACTACTTGTCATCCTCAAACCGATGGGCAAACCGAGGTAGTAAATAGAACTTTGTCCGCTATGCTTAGAGCTGTTCTTGATAAAAATTTGAGACGTTGGGAAGATTGTTTACCTCATGTTGAATTTGCTTATAATCGTGCTACACATTCTCGCCACCAAAATGTGTCCTTTTGAGGTTGTTTATGGCTATGTTCCTAGGGCACCTATTGATTTGTTTGCTATTGATGTCTGAAGATGAACCAAATGTTGATGCTCTTGCTCATATTGATCACATGAAACAATTGCATGAAGAAACCCAACAAAACATTGCTGTTGCTAATAACAAGTATCAAGTTGTCTGGTAGTAAAGGTCGAAAACATGTTTCTTTTGAACCTGGTGATTTGGTTTGGTTGCACTTGCGTAAAGATAGATTTCCAACTTTGCGTCGTTCTAAATTGATGCCTCGTGCTGCTGGTCCTTTTAAAGTGCTAACCAAGATTAACGATAATGCTTATGTTCTTGACTTGCCCATGGAGTTTGGTGTTTCCACGAGTTTTAATGTTGCAGATTTGAAACCATACTTGGGCGAGGATGATGAGTTGCCGTCGAGGACGACTTCACTTCAAGAAGGGGAGGATGATGAGGACATCAACGACGTACATACGACGACGAACGACGACGAACGAACGACGACGAACGACGACGCCCCACTCCAAGCCGGTGCGCCTCCCCAAGCCGCGCCCCTCTAGTGGGCCGTCAAGATGGAAGCCCTCTCATCAAGACGACGTATTCCGGTCCGATTACTCGGGCCCGTGCAAGAGAATTGAGCTTCGTCATACTGTTAAAGAACTTTGGGCCGGAAGACTAGAGGATGGGCCAACAAGAGGCCCATATGGGAGACTAGGGTTGGGCACGGCCGCGCTACAGCACCCACGGGTACCGTTCACGCGCCGCCCCCTCCCCCTATTTAGATAGAGACTCTCTTTTATTTCGGACTTGAGTTTTGTTTTAGTATTAGCCTAGCTATACATTCCGTCCCTTCGACGTTGAATTCGAACTCCACCTTCGTGCAATACATCGGATTGCTCGCCTCTTATTCTTGCTTGTTCTTCGATTGCTTGCAAGGATTGATCCTCGTGATCGGGTTGAATTTGTTTAACCGCAGGTTCAATAACCATCGGAAGTTGGTTCAGCGATTGCATTGGCGCTTCGGGCTTGCTCGTCGTAGTCGGATCGTGAGGGTCAATGTCCACCAATCGAAATTATCTACACTCACCGAAAGATCGGGCACTCTACACCTATCACTTGTGGTTGCGGTCCTTACCCGAGAGGTCTATCTCTTCTTGGGGGATCTCACTAAAAAGTTCGTGGAGAATTTTCGGGCGACTTGTGAGAAACCAGGGAACTACTTCGACCTCAACAGTCGAGGCGTAAGCCCGACGAGACTCTTGCGGACTTCATCGGGCGCTTCGCAGCAAGAAGGCCTTAATCCCCAATGTTCCCGATCGGCAGGTAATTGCGGCGTTTCAAGTCGGCGTCCGGAGTGAAGCATTAGTTCACATGATTGGAAGGCGTAATCGGAACCTTACCATGATGGCGTCGAGTGCTTCAAGATAGCGGATGACTACGCTGCCGGTGAATCAAACGTGGTCAATTTTGCGCGAGAACAAAGGGAAGGAGCCGAAGCACGACCAAGGCAACCGATCCGGATCCAAGAATAACAATAAGCGCAAGGTTGATCACCTTGTTGCAGCTGTCGACCGATCTCATGGAGGAGATCGCGGCACCTCCTAAGAGAGGTCCAAGGAACGGCTTCGTTCGAAACACTTCGAGGGCCCTTGCATGATTCATAATGGGAATCATAAAGCTAAGGAGTGCTTCTCGTTAAGGCCGTTTGCTCAATTCGCCTTAAAGGTAGCACCCCGATCCGGTCATAGGAACCGAGAGAGATGACAAGGGCAAGGACAAAGAACGTGATGATAATGAAGACGACGAAGGTTTTCGGGAACCAGCTCGGAAAGTGAACATGATTCATGGTGGCCCCGATGCGTACGAGTCAAAGCGGAAGCGAAGTTGGCGCTTCGGGAGGTCAACGCCATTGCTCCCGCCACCCCCGAATACCTACGGTGATCCGAGGTGCCGATCACGTTCGATAGGGCTGATCATCCCGAGGTATCGCCAAAAGCTGGTAGATACCCGCTCATCCCGGCTCCCATCGTTCACAAGGTGCGATTGAAGAGAACTTTCATTGATGGAGAAAGTTGCTTGGATATCCTGTTTGCTAAGACTCGCGCGAGCTTGGCCTCTCTGTAGCTGACCTGGATTGCAGCGTTTCGCCGTTTCATGGTATAATACCCGGTCAAAACAGCTATCCTTTGGGGCAGATTTCTCTCGCCGATGACCTTCGGGACCAAGGAGAACTATAGGAAGGAGAATATTATCTTGCAAGTAGCCGACATTGATTCAGACATATCACGCGATACTTGGAAGACCGGTTTTGGCAAAGTTCATGGCCACCCCAAACTATCGGTACTTGATGTTGAAGATGCCAGGACCAAATAGGGTCTTGTCGTTCCGGTCTGACATTAAGACCGCTTACGCTTGTGAAGTGCATAGCACCGAATTGGCTTCTCGGGTCAATTCAGAGGATGAACGTCGAGAAATCGGAGAAGCAGCTGAAGCTCTAGAAGTACATGCAAGGTTGGAAGATGAAGTTCCAACCAAGAAGGTCGCGAAGGAGAAACCGAAGGCCGACGCGATCGTTTCCAAGACTATTCAGCTTGATGAGTCGGACCCCTCCAAGGTCACCCATATAGGGGCTGACTTGGGGAATAAATAGGAAAGTGCGCTCATTCTTTTCCTCCAGGAAAACAGGGATATCTTTGCATGGCAGCCCTCCGACATGCCGGGTGTTCCTAGGGAGAAGATTGAGCACGCACCGTTAGTGCGTCCCGATGCGAAGCCGGTCAAACGAAGCTCCGGAGGTTCGCTCAAGACCGCAAGGAGGCCATCAAGAAGGAGATAACTAGGTTATTAGCAGCTAAGTTCATTAGGGAGGTGTATCATCCAGATTGGCTTACCAATCCAGTCCTTGTACCAAAAAAGAATACTAAAGAATTAAGAATGTGTGTCGATTATACCGAGCTCAACAAAGCTTGCCCCAAAGACCCCTTCGCGCTGCCTCGGATTGACCAAGTCGTTGATTCGACCGCCGGCTGCGAGCGTCTTTGTTTCCTCGATGCCTATTCAGGGTATCATCAAATACCTCCGAGAGTTGAAGATCAAATAAAGATTGCGTTTATCACCCCCTTCGGAGCATACTGCTATACGACTATGCCATTTGGATTAAAAAATGCCGGAGCTACGTATCAACGCGGCATACAACGTTGCTTGGATTCGCAATTGGGAAGGAGCGCAGAAGCTTATGTTGATGATATAGTGGTAAAATCTCAAAAACCGAGGATCTTCTCTCCGACCCGGCAGAGACCTTCAGAATCTGCGGAATTTTTCCATGAAGCTTAATCCGGAAAAGTGTGTGTTTGGAGTTCGTTCTAGAAAATTACCGGGATACTTGGTGTCATGGCGAGGCATTGAAGCTAACCCGAAAAAATCCAGACGATTATCGACATGAAACCCCCGAGTTGTTTGAAGGATGTCCGGAAGTTGACGGGTAGTATGGCTGCTCTTAGCCGTTTTATCTCAAGACCGGGAGTTCGTGGACTTCCGTTCTTCAAGTTGCTTAAAAAGCAAGATAAGTTTGAGTGGACAAACGAGGCACAGGCCGCGCTTGATCAGCTCAAGGAATACCTTAGCAATCCTCCGGTATTGGTACCTCCGGAGCAGTACGAGACTATTCGGTTGTATATTTCCGCAACAACCCATGTGGTGAGCACGGTACTAGCGGTCGACCGGAAGGAAGAGGGACATCTACAATTGGTACAACATCCGGTATATTTTGTAAGTGAAGTTCTTACCGAATCACGGATGCGATATCTCCAATTACGAAGTTAATATATGCTGTAGTGATAACCTCTCGAAAGCTGAAACATTATTTCCAAGCGCATCCCATTGAAGTTAAGACTGGATTCGCCATTGGGGATATTGTGCGAAACCGAGAGGCGATGGGCCAGGTTGCTAAGTGGGCTATAGAACTTGGCCAATATGAGATTACATTTTCTTCGCAGACAGCTATCAAGGGACAGGCTTTAGCTGATTTCATAACGAGTGGTTGGAGACACAAATCCCGCAGGGGGTCCGGACGTTGGAGTATTGGGAGATGTTCTTTGATGGGTCCCCGTAGCTTTCGTGCGCGAGGGCTGGAGTCGTGCTTCTCACCCCGCAGAAAGAACCACTCGGATATGTTTTACAAATGCATTTCAAAACTTCGAACAATATCGCGGAGTATGAAGCTTTGCTTCATGGGCTTCGAGTAGTTGTTTCTTTAGGAGTTAGACGGTTAGACATATATGGTGATTCAATGTTGGTAATAAGTCAAGTTAACAAGGTGTGGGATGCTCATGATGATCATATGATCGCTTATCGACAAGAGGTTAGGAAACTTGAAGATAAATTTGATGGTCTACGATTTTCTCATATATTGCGCGGAAACAATTCTGCTCGCGGATGAGTTAGCCGGACCGGAGTCGTCAAGACAAAGCGGTTCCACCTAGGGTCTTCCTTCAAGTATTGGATAAGCCATCCATAAAGATGGAGCGCAAGGCTACTATTACGAAATCATAGATGAAGCAGTCTTGGAGGACCAAGCGGAGAAAGTAGTCTCGAAGGACCGGTCCGAGGAAGCGGTCTTACCGGATAAGATAGAATGTAATCAATGTTGAAGGAACGATTTTGCCGGAAGATATTCGGCCACTCGACGTTATGATTATTGATTCTGATTGGCGTACCCCATACCTTGACTATTTCCAGTCTGGTAAAACCCTAGAAGATAAGGTGGAGAAGAAAAGATTAGAGGTTCGAGCACGCAGTTATTTAATTCTCGAAGGAGAGTTATATAGGCGTGGAGTTAATATTTTGATGAAATGTGTATCGGTTTCGATGGCATTGGCGTGGAGTTAATATTTTGATGAAATGTGTATCGGTTTCGATGGCATTCAATTGCTTGAAGACGTGCACGGGGAATTTGTGGCAATCATGCCTCTTCGAAGACACTCGTTGGGAAGGTGTTCAGGCAAGGATTTTATCGGCCGACAACGAACGGACGATGCGCACAGAGTGGTTAAGAATTGTCGTGGATGTCAATTTTTCGCCGGACAGACCCCATGCTCCGACTCACGAGTTGCGGTTAATTCCAATGACTTGGCCTTTTTCTACTTGGGGATTGGATATTGTCAAACCGTTTAAAAGGGCGCCAGGAGGATTCACGTACATTTTTGTGGCGGTAGATAAGTTCTTCAAGTGGATTGAGGCTGAAGTCTGTTACCAGTACGACTACGGCTCGGGCGATCAAGTTTTTGCGAGAACATCTTCGTGCGCTTTGGAGTCCCGCACCGTATCATTACCGATAATGGGCCTCGGTTCACTTCAAAGTTTTTCAAGGATTATGTTGATAGTTTGGGAATTAAGATACAATATGCGTCGGTGTCACACCCGTAGAGCAATGGATAGGTGGAACGAGCTAATGGCATGATTTTGACCGGTCTTAAACCTAGAATTTTTGACCGTTTGAAGCCGTACGCAGGAAAGTGGGTTAAGGAATTGCCCTGGGTGCTTTGGGGACTACGCACTAATGTTAGTAGGGCTACGGGGCAATCCCCTTTCTCTCGGTATATGGATCCGAAGCTATGCTACCTACGGAAGTGAATATGGTGTTAGCTCGGGTTCAATATTACGATGAAGAGAAGTATGAAGATCAGCGCCGATTCAACCGATTGCTACGGAAGAATTGAGGGATCAAGCTTTGATTCAAGCAGCCAAATATCATCGTGGATTGCGTCGTTATCATGATCGCAATGTTCGCACACGAGAGTTCCAAGTAGGAGACTTGGTTCTTCGGAAGATTCAGTCTAACAAGAACAGGCATAAGTTGTCACCGATCCGGGAGGGACCTTTTCTCGGTTAAATCGGTCTCCGGACCGGGGGCTTATAAGCTTATGACCTTGGAGGAAGAAGAAATTCCAAATTCTTGGAACATTGAACAGCTTCGTCGTTTTTATACTTAAAAGTACTTCTTGTAATTTTTCTTTTTCATATTATAATAAAGTAATTTTATACTAATGTGAATGTGTTTGCTTTTTTGTGTCTCAATATTTTAATTTTGAATTAAATTATTGAGTCGGGGCTGCTATGTTAAGAGCAGTCTATGATATTGTGCTATTCTTGAATAATAAGACCAGTCATTTAGTCGAGAGACTCGCTGTGTTGAGAGCGGTCTATTTTTCAGCTTAAGACTGGTATATTCAGAAAGGAAATTGTGTAGTATTTTCTTTATGAATGCTGATTGGTAGGCTCGCTGTATTAAGAGCAGATCAGTGAAATCTTAGATCTTACAACCTAGCTTTTTTCCTATGTTACATGATCTTGTTAAAGTAAGCTCTAACTATGAATTGTGATTTGTGCTGATTAGAGCCAGAATTTGATCATAGTTAGTTTTAGCTGAAATAATCATCATGGCTTAGGCAAAGAAGTTAGTAAGTACGATGGTGACATTTTGAAACCAAGTATTCATAAGGAAAAGAAGAAGATATTGAAACTTCACTATCATCAAAATAACATAAGTAGCATGATGATCAAGATGTTTGATTACAAAAATAAGCTGGCCCTAAGACAAAATCTACTAAGCAGGACCGCTGGAAGTACCGGTATCACCAGCCTTAGGATTTTCGACTAATCTATCGTCCAGCGTTTCTTCGAATCGAAGAAGATAGTGGTAAATCAGCATCTAGATCTTCAAATGCATCTTCTATCGTCGCTTAGCGGCGGCTGCTGCATCCGAGCATCTTGATCCAGAGCAAAGGCCGCTAGCACTACATTCGGAGGAACACCTGTTGGATCAAGAGGAACATCCTCTATCAATTCCGAAACAAGTACCAATGAGTGAATTCTTCAGCTCATTGAACCGATCTTCGTAGTGTCCGGGTGGGCGCCATCCTTGATGAAGTTGAAATCACAATTTGAGACCGGAGTACAAGATTGGATTATAGCGGCTATGTGGCCTCCTCCTCGCAGCAGCAACCATCCTGGAATGCTCTTTAATTCTTCCGGGGAAGGCCCAAATGGGAGTCTCGAGATCTACTTCATTAGGATCAATAGTCCGGCCGCCATTTAGATACTCCAACGTTCGCACTGTACCTGCAGCAAGTTCTGAAGAAGGCAAAAATATAAGAAAAGATTATCATTGACCGGTATTTTCGAGGAATTTCATAAGTATAAATAAGGAAGAAGGAACTTACGTCCGTGCCTAATTTCCGCAGCTCCGAATCTGCCTTTGATGTTAACGTTGGATTCCCTCGCCTTGGTCTCAACTTTTATCGGACGCTGGATCTCGCGTTCTTTTGCTTTGAGAGCAAGCCGAGCAGATTCGTGGGCAGTCCTCGAGCGCTTTCTTTGTCCGTTTGCGCTGTTTTGGCTGCCTCTAGGGCTTCAGCTAATTCGGCCTTCAGAGCGAGCATTATCAGCTTCTAACATCTTGTTGGAGCGTAGTGTTTGCGCCAGGATGTTATCCTCGGCGGTAAGTTCACCTTCCAGCTCTCCAATTCGAGCTGCTTGTTGTTCTTCAACCCGAGAGCCTTCCTGAAGAGCTTGTTCCCGAGCAATTGCCTTCTCGTAAAGGATTTCCTCCGCCTCCTTATGAGCGGCGACGAGATTTTCAAGTGCTGAAGATGGCAAGTAAGACCGGTCGAGAGAGACAGAGGAGGAGAAAAATATGGGATGTACGAATGAGATTAAGAGTATTACTTTGGATTTCTTTGCGAAGTTTAATAATCTCTTGCCGGCGCTCCTCCATCAGCCGATGGGTGTTCATCAGTGTTGGCCTCCCTCTTCGGCAGGTCAATTTCCTTGGATTTCGGATCGGCGGTCCGAGATTCAAGTTTAACCAACCGCTCTTGATTGGTGCATAGCTCTTCCTCCGGACGAGCGATTATTGCATTTTTGGACTCGGAGTTTTTCGAAGAACCTAAAAGGAAGAAGAAGTAAGAGATTCAATTATTAAAAAGAAATTGCTTGAAGGAATCATTGAAGAAGCAGGATGTACCGGCCGGACTCGGAGAAGTTCTTCAGTGGCTTCTTCCTCTTGGAGGGCGTCCCATTGAGTCGTTGCGATGAACTTTCTAGCTCCACCGGAGCTGTCCACCTCCACATCTCCGATTACCATTTTGGCCGGCCTGGGTTCTCCCGGAGACTTGCGTGTCATCCTAGGCCGACGAGGAATTTCTTCCACCTGCACCGGTCCCAGTGAGAGCTCGGCGGAATTTGGAATAGGGTCGCTTGGGGAGGGATGTTGCCGGTAGATGAGCTTCCAATATTGACGACTTGGTCTTCAGTGATTTGGGATGAAGCTTCGCGCCGGAGGCGGCAGGGATTTCCTTTGCGGGTGCCGCACTTGGAACTACGTAAGGCCCGACACCGGCCGGGGGTGCGGCAGAGGCGGTAGTGGAAGCACTACCGGTCGGAGCCGGGGTAGAAGCTTTGTTTCTTAAAAAGCTAGCTATACTAGCTTGGAAATTAGAAGGGATTCTCGCGAAAAGAAGCAAGCACTATAAGAATGGAATGAAAACAATTCGGAAAGGAATAATGATATAGGAGACTTACGAGGTAGCTTTCTTGAAGCCGGTGGAAGTCTTGATCTTCTTGGAGGGACCTTGAGTGTCCTCAATGGTGCCCTCTCGCAGTCCTTTTAGCCGCTGGATGGACTTGCGGCGATGGGGCTGGTTCTCCTGCGTCGCTTGGACCGGTCCGGCTGCCATACCGGGACCTCTTGGGTACATTGGATAAAGGTTCCGTTAGTGAGGGGGCTCCTTGAGATTTCTCGATAGCGGCTTCGAAAGCAGCCGGAGCGGCTTGGCGATCCTTCTCGACGGCTTCCGCTTCTTTTCGCCGGTCTTCGAGCTTTTGCGCTTCGTGCGCGTATCGCTAGGCGCGGCAGAGGACATAGTGGGTCCGCCGATGGTCAAAGAAGTAGTACGTTTCTTCGTACTAGGTGCTTGGACCACTTTTCCGGATTTTGATATCTTCGGAGCTATGTCGGGTGGCAGAGGGAAAGACCGGTCCGAAGTCCCTTGAGTAAGACCGGCTTGAACAACGAGGGGAGCAAGATTGCCCGCATAGTCCTCCCCCCCCCCCAAAGTATCATTAGGAGGTAGAGGGGGTGGCTCTTGAAGTTATCCATTTTCTATATTGAGCAGTTGAATTTGAATAAGAAGATGAAGATTAAAATATAACAAGATTCAAAGATAAAGAGAGAGATACTTACAGGATCTCGAGGGTTTGACGAGCTGAAAGCCGCAGCCACTCTCGGACATCCCGACGGATCCGGTTTCGGTCGAAGCATTTGCTTGAGGCGGACTTCTAACCGCTCTTTATCGTGGAGAAGAGTTCCATCCAACGGAATAGCAACATCTTCGTTGAAACACCATGCTCGGGTGTTCTTGCTTCTTGAGTGGCTGGACTCCTCGCACTATGAAGCTCCAAAGGACTGTCTCGACGGTGACGCCTTTGACTTCCTTCGGATATTTGATGCAAGCCAAGAGTGCAAGGATTTCTCCATCTTCTTTGAGTTTTTCCCTAGTATCTGGAGAAGGGAAGTTTTTGGCTACCTTAGCGCCAAAGGGAGGGAGTGCAGTCGGGGATTATCACGTAAGAACCACCCATTTTTCCACCGGGCTATGCTTTTATTTAAGGAAATAGAGAAATATTCATCTCGCACTCCAAGCATTGAATTCCTACTCCGCCTACCGCAGCTTGGCGGTCTAAAGAGGGAAGTGGGCGGATTTGGAAAAGATATTGGAATAACTTGAAGTGGGGGAGAACTCCAAGGAAGGCTTCGCATAGGTGGATGAAAAAGCAATCTGCAGGATGGAGTTAGGGTTGAGATTCACTAACTCCCATCCGTAAAAGAAAAGAAGACCCCTAAAGAAGGAGCAGCAAGGGAGATCAAGGCCACGGAGGAAAAAAGCTTTAACAACTAATTGCCGAGAGTCGTCTATTCCCCATGGGACTTGGCCAGGGGTAGGGACGCTCTAGTTTAAGATTGGTTGAGGAGGAAGGTATCCGTCACGAACCGCCTCATTGAGAGATGCTTCGGTGACTTTGTCGTTACCTAAATCCCGAACACCAAACGGAAGTTGGTCACGAGGAACGAGAGGAAGAAGACGCAGGGTTACCAGAGGATTTCTTTTTGCCCATCTTGAAAAACGAAAGAAGGAAATCTAAGGTTGGCTTGTGCGGAAGAGAAGAACGAAGAACAAGAACAAAAGGTGGGCGCGTATGGACTTTCAAGAATGGGTTTGACCTAGGTCAACTTTTCGTTTTCTTTTATAGGCACTCGAGATGGGCCCGGGGCTGAAAAGTTATCGGGTTATTTCAAGGCCCGATGGATTTAGCATTGAATGACTTATGTCGTGATCGTGCAATTATGACCTAACGGCCATAAGAAAATTAAAGATCTATTATTTGCGCTAATTATGACCTAACGGTCATAAGGATAAGCCATCGTAATTAGCGCTATACTTGCGCTGATTTTTTGTGAATAAGAAAGCGGTCCGAAATATGAAATTTTCGGATTGGAATTAATGTAATGCTGAATTTCATGATTTAGCAGTATGAAAGAGTTAAACTTTACCTAACTCAATGTTAAAGGATGCCTTAGGTCTGTGGGTGTTAATCATCCGGCTGATCATAGGCCTTGGAGACTCGAGTCGATGTGAGAATATGGGGAATAAACTGGTATGATCAACCAGAATTTTTAGTTAAATGTGATATGACTGGTTAGACCGGTCCGATAAATGTGTTCTTGGCGAAAATTACTAAGAGGTATATGATTTCATGAAAGGTAATAAAGCATAGTCTCCCCAGAAAGACTCTTGCATTATTTGCGATCCTCAAATGATACAAGAGTCGGAGCTATACCTAATTAGGTGCACCTGATCGGTGCACCATATCGCAGAGCGGTCTCGTAACGATCAAAGGTGGTGAAAAATAATGGAAAATTAAATGGAGCTGTCTCTAAAGGTTGCATATTAAAGGAAATAATGAAGAATCAACTGAGTGGACTCTTGCATTATTTGAAAGGAGTTCAAATGATCCAAGAGTCGGGGCTATACCTAATTGGGTGCACCTAATCGGTGCACCGAAGAAGAATAAGCAATGATTACCTAATTAGGTAATATGAAGGATAAAAACACTAATTTTTTGGCTTTTTAAAGCGCTTTGAAGAAAGAAGAGCCATTGCAGCAGATTAGAGTTCTTTTTAATTTTACCATGGAATCAAGACCAACATGTAGAAGACCGGTCGGTCTTATTCAAGGTCAAATCAAAAATTACTCGGGGCTACTGTCGTATACTTGCCTTATGGGTATACAGATGATAAAGGAATGGATGCGCAAAGACACGGTAACAAATCAATGACTATAAAGATGATGGAGGTAGCCAATAGACTCGGTTCCTAACCGGTCCGGAGTGACAGAGGATTCCATATACCGGTATGGAGATGAGGCGGGTATCAAGACCGGTGTATGACAACGTGAGAAGCAAGTTAAGGAATAATTTGTAGTCCGTTAGGACTCGAATCAATAAAGAAAGTTAGAGATAGAACTCCCATATATGTAATCCGTGTAATTGACTAGGACTCGCATGTAACCCTAGCTCCCCCGGATATATAAGGCGGAGCAGGGACCCCCGAAAACTCTCTCGAGATCTTGCAATTAGCAATCCGCTAAAGGCAATACATAACATATAGGACGTAGGGTATTACTCTCAATTCGAGGGGCCCGAACCTGTCTAAAATCTCGCTTTCCTGTGTGTTTCGTGTGTTGCACCATCGAATTCCACGCTCGTGAGGGACCGGGTAGTACTAGTGCCGAGTTTAAGACTCGACATGTGGCTTGAAGACTTGCACATCTGTTGTGATGTAGAGTTATTGCTTTTGAAAACGAAAATTCTGCAAAAAAATCCTATATTCAAAATATTTGGCTCTTGATCCTTGGATCATGTGGATTTGGATGTAATTATTGTTGGAGTGATTGTTTGTAGCTAATTACATCCATCGAAACTATTTCAAAATTATTTCATGCTCATAAGTAAGATCGAGTGTTTAGAGCGGAAGATAGGATCTCAGGTTTTTCCATCATTTCCTGTCGTCTAAATCGCGAGTATCGGACAAAATCCGGTGGCACCGGATAATGTCCGAATTTGCACCGGACCGGACATTGTCCGGTGCCCGTCGGATAATGTCCGATGGGTAGATTTTTCACCCTTTTAACCGTGGGAACGTACCCCTTCGTTCCCATCTCCTCTTTTGTCACCTCCATCCTCTCTCTCCTCCCAAACCGACGGCCAAGGACTTCCTCAAGCGATCTCCCTCCTCCTCCGACCAAAAAGGAGAAGTTTGAAGGGAAAGGCCTCCCTCCATCGGATAAACTCCGATTCCCTTCAAATCATCAAGGTTTTTACTTACCTCTCCCCTCTCTCTATCACCTAGGGTTAGGGTTGACTTTGCAATGTGATAGGTTTTCTAGGTTCCCTTCAATTATAGATGGTGAAGATTGTTCCTAGGATGCTATAGATGCTTTGTATGCAGTATGGCTAGGAGTAGAGGGTGGATCTATGCGATTGAGACACATATGTGAAAAATCATGTGTGTACCGGACAATGTCCGGCGCTCGTCGGACAATATCCGGTGCTTCGGATATTATCCGGTATGGACCGGACAATGTCCGGTAGGCACTGAATTTCTCACATATCTGTCCCAACTCATCGATACTATCTAGCATCTTCACCTACTCCTCTTTTTACCTATCCATTGATTCTTGCATCCATCTTTTGGCAGGATGGGTCGTTCCCGTGCCGAGAAAAGGTCTAAGTTTGCAAATGATGATGAAGGAAGTGCTAGAAAGAAGAGGAAGCCCCGCAAGGTCGCCCCGAACATTGTTGATCCGAAGAGAGTCTGATGAACCCACCGAGATTGATCGCACCATTAGAGATGTTGTGGATGATCCCAATGTGGAAAGGGAGCCGATGGACTACCCGAAGGCCGGCTCGGAGGACATTAGAGTGGCAAGGGAGACCGATTGGTATGCTCTCCCTCGAGATTCGGTAGATCCTCGTTTTTGGTCTCATTTCCAAGCTGATTGGTTTATGAGTGAGTAAAGAAACAAGAAGAACCCAGTTGTGCCGGTTCAAGTATGTTGATTGGAAGTACATGGCCTCTAAGAGAAATCCAATCTTTGATGAGATTATAGAGGCATTTGAGTATCATGGGATCAAGGATCCGGTAGGCTTTGCACACAATTGGAATGATGAGATCATCTCGTCATTTCTATGACACAGTGTACCTTGATGAAGAAAGAAGCAGGCTTGTGTGGATGACAGATGGGGATAGATACCATTGCTCTCTTGTGAAGTTTGCAACTCTCTTGTCATATGATGAAGAGTATCGCATCCACTCTCACAACTCCCTTGACCCAAAGCCGATGGAACACATGTATGTGAACCCCACCACTTCCAAGTTAGAATATGCAGGTGGGTTGAAGCCCCTCTTCAATGTGCTCCATAGGATTCTCGAGGACCACTCTAGCTCCATGGGCGGGCAATGCTGATCACATCCCCGCTTATGAGAGGGATTTGCTAAACTTGGTCGATGGTCTTGAAAAGTTCAATCCATTTGATTTCATCTACTCGGAGATGTGGCATGTTTCCATCACACCTGCTAGGAGTTGTCTCGTATGCTCCGTTTATCATGCTCATGATTGAGAAGGTGACCAAAAAGCAGCTTGTGAAGAAGACCGAGCACTCAAGTCTCGGACCCTATGCTCCTACCATTGTGGCACCTGCTGCCTCCAGCTTCAGCCTAGTGCTCCTTCTTCTCTAGATGAAGTGCAATCTCATCCAGCTCATGCTCCTTCCCGAGGTCCGTCTCGGAGAGCTCATGGTCACTCAGCTGCCAAGAAGAAAAAGAGTGGGATGTTCAAAATGCTCAAGGGACTCTTCTCCATTTGCAAGCTCATTGATGTTAGGTTGGACAACATTGAAAAGAGACAAAATGTGCTCGAGTGAGCGGCACAAGATCATGTTTGACCATCTTCCAACCGAGACTCCCGCAGTTCCATCACCCGAGCTAGAGCGTGTTCCCTCACCGGTTGAGTACCCTTGGGACACCTTCACACCATATGAGTCCCAAGTACTTTGGTTTCTTTCCCTCTTCGCCTTTTCCCTCGGATGTTGCGGGCCCCGACTTCACTTCTCCTACCTTTGAGCCCTCGGTAGGCTGCCGTAGCCGAGGATGAAGATGAAGAGGAAGATGGTGATGATGAGGAGACCGAAGAAGAAGAGATTCAGGAGGCAGCTATCCGTTCTCCCCACTACACTCGTCGGATCCCTCCCAAGGAGAAAGGGAAGGACCTCGCTGCTACGGCTTGATGATGAGGACGACGACGACGACGACGATGATGAGTGGGATAGCGAGTGAGCTAATTGCTACTATCCTTTTTGGTGTCTTGATGCCAAAGGGAGAGAAGTAGTTAGTAGTTTCTAGATGGTGAGCAAATTGAGCATTTTATGCTCTTGTATCTTTTATTTCAACTCATGAACTTGTGAGCATGGTGTTTTTAAAAACTATTGTAATAGAGTGCTTAAATTTGTGCTTGTAAGCCTCTGTTTAATTTCTAAGTGTTGAACTATGTTTATGGATGATGAATGGTGTATTGTTGGTTTCATAATCTTTTAGTTGCATTTGTGTGGATCACATGACATATGCATTTGTTGTTGCTTTTCTTCTCTCTTTATGCAATGTGGATCCTGTGCAAGGAAATAGGGGGAGCTCTCTTTGTTTTACTCCGAAATATGTGCATTTGGTATTTAAAGGCCAAATTTGAATTCCATTCATGCACACATTTAGGGGGAGCTCCTATCTATTTGCTCTCTCTTTACTTACTCTTTTTATCCTTATTTGTGAAATTTAGTTGTATTGTCATCAATCACCAAAAAGGGGGAGATTGAAAGTGCATCTAGGCCCCTAATTATGGTTTTGAGTGATTGACGTCAATACAATTAAAATGGACTAATATTTCCAATGAGCAAGTGTGCAGTGAATATCAATTGATCAATATGAGAGCAAGGTTTAAAAGAAAGTTCATGTGAAAGGCCAACAAAATTGAATATCTTGAAAAAAAAAGGAAAACAAATGCTCAAGATGAAGACCAAATAGTTTTGTTTTTTTGATCTTTAGTATAGGAACACCGTACTATCAAGAGGGACACACAAGAATAAGTGTCGAAGAAACCAAGTGCAAATTCCATCTCAAAATCTAAAAATACCAACTCATATTCGGAGCCATCGGACAATGTCCTAAGCTCATCGGATTTTTCCATCGGATCCTAGAACCGCGCACACATAGAAAATTCACTAAGTATTGATCCACCGAACAATGTCCAAAGGACACCGGACGATATCCAGTACAGAAAATTCGGACCCCATCGGACAATTCCCCGAAAAATCCTAAGTCCGGACGTACCTCCGGACAATGTCCGTAACATGTCGGACAATCTCCGGAGCGACCACGCCGGACAAAATCCGAAACCTACCGGATTTTTCTATCGGACCATAGAGCTCGCACACCCCTTTCGGACATTGTCCGGACCACGTCGGACAATGTCCGGTACCTCTCAAATCGGACAAAATCCGATATGCCTCGGATTATTCTACCGGACTCCAGGGGCGCCGCCACTCCCACCGACCCCGTCGGACATTGTCCGGCGTAGATCGAGCCAACTACTCTTTTTGTTGTCCCGACTATAAAAGGAGGTCCCTTCCTCCTTTAGCCGGTTGGCAACTCCCCCACTTTGAAATACACTCCCAAACTCACCTAAGCACTCCTCCTCACTCCCTTTGATTCCCCACTCACAATCCTTGGCGATTTGTGAGGGGATTGAGAAGGATTGAAAGAGCTTCATCTCCATTCCTCGTGCACTTGGTTCATCCTCGACATCGACGCTTGTTGTGTTTGTTACTCTTGGGGATTCATCCCCTAGACGGTTAGGCGTCACCCGACGAGCTCCCAAGCTTGTGGTTGAGACTCGGGTCGTTTGTATTACCCCTCCCTTCGTGGAGATTGTTTATGGAATTTCAAGCCGGCCTTTGTGGCGTTTGGAGAGGTTTAGGGTTGAGAGCAACCCGGTCCTTGGTGGACTCCTCAACGGAAACGTAGGCTCCTAGGTGGAGCTGAACTTCGGTGAAAAATCGCGTGTCCCCTTTGTTCCCCTCTCGTTTCTTGCATTTGGGTGCTCGTAGCTCTAGGTTGTTCTTGCTTAAATTCCTAGATTAACTTGTGTAGGTGGCTTGCTTGCTTGTCCCCTTGTTGCCTTAGCTTTCTAGTGTTTCCACCTGCTTGCTCCTTGTTTATCTCCCGTGGATTTGTCCATTTCGACGGCCGATCTATTTTCCGCACGAGGGCTTTTCCACACCGTGCTACTAATTCATCGAATTAAGTGTTTTTCAGGATTATTGCCTACTCACCCCCCCGTAGGCGAGTTCACTTGGGTGTGTCGTCATTTCGTTGCTAGGATGTCCTCGTGGCAGTGCCACAGCTCGAGAGAAGTCGGCGCGCTCGGTTGTAGGGAAGGTCGATGCTCGCCGCATCAAACACCAAGTGCTCGGTGCGGAATTGGCTTTCGAGTGGTTGCGTGTCTGCTCGGGAGCACGCCGTGGAACGGGCGAGATGGCTGCAGGTCCATCTTAGGGCCCTACAACATCCCGTAGGTCTTGGGGGTGATGATGTTGAGGCTTGTGCCTCCGTCGATGAGGGAGCGTGCCACCTTATTGTAGATGGTGGGTGTGACGACAAGGGGGATCTTGCCGTCGAGTTGTCCGGCCCGACCAGGTCGTTGCTCGTCAAAGGTGATCGAATGTCCGACAACTTGACCTTATGTGGCGGAGCCCGGACGACCTGGATGACCTCGACCTCTCGCCGGATGAGCTTGACTTGGCGCCGGGACGTGACGCTAGAGGCGTCACCGGTGATGACGGCGATGACGTATGCCGCGTCTTGGAACACGTCGACCTCCGGCTCTGCGTCGCCATCGTCCGCCTTACTAGGGGACCTTTGCCCGTGCCGCACCTTTGTTATGCGACATTGCTTGTTTGGATGTACCGGCACTCCGTTTAGTCATGACCGGAGGTGTTGTGGAAAGCAAAAACTTCCCACCGGAAGTTTCATGGCCTCCTCGCTTCTACATCGGGGACCGGCCAAGACATCCTCGGATTTGCGCTTCTTGAGGAGCTTCTTCTTCTGGTTCTTGGACAAGTCCGGGCCGAAGTCCGCGTCGGGCTTGGGCAGTGGATCGTGCCATGCCCGCGCTTCTTGGCACAGGGCATAAGTGTCCACAAGCCGGAACAACTACGTGACCGTCTCAGCCGGTGGACGCCCAGCTCACCGAGCACGTCCTTGTCTCGCACGCCATGGCGGAACGCGAAGATGACACACGCCGCCTGATGCGTGGGACGGTGTTCAAGACTTGACCGAAACACTCGCATGAACCGGCGTAGCGTCTCGCTCTCGCGTTGGACGACCCGATCGAGGTCGACCTAGGTGTTAGGGCGAGTGGTGGTGCCCTAGAAGTTGATGAGGAACTCTCGGCAAAGCCCCTTGGATTTCAATGTGAGGTTGAGGAACTAGGAACGCGTTGAGCCCTTAAGGGCGATGTGGAAGTTCTTGGCCATCACATCTTCGTCTCCGCCGGCGGGCAACAAGGCAATGGAATAGATCCGGAGGAACTCTCCCGATGGCGCGGTACCGTCGTACCTTTCCGGGAGATCTGGGCCAAACTTGTTCGCCCACTACACCGCCCGCGAGGGTGGAAAGCACAGAGCAGCCTCCCGTGTAGTTGGAGGGGTCGACCCGGGTGCCGTCCCGCACGGTGGGCGCTCCGAGGATATGGAGGAGTGGGAAGACTCGGATGGCTCCCCATGTCCTCCGGCCTTGTTGCCGCGAGAGTTCTCCCTCTCACGGCGGCTTTCACGGGAACACTCGATGTTGATGCGTGCGTCTTCACGGCTGCGTCGTTTAGCATGCAGGTGCGAACGCGCATCTCGTTCACGGCACCTGCCGTGTGGCGTCGCTACCGAGCGGGACACGTCGTCCGGCTCGGCGTGAGTGCACGAGTGGTGTGAACGGTCCTCTACCGCCCCGATCCCCGTGGCGGTCGAGGAAGGCGCCCTCGTGCGAGACCGGGATCCGTAGGACTTATCCGCCGCGCTGCGACGCGCGAGTATCCACCGCTTGTTCCACGTTTTCTAGCCATTCCTCGGCCGGCGTTCCGTGCTCCGGACGGAGTGGCGGGTTCTCGGAGCATCCTCCCGACCGCGATCAAGGAATTCTCTCGAGGGGGCGTCGTGGAAGAGGCGCCTAGTGGAGCGCTACCGAGGGTGGTGCTCATGCTCGCTAACATGCAGGTTGGAGGTGGAGTCGCCTCGTGCCGACGGTCCTCTCCCCGATCTTCCCCAATAGGGTCGGGACAGGGTCGGTTCGCGGCCCTCGCGGTGTGCTCGGTGAGCGAATGTTCGGCTAGGATCTCCTCGTCGACGAGGCTTCGAGTAAGAACTATAGTCCGATGGTTGTTTCGTCGGGGTGAGGGAGCGCCGGTGCTCGGACTTGCCATTATCGGTGAATAGGGGAAAGAGCAAAAGAAAGAGGAACCAGGATCTATGAAAACTCTCCTTCCCGGCGTGCTAAATGTCGATGTATGAATATGAACAAATGGAGGGTCAGCTGGATCGCCCTTTGTGAAAGGATCGGGAGTTACGAATCAAGGAACAAACTCTAAGGAAGAACACATGATGACATGTGATTTACCCGGTTCGGGTCACCGTGAGGTGTAATAACCTACGTCCCGCTTGTCCGGTGTGTTATTGAGCTTGAAGAACTTATAATGTTGTTCTTGAGTTTCTAGGGTTGAGAAAGTCTATCTTCTACATGGCCACGGCTCCCCTTTACGCGTCTCGGAGGCGGGGGGGGCACGCTAAAGTGCTGAAATCCTAAAATCTTTCGATTGTTGTCCGAATCCATTATCGGATACGCGTATTGAAGGTTGCGACGCCCAAGACGGGCGCCGCGTAGCTTGTCCAATGGGAGGGGCACGACGAGACTTGTCGTACAGCCCTCCCTCCTCTCGTCGTTCCGTCGAGGCAACGCTTAATTGCCTTGCTCGTTACGCCGTTTGCCCGTGCGCTCCCGCCCGGGGCCGTTTCGTGGCTGCCCTCGTGGGGCGCCACGCTTCCCGTGCGCGAGTCGAGTAGAGGGAGTTAAGTCTCCCAACCACTCGAGTGGGTCTTGCGGTCACGTCACGCGCGGCGCGGGCATGCTAGGGTTTCGGGGCGTGCCGCTCCGTCCGTGGGCGGTGGCTTCGCTCGCACGTCTTGCCCTAGCCGAGCCGTGTCGGTTCGTGAGGCGACACAACCTCGCTAGAGATGGGATGTCCGAGGCGGCCTATATGCGGTTATGGGAATCCCAATTCCCGATACACCGACAACTCGCCACATTTTAAGTTAATATATTTCCTATTATCAAGACAAGATAAAAGTATATTTTACTCTCCTTAACAATACACTTAGTACAAATTATACCTCCAACAAAATCTCGGCTCAATTTATTTATTCAAACAATTAAGTTAGTGCAATTTACTACCATATGCAATTTGCCTTTTATGTTTCTCTTGTATGATCGGAGTTTAGTCCTCAAATTTTGCACAATTATAATTTTGATAAATCTTATGCTAAATAATAATATAATATATATTTTAACTATATAATTTTAAATTGTATATAAAATATTTTAGGAAAAATATAAAAAAATTACATAGAGATTGATGTTTTAGCTTCAAATTCAAATCACACACAGAGACCCCGTTCGTTTCCTCGCCCTTTAAAATTTAGCACTGTCACATCAAAGAGAATCTTACTATTTAAAAATATTTCGATCAATTTAATGACAAAACCCTATTGACAGATTGGTACTAATTTTCGAGATGAACCTAATGAGCTTAATTAATTTATGTTTTGTTAAAGGGATGCTACAAGTAACCGTCTTCTAATTATGAATTAATTAATCTCATTAGATTTGTCTCGTAAATTAGAATAGAGGCCTGTAATTTATTTTATAATTAAATTTTATTTAATACTTCTAAATAGTAAGATTCTTTTGATGTGACAACTATAAAGTTTAGACCACAGGAAACGAACACACCCAGAGAAGGAAAAACTGCATAAGGAAGTAGATTTTATTTAATACTTCTAACTAGTTACATGCCCGTGCGTTGCACGTAAGTTCAAAATTTGATTAAACAAAACTAAGATAAAAAAGAAATAAAAATATATAGGATAATAAAAGTTTCCAAATCATCTCACAAGTTAGCGAAAAATATAAAAAGTGGCATAATCACAACAACATTCGACAAAGCAATAAAAAATAAGTGCTTTTGTTCATTTCCATAATAGTGTTGTCATTCTGAGGAGAATCATTTGAGAAAAATGAGTAATAGCAAGCTGAGAACAATTTGGTCTTATAATGCTATCCATATATTACATCCACAATCTAGGAAAATCCAATTCCATAGCCATAAATCTTGAAAGTAGTGCACTTTGAGTAGTACTGCTTTGCGATCATATAATGGTCTTGCAATCCACCGTTTAAGCAGCCTCTTTCCAACACCAGTAATAAATGATTCAATTGTCCATACAGGAATCTTGCAAAGAATATGCATAAGTACGTTGACATCTGAGTTAGATTTCTGAAGAAAACTAAATAATTTTAAGCAGGTATTACCTTGACAAACTGAGACCTCATTTTCTAAAATATCTAGATTTTCCAGAGCAGCTGCATAAGTATCATATGGTTCTGGGCATTGTTGATGAGCCCCGAGCATGCAATGGGCTCAAACTCAGCACATCAAAATATTTTCTCATCCATAAGGGTTTTCCTTAAATAGAATAAAGAACCACCAAAGAGAAGAAAATGCATGTCTTATCACCTGCTCAAATTATCTCGTTCAAGAAGCTAGGAATTCAACCTACACTGATTTGTACATCATGATAAGAGTTCAGTTTAGCGAAGAGTTAAAAAGTTGCAGTTTTGATTAATCTCATGGATAGTCTTTTGTGCATCCCATAGTTGAAACGTATGGAAGCAACTCGTTGATTAAAGGGCACCTTGTGTTATTCTTTAATGCCTTCTCAGTTTCTGAACTCAACATGAATTTTGGCCAGCTTGATGATTTCCACATGCCTCATTTCAGATAAAAATGAACGCAATACTTGACACTCAGGATCATCTTTGAACTATGCAGACACCAGTAGAACATGCATCTTACTCTTTGTTGAACAATGTTGGTAATTTACACTAATAGATAGGAGATATGTTGATAGATCCGGGTTTGTCATTCTCCTTCTGTCGGTGTTCCTTTTGTGAGCACTACACATATTTTATGCCTAACGATCTTCGAGAGAGAAAAATACCAAAACACAGATCACATTTCTAGCACAATTAAAGGAAATAACAGTGAAATCACAGATGAAACATACAGGCTATAAATTCGCGATGAAAGTACTGTCGCATTTAGCAGACAACATTGAGATTATCATATTTGCATGTTGCAATAACACACCATGAGATGTAAACAAACCTAGTCTTTTATATCCATCTCCTTATGTCGAAGTGCAAGATGATATGGAGATTTAGTCTGCTCAATAACCAGAATTCGATAACGTTGTCATTCAATATACTCGGTTACCAAAAAGCACTTTATTTGAAATTAAACAAAACAAAAAAAATCAATTTTTACCTTCTTAGCTAATTTATCCAAATCCACCGACAAATTCTTCTCTCGGGAATCCACAGTGAGGTTGTTCACCCTAAAAAAACAATGATTGAAAACAAACAGTGAATTTTTGGTAATATGGGAAAAGGTAGCCTGGATTGTTTGGTAACTGACAAGCTGAATACTACCTCATGTACTGATTTAGCAGTGTAGTTGAACCACTGACCATGTTGGAATTGATATCAGGCTCTGCTTCTCCTCATGTACTGATTCAGCAGCATAAGTAGAACCTTTTTCAAATTTCCCAATTTCCAGTCAAGTATTGTTTTTCACATTACCAACAAAGTTGCATGTACAACATGGTACTTACAAAAGCCAAAAAAATGGAGTAACATTGGTGGACTGCACCTGCACTTTAGTATTACACGGGTGTTATAACGGGAAATAATAGGCAATGGCATTTCTAACGCTACATTCTCTGTGGAAGCTGATATGATAACAAACCCTACATATTTGCACAGTTTGTTATCCAGGAAGAATGTGTTTCTATTAATATTTTATCAGGAAAAACCAATAAAATAGAGTATTGTATTCTTCCTGTTAGAGGCAGAGGATGATTTGAAAAAAAAACATGTTATAAGTTGGTATAATTAAGACACTATTGTATATTCAGATCAAACAGCAATTTGACCAGAAACCGGAGAAATTGGCATAATTAAGCCATATACACCAGGATAAATGAATGCCTTATCTCTTACCTAATGAACATGAACAGAGCTGATACAAATTAGTGGTCATGTGCTGGGTAGCAGACATAGGCTCGAGGATTTGCCTTCCATATACCCTTGTGCTGTATCGGAACCATAGCTGTAAGCACCATAGCACTCTGGATACACCGACGATGTCCGATTGCATTACCATGCCACCGGCTGACGTTTGGCCGGGTGCCTGCAAAGATAATGATAATTAATCATCTTGCAGCATTCTATTACCATATGGACATCATCAAACAGAGCATCCTTTACCTGCTTCGTTTGGATTGCCACCCTCAGTATAAAGTAAACTGCGTACCACATTTAGCACCATTCAACAATTGCATCGCTTTCTCAACACATGACCTGAAACACATGGAAGTTGTAAAGTCCAATATATCATAAAGCAGGACAAATTAACAAGAAAGGGTTAGAATTTGAAAACCTGCTAGCAAATTCGACAGATGCGTATTGCTAGTTTGCAGGAGATATATGTTAGGTGACGGGGTGTCGGGGTCACGGCAGATATGCGTATTGCTGGTTTGAAAACCTACAGGAGATATATGTTAGGATTCCACGCACCGGTGGGACGGGGTCACGGAGGGATCCACCGCCGTCGCCGAAGGGCTAACGGCGTCCGGAGAATCCCGGCGCTCCCTCTTCTCCCCGCACCGGGACGGAGTCATCTGCGAGATTCGCCACGCCCACCGATGGGCCGACGCGTTCGGCGAATCCCCACCCCCTCGTCCTTCGTCACGCTTGCCTCCTCTTCATCATCTTCAACGTGGGCTGGGCTGCTGGTGGGCGACGGCGGTGCGCGGAGGAAGGTAGGCGGAGAACGGCGACCATGACGCGCGGAGGAAGGGAGGCGGAGGCGGAGGCAAAGGAAGCGCGACACCCGTGGAGGCGGCCGGGGTCGCAGACGCGGCGTCCGGGATCGCAGGCGCGGTGGCGTCCGGATTGCGGGGAGGGAGTTGCGGGGAAGGGAGTTGCATGTGACGGGATGAGGGACGGTTCGGGAAGGGGTTGCGTGCGGGGTGCGGGGAAAGGGATGGCACGGCTCTTGGCATCGTATTTTGTTTCGCAGGTGCCGGACGAAGATCGCAGGCAGATGGAAACATTACGAATTTTTTAAGTAGTAGAGAATAGTAAGATTCTTTTTGATGTGACAACTATAAAGTTTAGACCACAGGAAATGAACACACCCATAGAAGGAAAAACTGCATAAGGAAGTAGATTGCACCAACTTGTGTTGTTTTGAAAAAGGAAAGTGAGCTAAAATTTTAACTCGATAAAGTATACTAGTATTGGAGAGTATTACCAGGCAATGATGAACTGCTAAAGATTATAAAATGTGCATGGTAAGTGAACACATTCAGCCCATATTGCTCTCCAAATTCCCCGGCTTGTTGTCCAAGTTATTCTCCTGTACGAAGAAAACAACTGGAATTGTCAGCGACTTTGGTCCAGGAATATGTCTTCCTTGCAAAGTGGAGCACCAACATTCCCAGTCAGCCGTGGGCGTGTATCCCGGGCCACACACCCGACGAACGACGAAGCACAACACCTCCTTCTCGAGTGACGGGCCACAAGCCCGTAACACAGCGCCACGTTGCTGCCGGCGAGGTAAGGAAGCGTCACCTGCTTCGCCTTTCCACCGAACCATAAGGCTTTGCCTCTCGGACACCTGCGCGGCTGATCTGGCTCCCTGTGCGGCCGCGTTCCACCTAATTAAACTTGCAATTTTGCGAGCCCCCTCGCTAGATTATGGGTCCGTTCGTTTCCCCCTATCTAATTTTTAGAGGGGTCAAATCAAAGAGAATTTTATCATTTTGGAGTACTAAATAAAGTCTAATTTCGAAACTAATTGCAGACCCCCTATCTAATTCACGAGACGAATCCAACGAGGATAATTATAGTGTTATTAGAAGATGTTTACCGTAGCATCACCGTAGCAAAACATAGATTAATTAGGATCATTAGATTCGTCTCGCAAATTAGAGGGGGTCGCGACATAGGTTTTGTTATTAAATTAATAAAATTACTACTAAATAGTAAGATTCTCTTTGATGTGACAAGTATCTAGATTTTAGAGGGTGGAAACGAACGGGACCTATGTAGACGCCTGGCGTACGAGCTGCGGCGAAAGCGACGGCCGGGTTGTCAGTCCGGCCACGAGTCAATGGAGAGAAAAAAAAGGCTTTGCCTCTCGACACCGCGCGGCTGATCTGGCTCCCCGTGCGGCCGCGTTCCACCTAATTAAACTTGCAATTTTGCGAGCCCCCTCGCTAGATTATGTAGACGCCTGGCAGACGAGCTGCGGCGAAAGCGACGGCCGGGTTGTCAGTCCCTCCAAGACTTTTCTTTCGTTTAATCGTGTTTAGATAGACAAAAGAGAAAGATTAAGGGCTAAAGATTGAAACTTTCTCGTAGCTTCCCCACGCCCCATTGAAACAGCCGGTGAAGCTCGTGGGTTTCGCCGGTCCAGCAGAGAGTTCCCGACTCCGTTGATCCGGTGGAGGCCGCTCGTGTGTTCGGCGGCGGCCTGCTGTTCATTCAGTCTCTCTTATTTGGATTATTACAGTTTATTCTAGAGTTTTTTTTTCTTGTAAATTTGTAAAGGACGCCATTTTGAGGGAGGTTTACTAACCAACCAGTTCCGGCTATCGCCGTTCCCTCTCTCGCGTTTTCCATTCAGTTCCGGAATCTTGGTGGGTTCTGTGATTCCGTCTAATTCCCGGAGGAATCGTAGTATTCTTGATCTTTCTCGACGATTTTCTCTCGGTTTTCGTATTTTATTTCCTTTTTCCTTCGCTGGGTTGAGACTGCTGGGGTTTGGGCGGGTGCGTCAAAATGGTGAGCGGGAATTTGCTATACAAGCGGAAGCGCTCCTGGCGTGCCGATGAGCTCGTGAGAAAGAGCACCCTGCAACTGGTGAAAACCTTTTTCTTCCTCTCCCCATAATTTCGCCCTACAATCTTTCTTGCCTCGAAATGCTTAGTTCGTATGTGGCAAAGCCTAATACCAGCGTTTGTTACTAAATTTAATTGTACTAGTGAGCCGGTTCTAGTGATTTTTTTGTACTCAGGGTCAACCTTATAGGGACAACCTATCTGAATTTGTGCTTGATCTGTTTCTTGTGCTGTTTAGGACATACTATGTTAGGATCAGTTACTCTAACCGTTGCACATCAATTTTTTTTTTGCGTTTCTCCATCATTCGTAATTGTATTAAAAGTTACATGATTGAATCCATATAGCAAATTTCTTAAATATGAAACATTTGTAATTGACCAAAGCATCGAAAACTCATCAGAAACTTTCTTAATTTAAAAATGGAAGTTACTCCCTAGGTGTGATAAGGATTTGTAGGATCAAATATCTGCATTGGAGTTTTATTTGTCACTCACTTTACTTTTATTTTATCATATCCATTAATGTTTTCCCCATTACTCTCAGCTGGACTTTGATGATGGATCGCCACCAGAACTTGCATGGCGAAGGAAACTAAGTAGTCATGCAAATAGATTGAAGGAGTTCAATGTTACATTCAGAGAAGCAATTAAAATGGTATATAAATTGCAATTTTCAGCTTTTCCATGTTGATAAAAGCTGTATCTATGTTCTTGTTATTATCTATGTTCTTCAAGTGATATGTAATGGATCAACATGCCAAATGATTTATTCTTCCTCGAATGTTAGATGAAACTTGGTCTCCGACTTTGGTCATATATTCGAGAAGAAGCTTCTTATGGCAGGGTAATACACTGTATCTGTATTTCATACCTCCAAATATGCTGTCTAAGCTAAAGTTGTCCTTTTACAGTTATACTTCTATGGTTCATTTTTAGCTTGACAACTTACCCTGGCAGAAAGCACCAATTGATCCATTCACAAGGGAGAGCACCAAGCCCTCAGCCTCACAAGGAGTACCTCTTGGTGGGATGGGGTGTGTGCTCAGTCACTATCATTTTACAGCTGGCCTTTCAAGCTTTATATATTCAGGACAATTACTGTGAACATTAAATCCTTTATTTCATAGGACTGGTAGCATTTCAAGAGGCTTTAGGGGGAATTCAAGCATTGGCAGATAACTCCAGGTTCATGTGAAATGTCACCTGTGATGGCAAATCAATTTTCGGTAACTCTTGGACCTTTCCATTCTTCTTCTCTGTCTTAATATTTTGGAAACCAAATGTTTAGCAAGTCAGTAAATTGGTGGTTGTAATATGGAAACCAGATAGATATTTTAAGTAAGGAATGCCTTTAAGTAAATTTCCAGGAATGTACTTGATCTAAGGGGCATGTTCCTCAGGTCATGTAAACTTTCAATATTAGAATGGACCATGTTTGCGATACATGGATAAGAGAAATACCTACTGATTTGACTTTTCATGCATAACTTATCTTTTCAATATTTTCGAATGTAATTGAGTTTGACCTTGAAATTATCTCTAGAGTCTAGACTTACTTGTTTTGCCAGGTAGTAATGTGCGCATGATGCTATTTTCTAACCGTTCCTTTTCTTTCTCTTCCTTATTTTCCGAAACCAAGTAGTTCATTGGAACTTTGGATATTTTTCCATCCCTCTCAATGTCTTGCACACTTTGTGAATTGACATTGTACAATTTGGTTATGACTTATTCTCACAATGAAAAAACTATTATTTTGGTTCGTTTGGAAGTGCCAAGCCATTCTAAAAATTTTCAATTCTAGAGTCTTGACTTACCTTCTTGATCTACTATTGTTTTTAATGTCTGAGTTCCTACTTTAGGAGTAATTTACTAGATGTTATTTGATTATTACAGATCTTCGTCACTCGTGAAGGAGGAAACAAAAAATTCTCTTCAGTTTTAGCACCAGGTCAACTTGATGGGTTAAAGTACGATTTTCATCCTTTTCCTTGGCTCATTAGAAGCACCATATATGTTTTTGTGTTTACTGTGTTTGTATTAACTTTTCAGATATTATAACTCCAAAATTTTACTTTTGGTTTTCTAAATATGTTCTGCAGATGGCTATAGCTATTTTTTTTGTTAAGAATTTTCTATAGTAGTGAGAGAGGTTAGGTTGCGTGTCGAACTAATATACTGTTTGTCCAGGATTTTTTTTTGGAGAATGATTATATTAGTGTTAGGTGGTGAGGCCTTATTTACACATAATATTTATGTGAAGGTCAGTGGTGGGGTTGAGCGACTTATCTGTAGAAATGATAGCTTGCTGCTTCGCTGAAATCAAACTGTTTGCATTCACTTAAAAGTAGTTAGAGGCCCACCTAAACTTGTTCTAACTTTGTTCTGCGTTCTCATTTCCTAGTACCAATTAAGATGTGAAACTTTTTATTAACCATTTCTGTCTTCTCTAGAAAACCTAGCGATGATGGTATATCATCATGGGATTGGAAATTGAAGGGTGATCGTTCCACATACCATGCTTTGTTTCCTCGAGCATGGACTGTTTATGATGGTAATGTTACCAATTACTATAACAAAAACTTTTAGAGTAAAATACACTAGCGGTCCTTAAACTTGTTCTGATGTGTCATCTAGGTCCATGAACTTGCAAATTGCACAAGCGCACTTGTCTAGTGGTGTCATGTCCATAAACTTGTAAGTTGCAGAAATACATCCTTGAATTTATCTTTTGGTGTCATATAGGTTCAAACCTTTATTAGAATGTATAAATCTACCTATGTGGTATTTCACGTGTAACTATTTAACCACTTTTTGTAAGAATAATGGTTAAAAAACTTCAACATGTTAGATTTATAGTGTGAAGATGTCAAACGTGACAAATCATTGATGCCACATACGACATTCCCGTGATGATCTGGGTTCAAATCCGAATAGTATATGTTCTTTTGTCAAAAATCGAACAAAAAACCAAGAAAAATTGCTTTGTATTATAATACTCATGTTTGGTTTTTAGTGAAAACTGGTGGCCCACTCAAACCAGATTTTCGCGAAAACCAGTTCACTTTTCACTATGTTATAAACCATAGCCATAATAGAGATCTGGACCTAAATGACACAATAGAAAAGTTGGATGACGTGCTGGTGTATTTGTCAAGTTCATGGACCTAGATGATACCACAAGACAAGTTTAGGGATGTTTTTGTGCAATTTACAAGTTTATAGACCTAGATGACACTACTGGAGGAAGTTTAGGGACCACCATTGTATTTTACTCAAACTTTTAATATTAGTTTATACTTCTACTCTCCATTATACCAGAATTGTCCATGACTAATCGGAGTATTGATTTGTTTTCTTGCCTCTTGTTAGGCGAATATCATTTCATTGTCCTACAATCTACGAAACTCAAGAGTAATACTAGAAAACCATTGATAATAAATCTAGATCTGAATAAAAACCAACTTAAAATTACAGATCATGTTGAAGGATGCTTATAAAATTGTGTAACATACTCCCTCCATTCTTGAAATGATGTTGTTTAGGACATCCGATTTACACTAGCTGTAGGCTATTTTTAGTCTGTCGGAACGTCAACATTTTGAGAATGGAACACCCGTGTCATGGATGGCTCCGCGCGCGCCTCCCCTCCGCTCCCGCCGCTCTACCCCCCACCGCCCCGCCGCCCTTCCTCCGCCGTCCTTCCCTCCGCTAACCTCGCTGGTTAGAGGACCACCTCTCACCGTCGTCCTCCCGCCCTCCTTGTAGCTAGGTTAGTTGGGTCCCTCCTTTGCCTCGCCGCGCCTTCCCGGCTCCAGCCTTCGCCATGATTGGTCCCCTCGGCCGTAACGATGGAGTGCGATTTCTCCCATGGCAAGAGCTTTGAAGTTCAAGTCGCTGCACGTTTGGGTTCTCAAGTGCACTTCCCCAAGCGCTCGCCGCAGGGTAGCTTCTTCCCGATTGCTGTCTTCGAGCGCTTCACCTTCCGCCTCGACGAAAGTTCGGTTAGTTCTCGCCCTGTTTTCTGTTCTTGGAGGCTCGCCCACGTGCTTTCATGTACGGGCCGAAACGGACCGCCAATTCTGTTTTTCAGTAGCGTCAAAAGCAGTCGGGCTTCTGGTTGTTAATCTCAAGCGAGTCATCACGGATCACTTCGACATCTATTTCCACCTTTGGAGAGAGGGGGTGCAGATTGGCAACGTGAGAAGCAACTTTGGGAAAAGGAAGAGGAAAAAGCTGGACAACAATTATCAGCAAGAAGAGCAAGAAGAAAGCCAAGAAAGTTTCGTTTGCAAGCCCTCCGAAGCACAGCCCCCCAAGCACAAGTTCAAACCATCCGTTCAGCCTTCTATCTTGATTGGAAAGTTTGTCTCGCGCAATGCCAAGCACAAGGCCCTTCTTCAACCTCTCGTCTTTTCGAGCTCCGGCAAGAGTATCCACGGCCAAGTCAAGGTTTCAAATTCAAAAGAGACTCCTAAGGCGGTCCCACCCGAAGCGCAGTCACTCAAGCATGCTCCGGTATTCGCCGTCTCAAGCTTCGCAGCCGAGGCGGCTCGACAGAGGCGCGCGAGGCAAGACCGAAAGATTGGCTACGTATCCAAAAGCAGAGCCATGCTGAAGTAATGGACCAAGAGTCCACGCTGCAACGGTCACCCTCTACTCGGATTTGCTTCCGGTGCCTCTCAACGGGCCATCTTGTAGAGTCCGCAAATCCCGGATCGGATGCAAAATCTGCTTCCATTATGGTCACATTGCCCGAGCCTCGCTTTAAGAGGGGCTTAGAGCGTTGTTGGGCCCGGAAGCCAAAATTAAGACCCCATTTTGTGGAATTTACTCGAAGCCTTCGGTCCGTCGGTGCCAATATCCGCCAACCACCCCGAGAGCAATGCGGCTCCTCACCTTCCTTGGACCCACAGCAGACTCGGCTCCCGCCGCTCCAGACTTCCACTTTGCTTGGTGACGCTTCGTCTCCCTCTTCGTAGTACACCAAGAAACAGAAAGCCAAAAGCCCTCGCTCTCTCCTCCACCCGATCAAGTGCCGCAGCTGCGGTGGACAGCGCCGAGCAATGGCAAACTTCGCCATCAATCCAACGCGCTTCCTCCCGCACGGCGCTCAAATCATCGATGGTGGGCCGGAAAGAATGCAGCGCCTCTACGCACACCTTCTAGGGCCGGTGCGCCGTGGCCATGAAGAGTTCGCCATCGCCACGATCGATGCACAACTCGAGCCGCACCGGCTACATCCACTTCTCCTCGACATCGCCGAGTACGTGCAGGAAGAAGCGAGGATAGCCGTACGATCGTGCAGCTACCACCCGCATGGTCTTGGCCTCTTCCAGCTCAGCGAGTCCCATGCACAGGGACCTCCTCATCGCAGCAAATCCCCATCGGATCGGTAACATCTCTCGTCAACTTTATCAAGCATGATCATGGCATCAACCATAGGGATAGTCCTTACAGTAGACGTGGTTGGATCGTTCTCCTGGGTTACCCTCTGGATTATAAAGAAACTAGACACCTTGAGGCTGCTGTCTCTGGTTTTGGTAGGCTCTTGCAAGTGGCAGGGACATGTTAGGGATAAAGCCCGAGTCACCGTGGAATGTATGTATGACAAGCATTATAGCCATCCCAAGGAGCCTTGTCTTGAAAATGGGGATTGAATGGGGTGGGGAAGGTCGATCTTGGACCTGTCCCGTCTACATTTTAAGTGATGAATTCCTGGATGTCCATCCGGGTGATGAAGATCTACCGCCCCGGATAATGGTAATCCACACCCTTTTGATGATCCCGATGTCAATATGGCAGATCAACAGCCCCTGAATGAAAATCAGGATCAGCAGTAGGGCCCGCATGAAAATTGGCCCGCTTGGGAGCCGAACAATGGTAATGACATGGCTCAAGATGGTCCTGGGCAAGATCAACAATCTGGGGTTTCCTCCGCCTCGCAAACAACTTCTCGTTCAAAGCTCCAGGACCCGAGCAGATAGTTGTTCTCCAGTGCCAACCCTCCTCCCCAGGGAGAACCCATGGAGTTGGATCTCCTTAATTTGCTCGATCAGCCAGAGCATCGAGAACAACTCTTAGAGCCCCAAGATCAACAGGGGGAGCAACAAGCTATCAATGTGCAGATAGAAGAAGTGCAGCCAGCCCAACAGGATGACAATTGGCCGGACTTTCCAGAGTATTGCCATCAGCAGCTGAACTCTAGCAGCTTCAGCTCCAGCAGCAAGGGCAAGTGCCGGATTTAAACTTTGTTTGGCCGTGACTACCTACCATCCGAGACAGAAATCCTTCAGCAGCAGCTACAGCAGAATGAGCAACAAGGCATCAATGCTTTGGTGGATGAGGCAGATGCAAATTCAGGCCCCCGTAGAACAGCTCTGCGAAGCAATGGGGGAAGGTGAACAAGAAAGAAACCCCATCCCTCAGGACAACTTGGGAGTGCTACCCACCGAGCACCGTAACAGCTGGGAGCCAAGTGCAAGAGAACTTCACCTTTTCTCGCAGAGAACATTGAGATGTAGGCTCGGGACAGTGCAGATCAACAAGAGGACCAGGGACATAGTCTTTAGCAGAAAGAGGTTCAACATGTTCAAGTTTGTCCACAATAGAATCATTGACATAACATATCGGAGAAGGAACAAGAACAAGAGAAGGAAACTCAAAGAGAAACCCAAGGCTCCAATCTCCACAGCTGATCTTAGAAGAAGCCCAAGGCTATTGAAGCTTGCAGCAGGTCACAGGATCCCCACCGAACAGCAGAACAAAGGTATCGAACCCCGGAGCAGCACTCCACCAGGAAGGAATCAATCAGGTGTGTGCTTTAGTAGCTAATTCTTTACCTACTCGTTGAAAATTTGTTTGTTGGCCCAACCAAATTTCCAACATGTAAAGAGCTAGATGAAAGTCCTACAATTCCTCCCGTGACCCCTCTTGAAATGCTGCAACAGTGTGGCTGTTGTGGAATGTGGGATACCTCCCGAGGAGGTAGCCAAGAAGCTCCTACTAGCTGAACAAGGGATGAAGGCTAATGAAGAAGGCGGAGGAGCTCCGGATGCTGCACCCTCACCGGATGGATAAAAAAGCCGTAGAAGAAAGGAGTGCAGGACAAGTAGAGCTTAGTCCCGTAGCATTTTGGAATGTCTCGCTCTAGCTTTTGTGAGCGTTGCTGGATTGTAAAACCACTATGCAGAATGGCAATGTTTAATTCTGTGATTTGTAGCACTAAAACTCTTTGGTTGTGCTCGTAAGACGGTTAAGTTTACGTTCGTAATGAGGTTTTCGTCTTATCTCGCTTATCCCGCTTGATAACACGTTGCTACTTTCAAGGATCGGACTTGAGTTTAACAGCTTACTCCTCTCTGTCTATTCCCAGTTTCCCACACTTGCAATCGTGGTCTACTATTTTCCTTTATCGGAAAATACTTCTCTTCACAAAGCCTGGTTATTTAATGGACACATCCTCAAGAAATATCACTGAAAATGTGGTAAATCAGTCATGGAATAATAGAAATTGGAACATCCCGAATTGGAATATAAGAGGCCTCAATGCAGAGGAAAAACAGAGAGCTGTGAGAGCAAAGATAGATGAAAGTGGTTGCGCTCTATATTACTTGCAGGAAACCAAAATGCCCCACATAGACCACTCAAGGATAAGGAAATGGGCTCCCAAGCGTTTTAACCAGTTTGCTTTCCACCCGTCACAAGGGGCCTCGGGAGGTATCATCATCGGATGGGTGGGCAATATGTTCACTCGGGCAACTCATTCACAACCTAAAATATGCAATCACGGTCAAGCTCACGTCAACTCATAATGCAGAATCCTTCACTCGACAATCGTGTATGGTCCTTGCAAGTGGCCCGTAAAGAGAAGAATTTATGGAGTGGTTTGCCTTAGTTGAAATTCAAGAGGATGAAAACTGGATTTTCATGGGAGATTTTAACTTCTATATGGACATCACAAACAGAAACAGAAGCAGGGGGAAACTTGAGTGATGCCATGCTCTTTAATCAAACTCGGAAACCAATGGTCTAATGGAAATCCCTTCAAAAGGTAGGCAATTTACATGGAGTAATATGCAGGAAGACCCTCTACTTGTACAATTAGACCGGTGTTTTGCTTCGATGAACCGGGCAATCTCATACCCAAACACCCTAATGCTACCGATGGCAAAGCCAACCTCCGATCACATCCCTTGCAACATCCAGATTAGCACAAGCATCCCAAGAGCAAAAATTTTTCGTTTTGAAAACTTCGGGTGCAACACCCAGGTTTTTTTGAGCTAGTTCAAAGCACTTGGTCCAAACCCGTCGTAGGGGCTAACATAGCTGCTAAAATAGTTATCAAGTTTAAGAGGTTGAGAAGGGAACCGAAAAAATGGAGCAAGACTATCTCTAAGTTGGCTAAGTTGATCAAACAAGTGTAATGAAGTCCTAGCCACTCCGGACAAATTGGAGGAAAGAAGAATCCTTTTTCTACAGAAACTAACTTCAGATTAATACCGAAGAAACATATCCCGAGGCTCTTAAAGTATCAAAATGAGTATTGGAGAAAAAGGTTCACCGTCGGATGGGTTACACTGGGAGATGAAGACACAACGTTCTTTCATGCATCAGCCACGTAAAGATACGTAATTAACACTATTACACGAGGTTGAAGAGGAGGAAGGAAGAATTACTTGATCAATTTCCTCAGTAGTGAAGTTAGCACATAGCTGATCCAGATTATCATGCATGTGTACTATGTCCGCTAGGTTGAATTGCATTGCAGGGCTGTTAGAGTGGCCCATTCTTGACTTGTAAACCCGATACGGATGAGCAGCTTTCTCTGTATGTCCAAGTGAGGATAAGGAAATGCCCAATGACAAATCCCTAGGTCCCGATGGTTTTAATGGCAAATTTCTAAAATCCTGTTGGAACATCATCAAAAGTGATTTTTATGAACTCGTGCAATAATTTCGTGAAGGAGCCATTGATCTTCGGTGTATAAATAGCTCTTTCATCACCCTAGTCCCAAAGACAAATGCACCGACCACAAGAAATGACTTCGAGCCAATCTCCTCGCTAAATCGTGTCCTCAAGATGATTACAAAATTGATGGCAACCAGATTGCAGAGCAAAATCATCCCCCTCATTCATAGAAACCAATATGGATTCATCAAAACCAGGTCCATCTAGGACTGTCTTACATGGGCTTATGAATATTTGCACCAATGTCATCAAACTAAGGAGAAGATTGTCATTCTGAAGCTTGATTTTGCTAAAGCTTTTGACACAGTGGAGCACACAGATCATTTTAGCAATGCTGCAACAGCTTGGGTTTCTCAAGCAAAGTGGTGCTCTTGGGTACAAAATATACTACACTCGGCTTCTACATCTATCCTACTCAATGGGGTGCCAGGAAACACAATTCAATGCAAAAGAGGAGTAAGGCAGGGGGATCCACTCTCACCAGTCCTCTTTGTCCTAGTAGCCGATCTTCTTCGAGTGGTGGTAAACAGGCAATGCACTTAGGTCTCATTACACCACCACTAGCCATACCATCGAAGTGGACTTCCCCATTGTGTAATATGCAGATGACACCATCCTTATCATGAAAGCTTCACAAAGAGAAATCTTCACTCTCAAAAGCTTACCGCAAACATTCTCGATGTCTACCGGCTTGCAAGTAAACTTTCACAAGTCATGCATGATACCAATCAATACACCACAGGAGGAAATGCAAATTTTGGCAGGCACCTTTGGCTGTACTATAGGCTGTCATCAACAAGTACATTCCTAGCTGTACCGGGACGAGTCACCTACATAAACTCAGCCGTAAGATCAATGCCCATCTATGCAATGTGTACTTTAAGACTACATATCACAGTGCTAGACCATGTGGATAAACTCGTCGAGCAACTCTATGGAGAGGAAGAGAAATGGATGCTCGAGGTAAGGCACTCGGTGGCATGGAATAAATGTACCATCCCAAAGGAGAAAGGGGGTCTAGGGATTAAGAACATCAAGCTGTAAAATGAAGCACTCCTTCTCAAGCACCTGGATAAATTCTATAATAGAAAAGAGATACCATGGGTAGACTTGGTTTGGGCCCAATACTACTCCCAAGGTCAAGTTTCACATGAAGCAAGTAGTCAAGAGCTCTTTCTCGGTGGAAGGATATCATGTCATACAGTGATCACTTTAGAGGTATAGCTACTTGCTCTGTGGGGGATGGAAGGACTGTCATGCTGTGGCATGACATTTGGAACAAACACAATCTGCATCAAGAATTACCAAGATTGTATTCTTATGCTAAAAACACAAAAATCTCCCTGGCAAACTTCATGGATAGTCCACAAGTCGAAGAACACTTTCACCTTCCACTCAGTCCGGAAGCATTCAACGAGTTACAAGTCCTTCATCAGATCCTAAATCAGCTTCAGCTGCAGCAGCAGAAAGACCAATGGCAGTACATATGGGGTTCTGCCATGTACAACACAAAGAAATTCTACATGATTCCATTTTTGGCACTAAGGCCACCACAGCCTTTCAAATGGATTTGGGCATCAAAGTGTTCAAAGAAAGTCAAAATCTTCACTTGGCTTTTATTCATGGACAGATTAAACACGAGAAACATTCTGAAGAGGAAAAGACAGCCAATCCAGGGGAATAACTACAGTTGTATCACTTGTAGTACAGCCCAAGAGGAAACAGCCTTCCATTTATTTTTTGAATGTGCTTACAGTATGAGCTGTTGGGCAGCTATTGGATGGCATTGGCAAACTCATTTGGACTTCTTTGCAATGATAGAACAGGGGAAATCAACCTTCCCGGCCCCATTCTTCATGGAAGTCTTCATAATTGCAGCCTGACACATCTGGAAGCAGCGGAATAGGCTCATCTTTGATGCAGTCCAGCCGACAGTGCAGTCCTGGTGGTCAGCTTTCAAGGAAGAAGTGCTTCTCCAAGTCCATAGATTCAAACCTGTAACTAGAGATAACTTACTCTCTTGGTTAGATCAAATACCTAACCCTTAGTCTCTAGCTTTCTTTTCTCTTTATTTTTTGGCCTCTTTGCCTTGTACAGTTCTCCTTCGGTTTTTTCAATATATTGCTGCGGGAGCCTCTCCCACAGCTTTCAATTAAAAAAAAACATTTTGAGAATGGAGGAGTATGTATTTTTGGCAAAGACAATAATGTGGGGGATGCCTCCAATCTTCTATACAACTTTTTTTCCCTTTTTCCTTCTTCCAGAATTTCTTCTCTACAGCATATTCTTAACTTCTCTCTCATTGTTTTTTCGAGCTGTTAAGTGGTTTAACATAACGGTAATGCCAGAAAGAAAGAAATATAGACTGAGTACTGCAAAAAGATGTAACACACTGTTAGGATGGAGACTAGAGTTGAATTATGTCAAAAAGGATCTTTCTGTTTATTATCATTCGAAGCTATAGATGTGCTTGATAAAAATAACACTATTCTGTAAGCGTATCTTACAACCCGGTATGCTTACTATATTGCCATCATTCCAAGGAGGCTTACTTGTTACTTTCTCGTTTTGTTTAAAAGGTGAACCAGACCCTGAACTGAAAGTATCATGCCGTCAAATATCTCCATTCATTCCCCACAACTATCAAGAAAGCAGCCTTCCCTCCTCTGTTTTTGTCTACACTGTAAGCCTTCATTGCTTTTTCATAGTATAGTTTCAGTTTTCATGCAATTTTCAGTATCTTTAATCTTAATCTTGGTTTTAATATTCATAAGCTTTTCTATGGTCCTTTTTATATCCATGGGGTTAATGAAATCACTCACTATTATGAGAGTTAGTGTAGCATTACTTGCATTTATTTAATGTTATATGGTTGACAACTGTTATGTTTTTGTTTACAAAATTGTTCCTTTTGATGCTTATTCTCATCTTGGTACAACATATTGCAGCTAGTGAATACCGGAAAGGAAAGGGCAAAAGTCAGCCTACTATTGACCTGGGCGGTACTAACTACTACAATTCATTCACTCAAATAAAAAACTATTACACGTCAATCAGTATTCAAACCTAAATTGTTTCCTTCTAATTTAACGTTTTGTTCTTGATGCTATATCAGAATTCTGTTGGGGGAGTTTCACAACATTCTGGTGGTCATGTAAATGAGCCATTTGTGTTAGTATGCAGTCATTTATATCAACATTTATGTTTATGCCATCTGTCCTTAATATAGTGAAACATTTTGTTCTGTTTGACATGCAGTGGGGAAAATGGAATTTCTGGTGTTCTTCTGCATCACAAGCAAGTCATCAACTGATCTCTCTTTTTTCTGTGTTTTGTTTTTTTGCTTGGTTTCATTGTTCAATTTAGAAACTAAGAGCTTATAGCTTCTATAATCTATTATTTATAAATTATTGCTGATTATATATTGATAACATTGCAGGACAGCTGATAATAACCCCCTGTAACATTTGCAATCGCAGCATGTGAAAACCAAAATGTAAATGTCACGGTATTGCCTGTTTTTGGGCTTTCTGGAGAAAGTTCTGTTTCTGCCAGGGAGATGTGGGGTACAATGGTCCAGGTGAGTTCCCTTTCTGTAATATACTCTATCTGTAACTTTTTTGGGATGAGACACAATGAAGTGAAATCTTCTATTGAACTAATGTGTCTATTTGAATAAATTAAGCATTTCATTTCGATGACACATCATCTGATTGTTTTAAAGGACGGTAGCTTTGACCGAGATAATTTCAATGCTGGTGCCAGCATACCTTCTTCACTGGGTGATACAGTTTGTGCAGCAGTTTCTGCTTCCACCTGGGTTGAACCAAATGGAAGATGTACTGTTGTATTCGCCTTGGCTTGGTCTTCCCCGAAGGTTAAATTTAAGAAGGGAAGCACATACTACAGGTAAAATTTGGCGATAACCATGACAGCGTGAAATAGAAATTAACACAATAAGGAACAAATCTTAGTTCTTGATCCATTTGTTGTAAACCTAGAAGCTCTTATTGCACAATAAATGTATGAACTTGTTATTCAGAAAAAAATATATTTTTTTCCTCCATCTGTGCATTAGGACCTGCTTGACTGATCAATCCTTAAATCAAATCTCCTGTCCACACTATCAAAGTTTAATGTTGACAGTACTTCTAATATTACTTTTGCAATCTTTTAACCTCTTTATTGTGCTTAATTATTCTAAACTGACAGGAGATATACAAAATTTTACGGAACCTCGCCAAGATCAGCTATAAATTTGGTGCAAGACGCTTTGATGAGTATGTTTTCTGTAAACATCCTTTCCGTAGCACATGTGTTTTTATTTATTTTTCCCAACCGTATATAATTTTAACTTATGATAACTATTATTCTTATTTTTCTTCTGATAATTAATTAATTAATTCTACTACTGTTTTCAATTCTCCATGTACTATTTTTTCTAGTTATTTTCTTAATTGGAAGTTTCACCATTGTTCTAACAGAATATAAGCATTGGGAAGAGGAGATAGATAAGTGGCAGACACCAATTCTCCGTGATGAGAGGCTTCCAGAATGGTAAATATATGTGATGTTGCTTGACTTATACTGATTGATTGTTTCTGACACTCCCTGATTATTAATTACTAGTACAATGCCCGTGCTAACGCCACGCCCTTCGAAACAATAACAAACTCAGTAACCAAAATAGCAGGAAGGGAACATGAAAACAAGAAAAGAAAAAAAGGAAGCATTTGAGCTCATACAAAATGACAGGATATTAGTTATTAGCAATGAGAAAGCATGTCGTGGTAGTAACACATAATAAAATCACCCAGCATGAATACTTGGCCTTTTGTATGAGAGGAATGAACTCAAATTTAGTTGAACATCAACAATTACAAAGCTATAATAGAATTTGAAAAGTCTTTAGGCAACCACTACGCATACATGTCTGTGGCAGTCAAGTCAAATAGACATGCCAGATGGAAGTTCAATGGTACTAAAGATGGAAGGTTTAAAGTAATCACACATCATTTTTTTCATATTGCAATCACTTCCAATCGCCTTTGACCAAACCACTGTTAGATGAAGAAGACATGCAAAGAAAATAAGCACTATCAACTACTATATACATTATACAATATAGCCATGCGTTGGAACCAAGAAACATTACATTCAGCATATGTAGAAGTGCATGACTAAACAAACATCTTTAACTTGAAGAGAAGTCCCCAAGATAAAACTAATCAAGGAACATCACCTCATTTTGGTAGATAGAAGCGCATCCATTGAGAGCAATCGTTATTTGGAGACAACAGTTCATTCTCAATTACACAAAAGACATTCCTGTAGATGGTGAAATAGGGAAAAAAATAACATGAAAAATTAGATGAGGCAGTACAAAAATTCAATTTGAAAGAGGGCACTAAAAATTGAAAAAGGAAATGAATATAAGATATTTTTCATGATGAACCCTGACCATCTAAGCAAGATCATTATAGGAAATTTTCTTAACAAGGAAATACCCCATGCGTAGCAAGTTTGGTATCTATCAGATAAAAATATACATGATATTTATGTGAACTGCAACATAAACACTTAGTAACTAACATAACATATATATAACCTACAAATAATTAATTGGATCAAATCAATCTTGTCATAAACCAGCTTATGTTTAGGGAGTTGTACGATACATACTTAACCAATAGAGAAGCAAAAGAAAACTTCCATATATCGAAGAATTATATTGTGCTGCTTAGATCATCCCTGACTGAGGTCAAGAGTACACATGATTAATATTTGAAGCTACAGCATAAGTACTCAGATGTAGTAAATAAAAAACTCAATTTCACTGACATTAGAAAACTGCTCAGAACTGCAAAGAGAGCCAAAAAAAAACATTTACACGAGCAAAGGAAAAGTAAGTACTGGCTCATGAGGCAAGAAACAATCCACACCTGTTACAAAGTGGCTTTGATAATTTGTTTTCCTTGTGTTTTCAAAGATTGCCACTCATGTAATTAATAAAAACTCATTTTCACATACATTAAACAACCAGAGCTGCAAACAAACCAAAATACATTAAGATCGCAGGTGAATTTTTTTTTTAGCACCAGCAAATTGAAAGGAAGCTAGTAGCTCATGAGGCATGAAATAATCCATACCAGTAACAAAGTGGCTTCAGCTTGTTTCTTCTTTTTTTTTGGTGATTCTTAAGGAACATATAATTATTTGCGTTTTCATCTCTGTTTCCACCTCCACAATCTGACTGCCGCACTCCTAGTATAGAACACTCTCAAAGGTACCACACATGTTAAAAATTAGAAGAACGTGTTTTAGTGGGAAAAACTATGTTGTTTGTATTCCTCCAAACCCTAGAAGGGTGGGATATGTACACATACATGGGCCTATTACCTAGGCCTCGTTACATGGGCCACACGGGAGTTCGAGACCAACACCCCCCCCCCCGCTGAACTTACCGGCGGCCCGGCGCAGCGGAGTTCGAGATCCGGACTTGCCAAATAGCCACCCGGACCCGAACAAAGTGTAGATCGATCTCCTCATGTTTCGTCCGCCGATGTTGAACCGGGTTGGTGGAGAGGTACACGGTGCCGACGTTGTCGCGATGAGACGAGTGTGCTCCCGGCGAGCGGCCTCGTGGAGCTCCGTCAAGAGCGATCGAAGCCAGGACGCCTCAACCACGCCGTTAGCCACCGCCGGTACTGCGGCTCGGCACCGGAGCGGGAGACCACCGCCGTCGCTTGGACGACCAAGAGACAAGGTTGTTTTCGAGGAAGACGGCGTAGCCCGAAGTGGAACGACGAGTGTCCGGATAGCCAGCCCGGTTAGCGTCGGTGTAGACGACAAGCTCAAAAGAAGGAGACCGGTGAAGTGTCAAACCGTAGTCAATCGTACCACGGATATAGCAGAGGAAGCGCTTCAGGGCAGCAAGGTGGGACTTCCGAGGATCATACATGTGAAGACAAATCTGCTGGATAGCATATGTGATGTCCGGCCCGGTGAAGGTGAGGTGCTGCAAGGCACCAAGCAAGGCTCCCGTAGGCGATCGGGTCGGCAAATGGATAGCTTGGCCCGAGTGTCAACGGGGTGGAACAAGGCTTGCGATCGGTTATCCCCGCCCGCTCCGAATATCAAGAGCATGCTCGTCGCTGGTGGAGGTGAAGGTCGAAGGTCGAGGCTCAAAAATGACACCCAAAAAGTGATGAAGAACACTCGGATCCATAGCAAACTCCCGCTGTAACGATCGAATGATGTGCTGGAGCAAGATCCGACGGGAAGCGGCAAGTATGATGTCGTCAACATATAGCAACAGATATGTAGTGTCACAGGGAGGTATTCGACTTGCACTCAATGAACCCCAAGGAGACCAAGAACGTGGCAAACCGAGAGTACCAAGCCCGAGGAGCCCGCTTCAAACCATAGAGAGACTTGTTGAGGCGACGTACCATATTAGGACGGCTGGGATCCACAAACCCCGTTGGTCGGCTGCAATAAACCGTCTCCGACGGAATGCCATGTAAGGATGCGTTCTTCACATCCAGCTGATGCACAGAGCCAAGAGCGAGAAAGAGCAACCGAGAGATCCGTGCGAACGGTGGTAGGTTTGACCACCGAACCGAAGGTCTCATCATAGTCGACATCGGGCTGCCGAGTAAACCCCCGAAGAACCCAGCTAACCTTGTAGCGATCCAGCGAGCCATCAACACAATGCTTGTGAGTCCGGATCCACTTCCCAGTGACCACTAGGGGTGGACAAAAAGCTCGAAGCTCGTGGCTCGGCTCAACTCGGTTTCTTAACGAGCCGAGCCAAGCTTACATTTTAGCTCATCGGATTAGCGAGCCGAGACGAGCTAGCTCACGAGCTGCTCACGAGCTCAACGACCTCTAAAACACCGAGAATAAGTAATGCTCAATACCAATATCATGTCATATATTTAGTTAACTTTTGAATAGTTTGAAACATATTTTAAATTAATCTACATTATTAGGTTTTTTATTAAGTATAAATCATATATTTTATCTATTTTATAATAAAATATTTTAGATTTAAAGAATATAATGTCTTAGTTGTTCTATATTCTTGGCTCGCGAGCCTAACGAGCTAGCTCGAGCCGATTATCGAGCCGAGCCGAGCTAGGTTTATAGCTCGTCTATGTAACGAGCCAAGCCGGCCGAGCTAGTTTTCGAACGAGCCAATACGAGCCGAGCCGATACCAGCTAGTTTGGTTCCGAATGACAGCCGCAAACTCTTCCTCTATTGCTCGACGCCACCGGGGCAGCCAGGGCGCCACGGACAAAGGAGGATAGTGGAGAGATCCCGGGCTCGCCGTGCCGGCGGAGAGGGCCGTAGGTTGGAGAACTCCCGTCGTCCGCCGTGTCACCATGGGATGCGTGGCCGGGATCCCGATGGATTACGGGCGGGTGATACACCACCGGGTCGAGGCGAGAGCGAGCCGGGGATTGGCCGGCACGGACCGATGCTCGGTAGACGATCGCAGGCTGGGCGTAGCGCGTTGGAGGCTCCGGGGCCGCGCATGGCGTGGGAGAGGACGTCGGGGCCGCGCGTGGCGCGGCAGGAGGCTGCGGGGCCACGCATGGCGTGGGAGGGGACGACGGGGCCGCGCGTGGCGCGGGTGAAGACTTCGGGGCCACACGTGGCGTGGGAGAAGGCTCCGAGGCTGCGCGTGGCGTATGAGAGTGTGTCGGTGTACTCGGAGGACCCGTAAGAAGAGGGTACACGGACACGTGTGGCTGCACTACCGGGTCGGTCGGGGACACGGACTCTAGCTCGGGTTCAAGAGAGGGAGTGGTGGAGGTGGAGTAGGGGAAGTCGGACTTGTCAAAGACAACGTGCCGGGAAATGAGGACTCGGCGAGAGGTGAGGTCAAAACAGCGATACCCCTTATGGTCGTGGGAGTAGCCAAGGAACACACAACGAGTCGAACGAGGCGCTAGCTTGTGAGGAGTAGTGGCAGAGTTGTTAGGGTAGCGAGCGCACTCGAAGACACGAAGGTGGTCATATCGATGTATGCCGAATATAGTATGGTGAGGGGTGGTGGCGGAAGAGGCAGTGGAAGGAAGACGGTTGAGGAGATATGTAGCGAGTGTGGAGTCCCTTGGCCCGAAGCGGGCAGGAAGAGAGTCCTCGATGAGAAGGGTGCACACGACATCATTCGTGGTCCGGATCATCCGCTCGGCCTTGCCGTTCCGTGGGGAGGTATACGGACAATATATGCGAAGGTGAACACCCCGAGAGAGGAAGAAGCCACGAGAGGCGTGATTATCGAACCGATGACCATTGTCACACCGGACGACCTTGTTGGCGAGGTCGAACCGAGTAGTGACCCAGTGCAAAGAAGTGGAGGAGGGTGGAGAAAGTGTCGGACTTCGCACTTCGCACGTAGTGGAAAGGTTCAAGAGTAGTGAGAGAAATCATCAACGATCACCAAATAATATTTATAGCCGGAGATGCCGATAACAGGAGAGGTCCACAGGTTGCAATGAATCGGATCAAAGGCATGACTCGCATGAGAAGAAGAAGAAAAAGGAAGTCGAACATGATGACCTAACCGGCAAGCGTGACAAAGGTGCTCATAAGAAGTCCTAGGATTAGAAAGAGCGGGCTAGCCATGACGGTGGTGGCGGCGGGCTGCGGGGCGGCGGCCGGGGGCATGGCGTGGCGCGGTGGCGCGGGGTCCGGCGGCATGCCCAAGCCGGTGTAGGCAAAGCCTAGCGGCACGCCCATCCGGGCGTACGTAGAGGAGGCGTTGGCGGCGAAAGCAACGGATCCGGGACCCGAGCCCGCTCCCGCGGCAGCCGGGACGGGCCGAGCCTATGGGCATGGACGGAGCCCGGTAGCATGGCTAGGACAGGGCCCGGCTCGACGGCCGAGCTAGGGCCCGACAATGCTCCAGCAGCGGCTAGGGCGGCGGCAGCGCCCACGGCAGGGCCCGTGTCCGCGGCGGCCCGGTGACAGAGCCTGCGCCCGCGGCGACCCGACCGACGGCGCCCGCACCCGCAGCGGCCGAATCGAGCCTCGCCGGGTGGCGGATCGAGTGCGGCGACACCCGCCACGGCCGGATCGAGCCCGACGGAGCCGGATGTGGCGCGCCAGGGGCGAGATCATGCGCGGGATATGGTGCAGCTGCGGCTAGAGCGTAGGACAGAGGTAGGGGAGGGAAGGGAGCTCGCGGCGGCGGCGACGACGGCCGGCCATGGCGATGGCAGGGGAGGGAGGGAGGGAGGGAGAAGAGAGAGGTTGTGACACCATGGAGTGGGAAAACCGTGTTGTCCGTATTCCTCCAACAAAGGATATGAATACATGTGTTAACCAATTGAAACTCGCTTCAAGCAAGCATACCATCTCCACTAGCACCATGTATTTCTTCAACGGAGCAGATTTTGCTTTATTCATTGTCATCTGCAGTAAGAAAAGTGAACAAATCATCACCTAAAAACTCGACCTGCGGGGGTATGACGGCCCCGGGCATTTTGTTAAGAAGAAGACCTTCTCACGCAGGTCGAGAAAATTCCCGAACCCCCTCCCCAACCATACACGGGGACTCAGCTGGCTGTGTGAGCTGTGGCGCGAGTCTTTACCTAATGCTTTGGCTGGGAAAGGCGAGGGAATTTTTTTGCAACCGGTGCGGGATTGGGGGATCGAACCCCCAACCGGTGGGCAGCCAACCCGGCGCCTTCACCACCGAGCCACGGGCTCGTCCGGCGCCTTCTCGACCTGCGTGAGAAGGTCTTCTTCCGAACAAACCATCACCTAGGCCCTACCGATATCGGTTCGCACAGGAGAGAATGGACCTAAGCACGGAATATCACCCTCCAAAGCATGGGAAAAGAAAAGAAAATATCCATCAATTAGCCGGTGAGCTAACAAGAGAATATTAAGGAAAGAAGAAGGGCGGGGCTATCGCACTCGTGCTCGGTTGTTACCGCCACCGGCCTAGGCCCTAGCTCGGCGCCGTCGGACCGGCGTCCGGAGGAGCCACCACCCCTACTCGCGAAGAGAGGTGAGAGGAGAGACCGGCAGCCGGCGCAACCAATCTTCAACGGGCGCGGAGGAGTCGGCGTCGCCGCGCGAAAAGAGGAGACACCGGCGGCCGACGCAACCTTCGACGGACGGACGGAGAGAGTTGTTGATGGTCTTTTTTTTATTTGATTTGATCACGGCCTCGATGGGTGCTAGAGCGCCGGTTCGAGGAGAGAAGATTGGCGTGGAATTGCTACCGAGGAGGTGCCGTACTCCCACGGCCCGATCACGGCGATTATAGGCGTTGGATTTGATGTAGATTAGTATGGACTCGTTAGGTGTATGTATAGTCGTCTGCGAGTCCCCAATGTATGAGGGGCCTTTGTGTATATTTCCCTCTACGCATATTGGGCTTTGCCCCTACTCGGATAATGTAAGATTCATTATTCCTAACATGGAATCGAGCTAGGTTAGGGTTAGGGTTAGGTTTTCCTCTCTCTACCCACCTACCCTTCTCCTCCGGCGCCACCATCACCGTCGGCGAGCTCCGCCGCCGGGATCCTCTCGCTCTAACGCGTCGCCGCCGGATCCACGGCGTCGCGCTCTTCACCGGTCGAATCCAGCTGTCGCGATTGCGCCGCCGCCGGATTCCGCGAGCGCGAGCTCTTCCCCGACCGGATCCCGCCGCCACGACCGCGCCGCTGCCCGGGTTCCGCCTTCGCACCGCTTCTCCGACGGACACGGTGCTCGTCCTCGGCCGGATCCCGTCGTCTCCGGCGTACCGCTGCCCGGATGCCGCCGACGCGGCGCTCTTCCCCAACCTGACGGACCACCTCGGCCGCCTCGCGCGCGCGCGCCGCTCGAGCCGCCTCGCCCTTCGCCCCGACGCGCCGTGTGCGCTCGCACCGAGCGAGCAAGTCGCCCAAGCCGCCTTTTGCTGCTGCTTCTCTTGGGTCGCTGCTGCTGGGCTTCTCTATGGGCGGTTGGGCTGCTGCTCGCTATTGGGCCGTGCATGAGGTGGGCCTTTTGCTGCGAGCGATTGCTCGCTGAGCTGCTGTTGGTTTTTTTTTGGTACTCGGGCTGCTGGCTGTTGGGACTCTTTGCTACGAGTATCGCTTCGTTGCCGCTCGGTGCTTCTTGGCATCATGATGTCGCCCTCTTCTTCGTCGAGTGGGGTCGCCATCAAACGTTGTCCTGTGTTATTTGATGGTACCAACTTTGGCAACCGGGCTCCTCGTCTTCGGATCCACATGCTCGGGCTCCGTCTTTGGGAGTTTCTAACGGGGGACCTTCGGTGTCCACCGCGTCCCGCTCCTCCTCGCTCGACTCGTGTTTCCGGTGGAGCCTCCTACTCCTCCGGCGGATGCTACGGACGCACGTGAATGAGGAGTTCGCTTGCTTACTTGCTGCTTATGATTCTCGGGTGGTGAGGTTGCGGATCGCGTATGATGATCGTGTGGCGTCTTATGAGTCTCGGCTTGCAGCGTACGGGGCTTGGCTTGATGGGGATGCTCGTGCTCGCTGCTATTCTTGTTGCTAGCAAGGTTGATGATATCTCTGCAGATGTTCGGGATTGCGGTTTGCGCATCGGATGTGGGCTTATCTCGGATAGCACTATGAGCCTTCTCGGACGGTCTACTTATCTCACTCGCTATCCGACGTGAACACATGATCTCTCGGGGTGATTGGATATCGAATGATCTCTACTCTCACTGTCGGCGAGTCTAGCGTGAGCTTGACACTCTTGGTCCTCGACTGTCTCCGGATACTTGTGAGTCTTGCAAAGGTCTCGCAGAAGGCTCTTGAGCTGCGGCGCACCTATGACTTCTTGACCAGGCTTCGCTCGTAGTTTGAGCCTCTCCGTGCTCAGCCGCTTGCTCGCCACCCGTGTGTCTCTAACGGAGGCTCTTGCCGATGTTCGCAATGAGGAGACTCGCCTTATTGGCTCGGACCTTCTACGGTACTCTTCGGCTCTAGCTACTCGGTCTTCGTCCACCGGTTTCACCACTCCTCCTGTGTTGCCTACACCACCGACAGCCTTCTTCTCGGGAGTAGTGGGGGAGGGGGAGTGCCTGGTCTTCACCGCAAGTACTCGTGACAAGGATGGTCATATTGAGTTCTACTCGCTACAAGAAGAAGAGGGATCAAAAGGATCCGAAGTCTCGTGCTCGTCGTCCTCCTCGGACCGGTGGTTCTAGCTCTAGAGGTTCTCGGAGGAGCTCTTCCGGAGCCGACACTCGGAGGGAGATTCTCGGCGTTCTCATTCATTTGCTTGCCTCCCGGTCGCTTGGAGCTGCTGGCTCGTGACTCAGCCATCCGCACCGTCTCGCTCCTACTACCTCGACTCTCGTTGCGAGCACTTCCTCCTCCACTCCGGTACTCAACTATGGATTCTTGATTTTGGGGCTTCTTTTCATATGACTCCACATTGTTCGTGTCTCTCTTCCATGGTTTCTTCATCGGTTTCTCGCTTTGTTCATACTGTCGATGGTTCTTCCGTTCCTGTTCTTGGACATGGGACTCTTTTATCCGACTCTTTCTCTATTCCTAATGTTTCATGTGTTCCCAATTTGACCATGCAGCTTATGTCCGTCGTCCGACTCATCGATCATAACCGTCGTGTTATTCTTGATCCGGACTTTTGCTATGTTCGGGACCGTCGCACGGGTCGGCTGATTGGTATCGGCCCTCGGCGTCGTGACTCTCAGCGCCTATGGGAGCTGGATTGGCTACACCTTTCTTCCGTTGCGTCGGCCGGTCATCACGGTTCCGCTTTTGCTGCTTCTTCATCGGCCTCCTTTGTTCGGTGGCATCACCGCTTGGGTCATATTTGTGGCTCTCGCCTCTCCACCATGATTAGTAGAGGCCTTTTGGGGTCTCGTTTCAGGTCGTGAGTCTTTACATCGGTGTCGGGGATGTCGGTTGGGCAAGCGGATACAACTTCCCTATCCTTCTAGCGAGTCCGTGTCACATCGTCCTTTTGATCTTGTTCACACCGATGTATGGGGTCCTGCTCGTTTTGTTTCTTCCGGAGGACATCGATACTATGTTATATTTATAGATGATTATTCTCGCTTCACCTGGATTTATTTCATGAAGCATCGCAGATGAGCTTTTATCCATCTATAAGTCTTTCTCGCTATGATTCACACTCATTTTGACACCTCTATTCGTGTTTTTCGTGCTGATTCTACGGGAGAGTATATCTCTACGACCCTTTGTCGAGTTCTCTCCGATCGGGGCACTCTTGCTCGCTTTTCTTGCCCAGGTGCTCACGCTCGTAATGGTGTTGCTGAGCGCAAGCATCGCCACCTTCTTGACACCACTCGTGCTCTTATGATTGCTTCTTCGTTCCCCCTCATTTTTGGGCTAAGGCGTCTCAGCCAATTATTTGGTGAACATCTAGCCTTCTTCTCGCTCTTCGGGGTGGGATCCCCTTTGAGCGTCTTCTTGATAAGACACCAGATTACTTAGCTCTTCGCCTCTTTGGTTGTGTGTGTTATGTGCTTCTTCCATCCCGAGAGCGCACAAAGTTGAGTGCTCGATCCGTTCACTCGTGTTTTCCTAGGCTATAGTGTTGAGCATAATGGTTATCGTTGTTGAGATCCTGTTGCTTGTCGTATGAGGGTGTCTCGTGATGTTATTTTTGGCGAGTCTCGCCCTTATTATCCTCGTCCCTCCTTGGATACTTCTGCTGCTTCCTTGGTCGATCCTCTTTCTTTCCCGACTTTATCGGATGCCTCCTTGGTAAACACCTACACTATGCCTCCTCCAACACCTTCCTCGGAGCTTGCTCCGCCTTGTGATTCCTTGGTTGCTCCGCCTTCTTCGGAGCCCGATTACTCGGTCAAGCTTCCAGGTGACACATGTCTATACGCGGTAAGTCCCTCCCTGCTCGGACACCACCACCCTCCTCCGATATGACTCCTTTGCCTTCTTTCGCCGAGACTTCCTCCTCCGAGGATTCTCCTTTGCCTTCTTCTGCTCGAGATTTGCTCCTCCGAAGATTCTTCCCGGAGCCGTCTCTCGGACGTGGTGGTTGTGTCCGCCGACCTCTAGATCGCTACTCTCCTGCTGCCTTCTTTGCTACCGCTCTTTCCGAGCCTACCTCCTATCGTGATGCCATTCGTCATCGGGAGTGGCAGCATGCTATGGCCGAGGAGATTGTTGCCCTTGAGCGGATCGGCACATGGGATCTTGTTCCCCTCCCCCGGTGTTCGTCCTATCACTTGCAAGTGGGTTTATAAGGTTAAGACCCGCTTTGATGGTTCTCTTGAGCGCTATAAGGCTCGTCTTGTTGCTCGTGGTTTTCAGCAGGAGTACGGTCGTGACTCGTGATGAGACTTTTGCTCCCGTTGCTCACATGACTACCTGTTCGGACACTTCTTGTTGTTGCTTCGTCCGTTTAGTGGACCATCTCTCGGCTTCGTGTCAAGAATGCCTTTCTTAATGGTGAACTGCGTGAGGAGGTCTATATGCAGCCACCACCAGGATACTCGTTCCCGAGGGTATGGTGTGTCGCCTTCGTCGCTCCCTCTATGGTCTCAAGCGGGCACCCCGCGCTTCGTTTCAGCCCTTTGCTTCGTTGTCCTTGCTGCTTGCTTCTCTCGCTAGTAACCATGACCACTGCTCTTTTGTTAACACCTCCTCTCGTGGTCGGACACTTCTTCTCCTCTATGTTGATGATATGATAATTATCGGAGATGACCCCGAGTATATTGCCTTTGTTAAGGCCCGCCTCGATGAGCAGTTCTTGATGTCCGATCTTGGTCCTCTTCGCTACTTCCTTGGCATTGAGGTTTCTTCTACTCCCGAGGGCTTCTATCTCTCCCAGCAGAAGTACATTCATGATCTTCTTGATCGTTCTTGCCTCACCGATGACCGCACCTGTTGAGACTCCCATGAAGCTCAATGTTCACCTTCGTGCGGGTGATGGTGAGCCCCTCTCCGATCCCACTCGCTATCGTCACATTATGGGTAGTCTTGTCTACCTTGGTGTCACTCGTCCCGATATCTCACATGCTGTGCATATCCCGAGTCGGTTTGTGTCAGCCCCCACTCAGATACATTACACCCATCTCCTACATGTCCTTCGACATCTTCGTGGGACCATCTCTCGTCGCTTGTTCTTTCCACGTACTAGCTCTCTCTAGCTTCAGAGCTTACTCGTGATGCTACCCGGGCCGGTGACCCCTCCGGTCGTCGCTCTCTTTCTACCTTTTGTGTGTTTCTTGGTTCCTCCCTCATCTCCTGAAAGACCAAGAAGCGGACGGCAGTTTCTCGTTCTAGTGTAGAGGCTGAGTTACGGGCTATGGCCCTTGTGACAGCTGAGGTTACTTGGTTACGATGGTTGCTAGAGGACTTTGGTGTTCCTGCTCGTATGCCTACTCCTGTTATGTCCGACAAGTACTGGTGCTCTCAGCATGTCTCGAGACCCTGGGAAGCATGAGCTGAGCAAGCATGTTGGTGTTGATCTCTTCTACACATGAGATCAGGTACAGGATGGTGTGGTTGCTCCTCGGTATGTACCTTCCGAGATCCAGCTGGCTGACTTACTCACGAAGGCACAGAGCAGAGCTCGTCACAAGTTCTATCTCTCCAAACTCAGTGTTGTTGACCCACCCTGATTTTGCGCCGGGGCGGGGGGGAGGGGAGGCTGTGTTGGTTGTACTCTTTTCTTTCTCCAAACTCAGTGTGCGAGTCCCCAGTGTATGAGGAGCCTTTGTGTATATTTCCCTGTACATATATTGGGCTTTGCCCCTATTGGATAATGTAAGATCCATTATTCCTAACATGGACCCTTGGATGTGTAACAAGTGTTTTTCTGGGTGCAATTAGTGTGGTACGTTTAGGTTAATTAAAGACTGTTTAAGGCTAATTGGGTGTAATTAGGTGGTGGCCGTAGGAAAGATTTCACTCGTGAATTTAAGGGGTGGAGATGTGGATATTATTCTTTTTTATATTTTCTATATGGAAACTTTGTAGCTCTTACTTCTTAACTTTCAATAGAAAATGATATGTAATGTGAATACCATCTTTAATCCATGCAGGTACAAGATTACTCTTTTTAATGAGTTGTACTTCCTAGTTGCTGGAGGAACTGTTTGGATTGGTACTCATCTCTTCTCATTGATATCATAATTGCAATAGGCATAAGGAATTTGATTGGTTTATAATGTCTATGCCACCGAATTTGGCAATAGTCAGCTTTGCATTTTTCAGAAAAATAAACAATGATGAGTTTTGTCAGGAAATCCATCATTTTCAATCATATCATTACCATCAGTTTTTTTTTCTAGCATACAAAACTCCACTGTTCAGTCATTTTTTTTTTCTTTTTGTTATATCTGCTCTTGTTGATGGTGACAGTACCCCCCCAAAAAGAATATTTTAACTATTTACATGTGTAATTTTACAACTACTAATATGATGATTACAAATTTTTCTGTATTTATATTTCCTTACTCGCAGATAGTGATTGTTTGGTGGTTAATGCTGGTGACAAGTTAAATTCAAGCCTCCCTGACGACAGTGATTGCAGTTCTACTGTTCCACTTATTGGTTTTACCCTGCTCGAATTTGATGATAAAGAAAATGTTGGGAAGTTTCTATACCTGGAAGGAATAGAATACTTCATGTGGTGCACTTATGATGTACACTTCTATGCTTCTTTCGCTCTTCTGGACCTGTTCCCTAAGATTGAACTTAGCATTCAACGTGATTTTGCTAGAGCTGTTTTGCGGGAAGATAAAACTAGAGTTAGATTTCTTGCTGATGGTACCTGGGGTACTCGCAAAGTGATTGGAGCCGTTGCCCATGACCTTGGAGCACATGATCCTTGGCATGAATTGAATGCCTACAATATACATGACACAAGTAGATGGAAAGATCTTAATCCCAAATTTGTTCTCCAGATTTACAGAGATTTTGCTGCCACCGGTGATATGTCATTTGGCAAGGATGTCTGGCCTGCAGTTTGTACTGCTATGGAATATATGGAGCAGTTTGATCATGATGGTGATGATATGATTGAAAATGATGGATTTCCTGACCAAACTTATGATGCTTGGACAGTTCAAGGAGTAAGTGCTTATTGCGGTTGCCTTTGGCTTGCTGCCCTTCAAGCTGCTGCAGCACTTGCCCGCAGCCTTGGACATGATGACTATGCAGAGAGGTGCGTGACAAGATTTACAAAAGCTAAATCTGTGTTTGAGGCCAGGTTATGGAATGGTTCCTACTTCAATTACGACAGTGGAACAAGTTACAGTAGCCGCTCCATCCAGGCAGATCAGCTGGCTGGAGAATGGTACACTGCATCTTCAGGGTTGCCTCCCTTGTTTGATGAGGGTAGGATAAAAGGTACGCTTCAGAAGATATTTGACTACAATGTGATGAGGGTTAAAGGAGGACGTATGGGAGCAGTGAATGGTATGCATCCAAATGGGAAGGTAGATGAAACTTGTATGCAGTCAAGGGAAATCTGGACAGGAGTAACTTACAGTTTAGCTGCAACTATGATTCTCCATGGAATGGAGCATCAGGGATTCACTACTGCAGAAGGCATCTATATTGCAGGATGGTCTGAAGAGGGCTACGGGTATGCCTCTTATTTCATCAGCACGTTAAAGTCCTAGTACATGGTATATGCATTTTAATGTGATGTTCATATATTTTCTTTTTGGAGATGATTATAGTTAAAGAGTTCAAATATTACTTGCACATTGTATTTTAGTTTCTGGATTTAGATCCTCTCTATAAAGTTTAATCTTATTTCATTCAAATGGACTCTTACAAGTCAAATTCAGTGCCGACAGGTAGTTCCTATTGAAACTGCTGATGCATCCTTTCTTGTGATGTTTAACTGTACTTGTTTTTGGTGGTGGACAGATTTAGAGTTTCTATGTACCAATTTTCATGGTCTTTGCTGTAATATATTTTTGTGGTGGTGTTTTGTAAAGGAAAAGCAAGGCGCATTATGCAGCTGATAGCTAATTTCTTAAAAACGAATTCAGGTACTGGTTCCAAACTCCAGAAGCATGGACAATTGATGGTCACTATAGGTCACTGATATATATGCGCCCCCTTGCAATCTGGGCAATCCAGTGGGCCTTGTCCCCTCCGAGGGCGATACTTCAAGCACCGAAGGTAAATACAATGGACAGGGCTCACGTTTCTCCTGGGGCATTCCAGTTTATTCAGGATAGCGTCAGGAAGATGAGGTCTAAGAACGGTTGCTTTGGAAGCATGCCTAACTGTGATTGCTGATGTCATGTCAGAACGGTTGTCTCTGAAACTACCTGTTGCAAACAATGAGTAGACATCTGTAATCTTCTCGAGCATGAAGTATAATGTTGTCCTACCAGCAGTGAAACCTAACTTTGTAGGAGTATAATGCTGTACGGAACATGTATAGAATCTTGGGTGCAAAACACCACGTACAGCTTCAGATGTTGGTACAGTTTCATCAGTACATATAGCAATGTAAAGTTCTTAATCATTTATAGTCGTTAAGCTGAACGTACTGCGTTTTATGATTGAAACCTCAGGTACTGTTATGTGGAGAAAAATATTTGCTTATATATTATTACTCTAATTATAAGGTGCATCGCTAACGTGGAAGTATATGACAAAAGCCTGGACCCCTTCATTGCAGTGTTTTCTTTTTCAGATAGGCAAGAGTCATAGTCGTGTCAAACTTAACCTTTTTTTTCTTTTTGAACTCATGCCAAACTATAGAACTCGAAAGTCAAAACTGAACATTCCTATGTACAAATGTGGGAAATAGAAATATAGATACGGTTTTATTAGCCAACAGTTTTCCACGAACACGAGGTCCACCAAATAGCTAGCTAGTTGTCCTGGCCTAGCACACAGAATGGAGGTGTGCTGTCTCAATTGACACTGAAACTGAGGCGTGCCATTAGCTTTTTGTTTATACGTTTTGTTTCCCGAAACAAACGTTTGTGCTGTTGTAAAGATTAGGGGTTTAATGGTCAATGAACCTCTTGTAATATCGTTGTTTGCTGCGAAAAAACTTATCACCTACCTTATAAGATAATTTTAGATGATATTTAGACATTTAGGCGTAGTTGGTGCATATGGTTTGAGAAGTGAGTTCATCTTTTCTGGAAAAAAGAAAGGTGTCAATTTTAGAAAGTCGAACTTCTTTTGTTTAATTATGATAATTGGTCTACTTACCTAAGCTATTGTAGTTTAAACAGGGGTCCCATGTTTGATGTCAACCTCTCATGATTCCTTTGTAGTGCTACACCTTTGCCAAGAAGTTGCAAAATCATCAGTATCTATTCTTTGAGCTATTCCTTTGCAGATGACTTGTTTTGTTTATGGCCCTAATGATAATAAGATTGATTCACGGCAAATTTAGTAAGCAACTACACTTCCTTTTTCTTGAATGAACGAAACAGTTAGCAACTATATTTTCATCAGGGTGGGGTTGTTGTGTTGTGTTGTGTTGTTTAAGTTGAAGATCACACTGTGTGCTTTATTGGAGCGTGTGATCAATTGCAATTTACCGTGTCACAAAAAGGACATGGGTGAGTGGCAGCGAAATCAGATTGAAAAGGGCAGAGAATAAATAATCCACAAAAAGCGTTATACATATGTAGAAGTAAGGGCTCATTGGATTCTTGCCACCCTTAAGGGGTGGCATCTTAAAAACGAGGCTTCTAACCAGCACAGCTTAAAAATACCACCCTTGAATGGGTTTTCTCTTCTCCCATGCCACACTCACCATTATCCTCTATTTTCTTTTTTTCTTTAATGGAAAACAAGATGTGGACATACTGTTTTGCCCCTTTGCCTTCTTTCCTCTCCCGAGCTTGATTCCATCGACGAAATAAAGGACATAGTCGCTAGGTTTGGAGCTCCGACTGTCCGGACGGAGATGCGGCGGCGGCGGGGTGAGCCTAGGAGCGGTTGGGCGGGCGGAGATCCGCCATCCGGCGGCGGCGGGTCGGGCAAAGCTCGCGGGCTGCTGCTCTCATCGATGCGATGTCGTGGTCCGGAGCGGCGGCGGCGGAGACCGAGCTGGTGAGCAAACGGCGACGGCGGCTCATGCCTGTGACATCCCATGTCACGATTAGGAGCTAAGTACGCAATTAGAACCCTTATGACCCCACTAATGAAACCCTAATGCTAATCATTCAAAAGAAAGCAAGAAAAGGAAAAATGGAAAAAATCAAAGAAAAGGGAAAAACCTAGGGCTAAACCCTAGCTTTAAGAAAAGTGCAAAAATTATAAAAGAACTACCCACATATTTTTGCACCATCTTGTTGATCATGCAGAATAATGATTTTACAGTATTTTTACAAAATTTTTGGATCAAATTTTAAAAGCTCAAAAATTCAAATTTGAATTCAAAATCACCACTGCTTATGAATTTTGCATGACTTTTTGGAGGCCGAATCAAAACTTTGACCCAAAACAAAAAAGTTGGATCTTTTCATTCTGAAGCTCTCCATATGTTTGTTTTAAATGTTTGAGCACGAGAACCAGAGGTTTTGATCAAATTGCCGAAGGAAGATTTCAAACTTCAAAAATCAAACCGAGCACCTTTGACCACCGGACAATGGCGGCCGCGCCCGCCGGTCCGCCGCCCTCGTGCGTGCTCCCGCCCCGTCACGTCACCCTGGCCACCTCCCCAACCGCCCCTGTACCCGCCGGCCGACGGGAGCGACCGGGAGTGAAGCCGCCCCTCCCGTGCCGCTCGCTCCCCCCGTCGCCGTCCTTCCTCTCAAAAATTTGGCACAAAGGCCGAGCGCGCATCATCACTCCACCTGCTCCTCAACTTCCTCCGCACCTCCCCGCACCGCTGCCTTGCCCCCTCGCTCCACGCAGCTCGCGCACGGCCAAGAGTTGGAGCCGTCACCCCGCACCGACGCCATGGCCGCCGCCGCCCGTGCTTCGCCTAGGTGAGCCCCCGGCACCCACCGCGGCTCCAATGGAGCGCGCAAGAGGCGCCCCCATCTTCCCCCTCGACCCCCTGCCCTACCGTGCTCCGGGTCGTCGCGAGTTTCGGAGAAATTCCGCCGCCACCGCCGCCATTCCGCTACCCCTCCGTCGAGCCGCCTCCCCGGTCCACCTCCACGCCGCCCGAGCCCACGCCGCCACTCCCCTTGCTCGGGTGGTGCTCTCGGACCCCGCCCTTTTCTCTCTCTCTCCCTCCGTGCTGCACCCGCCGCGCCCCCGCTCCGACCAAATCCCAGCCCTTGAGCTGCCCTAGAGCGCCGCCGCGCCTGAACTCACCGGCGCCGGCCACCGCACGCCGGAGCCCGCGCCGCCCTCTCGTTCAAAATCTGGCGGTGGCAGTTTTGTAAATAGCTCGAACTTTATTGCATTTTGAAAAATTCATATCTTGCGACTTAAAAGCCCAAAAATTGCAAACCAAAATGTTTTGGAAGTGTCGGTGTTGTGAAACCGGCCGACAAGTAAATTTGTGTTTGGAGGGGATCGACGCTACTATTCGGATGGGCCTTGGATGTTTTAGGAGAGCGTGGTTTATGCTTGGTTCGGGCGATCGAAGCCCTACGTCCGGTTCGAGGATTGTTCGTGTTTTGTCTTGCAAAAAGAGCTACAAAGGATGCGAGGGAGGAGGGTTGCTCCAAGCCTCCGTGTGCAATGTGCTCTAGGATGTGTGTGCGATGAGTTCGATTAGCTCAATCTGTGTTGTGTGTCCCCCCTCTTGCGTGTGTGTGGGGTCCCTTTTATAGTCCAAGGGCCGAGGCCACTTACGGGTGGGGGTTAGAGTTACTACCTATCGTCCCAAGCGGGGTCGGGGCCGTCGTGCACTACCCTGCTCGCATGCGGGCCGCTTTGGGCGCTCCGGTCGTGCGGCGTACGGTTAGTCTTGATTGGTAGCGCCGGAGTCAATGCCACGCTCGTCACCGTGGCGGCCAGTCTGTCGCATGGCGGTCTCCATCCATCACTCCCGTCCATCATGGCTCCGGCGGAGATGGTGTTGACGCCTCCGTCTTGTCATCGTGCCGGGGGTGTCCGGCGACGCGTGAAGATGAGACAAGAGGAGCTGCGGCTGATCTCACCCAATCCCTGTGGATTGGTGAGTTCCCGAGCGGAGTTATGGCGATCCCTGTTCACCTGTGAGGCTTCGTGAAGAAGCCATTTGCCTCCGAGTCGGGCGAGGCGGGGATCGGCCGAGCCCGCCCGAGTCTCGAGTCGGGCGGGGCGGAAGTGGTGCACCGCCCGACCCGGAGTCGGGCGAGGCGGAGGTTTCGGGCCCCACTTCCGTATCCTTTATGCGTACAAGACGGAGCTGTTAGCGGATTAAGTACCCGATTAGGGCTCCCTAATCTAGGTACCCGACGATAGCCCCGAGCCTTGGCGGCGGCCGGGGCAAATGGTCGCCGTCGAGGCTTTTCCGACAAATCCTTAGATTTTTCCGTGCGTTTGTTTTTCCGGTGGGTGCGCGCGGCGCTCGCCGGTGTAGCTCCGAGCCTCGGGGCAAGTAGAATACTTGCGCCGAGGGTTAACGATTTTGAGCGGTTTTATCGTTTATTCGCGAAGCGAGCCCCGAGTCTTCGCTCGTTGCTCGGATCCGTCCGAGGGCTGTTTCGTCTTTTTATTTCGTTCACACCCGCGCATCTTTGCGATAAGATGAGGCGTGCGGTGAGCGGCCACGTCATTCCTCGATGGTTCGATGCGTGGTGCTCGTTTAAGCTCCAAACGGGAATGTCCGAGTGATGGCCTCGGCTTGCCCTTAGCGGGGATCCGACGGAGACTAGCGGGAGTCGGCCTCATTCATATCCGAGTGCACTGTCTTTTGTGATTTCCGACCCCTTTCGATCGGGGTCGGCGGGCTCGTTGCCCTCCCTTCGCGGGATTCAAGATCACGGCTTTTCAACTCGGACTCGGACGGCTGCCGGTAGAGGCCCATTGTGCTACGGTGCACGGGTGTTGATCGCTAAGGATCCCTCTCGACAACCCCTCACTTACTTTTGTCCAAGGGCGGGCGTCCGAACCCTTTCGCTGGGCCGCCCTTCGAACCCCTGGGTCGGAAGCGGGCGTCGGGCGTTTTCATCCCCTAGCCTTATTTACTGCGGGCCTTATGGGATTCCAAGCCCAATCGGCCCGTCATCGGCGCCGTCGAAGCGCAACGGTTCGCCTCCCATGACGGCGTGCATCTCGCGGCGGTTCGCTGTAGATGCGAAATTTGCATTCGCATTATGGCTCCGCGTCGGGCGCGCGCGGCGGCCTCTTCGGTTCCTGCACCCGGTTAAATCGCGGAACGGTAGAGGTGCGGGAGTCGAGGCGCCGCGGGGGCAATTGACATGACCGCTATTTAAAGGAAAGGGAGGACGCATCCGGTTACCTCTCTCTCACCTTGCGCTCGCAAAAACTCATCCCCTTCCCTTGTTCTCGCGTGCTCCGTCGACTCGCCTTTCTTCGCCGCGTCCGCCGCTCGCCGCCTTCCTCACTTCTCCCCAATCCACCGTCGCGCATCCGATCCGAGCCACTGCCATGGCGGATTGGACTCCGTCCCGCTGCACTCGTCGGGTCCCTTGAGGCCCTTGTCGCGCGTGGACTCCCGATGCCGCGCACCGACGCCATGGAGTGGGCTGGTGCCGGGGAATGAGGCCTGCCGGCGCCGCCGGACGGCTACGTCGTCTCTTTCCGCCACTTCCACGAGCGCGGCTTGGGAATGCCGCCTCACCCTTTCTTCCGCGGCATCCTCCACCATTACGGGCTGGAGCTGCAGCACCTCAACCCTAACTCCGTCCGGCACCTCGCCGCCTTCGTGGCGCTGTGCGAGGGCTTCCGGGGATCGCCCCCACTTCGAGCTGTTCAAGCACTTCTTCGATTGCCGGTTGGTGACGAAGAAGGACTCGGCCGGGAACCCTCGCGCCGTCCCCATCGGCGGCGCCGACTTCCGGCTGCGGGGCGGCCGGTCCGAGAAGTACATCTCCATCGCCCTCACCGACTCCAACAAGGGCTGGCACGAGCGGTGGTTCTACCTCGGGAACACCGCTGCCACACCCCTCCCCGAGTTCACCGGCAACCTCATCAACTGCCGCGCGGAGAAGTGGCACTTCGGGGTGCCCGGCGACGAGAAGAGGGGATCGTCGCGCTGTTGGAGGCGGTCGAAGCGCTCGACCGGGCCGGCGTGACCGGCGTTGGAGTGATTGGCTCCTACCACTGCGCCGGCTTGCACCGCTGCGGGCCCGGCGTCGGATGATGTCGGAGATGGGAAGTGACTTCGCACGGGAGGGAACCTGCATGGTGGACCCCTGGGCGGACCCTCGGATTTCGCTCCGGGAGTTGAAGGCCCGACTCGCGGAGGCGATGCTGAAGACGGCCGCCGCGTGGGATCGGTTTGATTGGCCGGTTCCTAATCACCCACCAATGCTCCCGGAACGGGGGCGATTTTGTTTGTAAGTTTTTAGTTCCGCCTTCGGTTGAGTCGGTCTCAAGTGCCGACCTCTCTTACTTTTCTGATTTACGTGTTACGAGAGAGGTTTGCAATTTATTCCTTCCCCGGCCCCATTGCCGAGGATGCCGACGTCCGGGCCATCAATCGGGCGCGCGCCGAGGAGCTAAAAGCTCGAAAGGATGCCAAGAAGGCTAGGAAGGCGGAGCGGCAACGGCGGAAGCGGAGAAGGAGCGCCGGCGCCGTTCGGGCCGGATCGTCATCTCCGAGAGCAGCGGCACCGACTCCGACGACAACGATTGGGGTGACGATGAGGAACTCGTCGACATGTCCTCTCCCATCGGCGAGCTCGCCGAGGAGGAGGACATCGAGCGAGGGCCGACTCGGCCGGCCCCTGCGGAAGTGGGCCCCGCCGGGCGACGCCGACACGTCGCTCGCCGGTCCGAGCCGGGAAGGAGCGCCGGGCTCCCCGCAGGCCGAGGCGCATGCCGGCGCCGCGGCGCCGACTTCGGCGCCCACCACCACCACAACGCCGACCGCCCCGGCCGCGTGCCGGGGTCGCGGCCCCGATCTCCGCGATCGTCACCACGCCGCCCCTGCCGCCCTCACGCCGGGTCCCCTTGGCGACGACCATGGCGGGGGCGATGATGGCCTCGGCCGCCGCGGTGACGTCGACCGTGGTGACCGTAGCGCCGGTGACGGTGACGGGAGGGCTCACCTCGTCGGCGATGGCAGCGACGGCCTCCGCGGCGCCATCGGCGTCCGTCCGAGCGCCGGTGACCGCGCCCGCGGCGGCCCTGCTCCGGCGGTGGCCGCAACCCCGTCGGGTCCGAGTACGGCCGCGCCGGCCTCCACGACCTCTTCATCTGCGGCGCCGAGTGCCCCGGGCGGCTCTTGGCAAGAGGCGGCGTGAGGGCCTTGGGTCGGCGGTCGGTCCGCCACCCAAACGACAACCGTGCCGGTAAGCGTTGCTTCCTTCTGTCTTTCCTTCTTTCTTGTCTTTCGGTTTGTTGACTTGCGCATCCCGCAGGCGTCCGTTGGCCGGGGCTCGGAAGCGGTGGCCCTAGGGTCGGGGGCCCCGCTGCGCCATCCCCGGCAGCCCTCGGCCGGCAAGCACCGTGGGGGCGGCCGGAGACGGCGGCGCCAACTACGGCCATGGTGACGGCGGCTGCCGGCTCCGCGCTGTTCCCGCCGCGGGGACCTCCGCCGAGCTCCTCCGCCACGCCGCACCCGGCCGGCGCCGGAGGCGGGGGTCGTGCACGTTGTGGGGCCCCAAGGGCGGACGCACACGTTTGACGAGCCGGCGGAGCGGACCCTTTGGGGCGCGTTCCGCCGCGGCTGCGGCCGGGCCGCCGACGTCTTGGGCGCGGCGCTCCATCTCGTCGGGTCGGCGGCGGAGCCGGCCGAGGTGAGCGCGAGTTCGTTCCTTCGCGGAATATCGGTCTTTTTCGCTTCGCTCATGATTTTGTCCTCCTTTTCGGACTACGGATATGATGAGCCGGGCCAAGCATGCCGCATCCGTTTCCAAGAAAGGGAACGGACCCGCCTTGGCTCGGGAGGCGCGGAGCGCCACGGAGCGAGCCCTCGGAGCCGTCCGAGAGGCCGAGGATGCGAAGAAGGAGAGGGCCGAGGCGGCCGGGGTGGCGGCCGAGGCCAACGATGCGCGGAGGACGGCCGAGTCCCGCCTGGCCGAAGCCATCAAGAGGGCCGAGGCGGCGGAAGAAAGGGCCAAGAAGGCCGAGTCCGATGCCGCGAACGCTCGTCGGGTGGCCGAGTCCCGGCTGGCCGAGGTCCGAGCGGCGATGGTGAGGGCGTTGAAGGCGGAGGAGGACGCGGCGAGCGCGCGCGAGGCGACGGACACCGAGCGCAAGCTCAAGGAGGCCGTCTCCCAATCGGTCTCCAAGCTCACTTCCCAACTTTCGACGTTGGAGAGTGAGGTTAACCGTAAGTTTTGTTTCTCATTCCTCCTCCTATTTTGCTTTTGATTGGTGTCATGTCTCATGATTTCTTCTTCCTTTTCATTTTCGGAGCTCAAGACGGACCCGGACGGGCTGCGGCGGGAAGAAGTTCGGCTCGGCCGAATCCGCATCGGTGCCGAGTTCCTCCGCAACGAGCTAGAGGTGCCACGGCCGCCGGGACCACCAATTTGGAGCCGCGCCTTCTCTCCATCGCCAACCGCTTTGGTGCTCTGCGGCGTGAGAGTTTTGAAGCCGGGGTCCTGTGGACTGCAGTGCTGGAGCGGACACATTTCGAGGACAACCTTGACCTCGACACGCTTGCGCGGCTAGGCATGGTGCCCGGCTTCTCCGAGCGAGGAGATCGAGGACATGAAGAGGAAAGCCGCGCCGATCGCCGCCAAGCTTGCCGAGCTCCTCGCCTCGCGCGCCTTCCCGCCGCCGTCGTCGCCGCATGACGAGTAGATGATGTAGTGTGTTAGTTGAGTCGGCCGAGTGGCCAAGATATAAAGAACTCGCTTATTTTGTAAACAAGTTATCTGTTTTAATTTCGTTCGAAATTTCTCACATGTTCCCCTTTCGTGGCTTCCTTCTCATTCGGACCGTCCGGTAGCCTAAGATTCCTCATTCGATTGACTGGTGACTTAGGCCGCTCTTAGCCGCCGGGGCGTCGAGTCCCGAGTCGGCCGGTCGGGTCGGCCGAGTAGTCGTTGGCGTTCCGAGTCCTGTCCGAGTTGGACTTGCACTATGGGATTAGACTTCGTTCAAAATTTTAAACTCTTGCCCTTTCGTGGCTCCTTTCTCTTTCGGACCGCCCGGTTGCTTTAGATTTTTCATTCGGGTGGTCGACAACTCGGGCCGCTCCTAGGCTGTAGAGGCGTCGGAGTCCCGAGCCGACCGATCGGACCGGCCGAGCCATCGTCGGCGCTTAGGTTCTGTCCAAGTCGGGCCCGCAGCGAGGGATTTTCGTGTGAGTTCCGCAGCCGTGGGCACAGCCGGGACCCGCACACGGCCTCCTTTGCGCACCCGCCGGGTGGAGCCCCGACTCGGGAGAGTCGGGGCGGCGGCCGGCAAATTTGGACTTATTCGTTATTTGTCGAAAACAAGAGAAAAAAGAGAAAGGTTTTCTCTTTATATTTTTTTGCATAGATAACTGAAACAACAAGCTAAGGGTAAAAGCGACGTAGGCTGCTCGATGTTCCATGCGTTGGTGAGCACGTTTCCGTTGGCGTCCTTGAGCTTGTACGTGCCGGGTCGGAGCACCTCGGCTACCGTGTAGGGCCCCTCCCATGGCGGGGTTAGCTTGTGCCGGCCTTGATTCCCCTGGAGGAGTCGAAGGACGAGATCGCCGGGCTCGAAGGCGCGCTTCTTGACCTTGCGGTGGTGGTAACGGCGGAGTGCCTGTTGGTATCCGGCTGAGTGGAGCAGGTGCGGCTTCCCTTGTTTCGTCGATTTGGTCCAGCGCATCTTCGAGATAACGCTTATTGAGTTACGGATCGAAAACTTGCACGCGCGGAGCTCCATAATCCAAATCGGTGGGTAGCACGGCCTCGGCCCCGTACACCATGGAGAAGGGAGTATGACCCGTGGCCCGACTCGGCGTCGTCCTCGGGCTCCACAACACCTGCACCGAGCTCTTTCGCCCATTTCCCGGCAAATGTTTTGAGTTTGCTGAATATCCGGGGTTTCGGTCCTTGGAGGACCATGCCATTTGCGCGCTCGCATTGCCCGTTCGTTTGGGGGTGTGAGACGGCCGACCGATCAACTCGGATGCCCCGGTGGTCGCAAAAGTTTAGGAACTTTTTCCCGTGAACTGCGTACCGTTGTCGGTGATAATTGTGTTTGGGACTCCAAACCGATGCACTATATCGGTGAAGAATTTTACGGCCTGGTCCGAGTCGATTTTGCTTATCGGCCTCGCCTCAATCCACTTGGAGAACTTGTCCACGGCGACGAGCAAGTGGGTGTAGCCTCCTGGTGCCTTTTTGAACGGGCCGACCGGGTCTAGACCCCACGTGGCAAACGGCCATGTTATGGGGATGGTTTGCGGGGCCTGGGCCGGCTGGTGTGTTTTACGTGCGTAATGTTGACACCCTTCGCAGGTGCGCACGACTCGTTCGGCGTCGGCGATCGCGGTCGGCCAATAGAAGCCATGTCGGAAAGCGTTGCCAACGAGACTTCGTGGTGCGGCGTGATGCCCGCACGTTCCACCATGGATGTCCTGAAGCAGCCATTTGCCCTCGTCGAGAGGGATGCAGCGTTGGAGGACGCCGGTGTGCCCTTTTTGTATAACTCATCGCCGATCACGACAAAGGTTTTGGCGCGTCGAGCGAGTCGGCGCGCCTCCACGACGTCGGAGGGCAATTTTTGCCGCAACGAGATAGTCGAGGTAGGGCTGCCGCCGGTCATCTGCCGACTCGGGCGCAGCCCCGAGTCCCCTTCGAGGGTCGGGAGTTGGATCGACCGGACCCGCCGTGTCGTCGTTGGCGCCAAGCTCGGAGACCGGGACCTCCGCGGCCTCGGTCGGAGCTGGCTCTTGTTCTCCCTTTGCGGGGTCGGCCGCCGTTGGCTCCTTGATAGACGGCTCATCCTGGTCGCAAGCAAAAACGCCCTCTGGTGTTGGCGGCCGATTGGATCCCATCTTGGCCAATGAGTCGGCCGTTTCATTGTCCCGCCGAAGGACATGTTTGACTTGGAATCCATCGAACTTTTCTTCAAGACGGCGGATCTCACCGCAATAAGCCGCCATCTTTGGGTTGGTGCAAGTCGATTCGTTCATCACCCGATCCACGACGAGCTGGGAGTCGCCGAAGGCTTCGAGTCTACGGATCCCCGGATCAATCGCTGCCTTCATGCCGTTGAGCAAGGCTTCGTACTCGGCCACGTTGTGAGAGGCCGGAAAGTTAAGTCGGATGACGTATTGCATGCATGCACCTCTCGGCGAGATGAGCTGCCATCCGCTCCCGGCACCCCTCTTCGTGAGGGAGCCGTCAAAGTACAGACCGCCAATGATCCATTTCGTCCGGAACCACGAGCAAGCGGGTCTCCGTCCACTCGGCTATGAAATCTACCGAGTGTGCGATTTTATGGCGGATGGGTGCGTGTATTCTATGCCCTGGTCCATTAATTCTAGCGCCCACTTCGAGATTTTCATCGCTACCTCCGGATTGCCCAAAATTTCAGCAAGCGGGAAAGAGGAGACGATCATTACCGGATGAGAGTCGAAATAGTGCCGAAGCTTGCGCCGAGTGACGATCGGCGCGTACAACACCTTACGGATCTTCGGCCACCTCGTCTTGCGGTCGGAGAGGACTTTGCCGACGTAGTAGACCGGCCGTTGCACCTTGAGCGCCTTTCCCGGCTCGTCACGCTCCACCACCAACGCCGTACTCACCACCCGATTTGTTGCCGCCGTGTAGAGCAGCAAAGGCTCCTTCTCGACCGGCGAAGTCGGGGTCGGCGCGCTTGAAAGTTTGGCTTTTAGGTGGTCGAGGGCCTCCTGCGCCTCGGCTGTCCGGACAAAGTTGTCCGACTTCTTGAGCGAGACGATAAAGTGGCAGCCCCTTTTCTCCGAGTCGGGAGATGAAACGGCTTAGCGCCGCGAGGCGAGCCGTGAGTTTCGCACGCCCTTTACGTTTTTATCGGCCCCATCTTCGCGATGGCTTCGATTTTCTCGGGATTGGCTTCGATGCCACGTTGCGAGACGCCGTATCCCAAGAGCATTCCCTTCGGGACCCCAAAGACACATTTCTCGGGGTTGAGCTTGACTCCGTTGGCTCTCGGCCGGCTGGAACACGGCTTCGAGGTCGGCGACTAGATCGTTGGTCCGAGTGGACTTGACTACGATGTCATCCACATATGCCCGCACAATGCGTCCGATGAGGTCACCGAAGCATTTGATCATGCAGCGTTGGTATGTGGCTCCCGCATTTTTTAGCCCGAACGGCATAGTGACGTAACGATGACGTGCCGAAGGGTGTGATGAACGCGGTGGCCTCTTGATCACCAATCCTTAGCGGAATTTGATGATAACCCGAATAGGCATCTAGGAAACACGGGGTTTCGCACCCCGCGGTCCGATCAACTATCCGGTCTATGCGTGGCAAGGGAAACGGATCCTTGGGACACGCCTTGTTGAGACTTGTGTAGTCAACGCACATTCTCCATTTCCCGGTTTTCTTCCTTACAAGTACGGGGTTGGCAACCCATTCGGGATGGTACACTTCTTTGACGAAGCCGGCGGCGAGGAGCTTCGCTAACTCTTCACCGATTGCCGGCGTTTCTCCTCGTCGAAGCGGCGGAGTCGTTGCTTGACCGGTTTCGATCCGGCTTGATGTTGAGGGAGTGCTCGGCGATGTTCCTAGGGATTCCCGACATATCCGAGGGCTTCCACGCGAAGATGTCCTTGTTGGCGCGTAGGAACTCGACGAGCGCGCTTTCCTATTTGTCGGAGAGCGCGGACCCGATGATGACCTTCTTCCCCTCGGGGTCGGCGGGGTCGAGGGGCACCATCTTGGTGTCTTTGGCCGGCTCGAAAGAGCCGATCGCCTTCTTTGGGGTCGGCGTGTCCTCCGACTCCAAAGTCGCGACTGTGGGAAGTCGGACTTATTGATGAGCGCCGCAGCCGGCTCGCGAGCACTCCACCTCGCACTCGTAAGCACGCCGAACCGACGTGTTCACGGTGATGATCCCCTTCGGACCCGGCATTTTGAGCTTGAGGTAGATGTAGTTGGGAACGGCCATGAACTTCGCGTAACATGGTCGCCCGAGGATGGCGTGGTACGCGCCGGGAAGTCCACCACGTTGAAGGTGAGGGTCTCGGTGCGGTAGTTGATCGGCGTGCCGAAGGTGACGGGCAAGTCGATTTGCCCAAGCGGCACGGCCGTCTTTCCGGGCACAACCCCGTGGAAGGGCTCGCCCGATGGCCGGATCCGAGAGCGGCGATCCCCATGGCATCAAGAGTCTCTGCATACAAAACATTCGGACCACTACCCCCATCCATCGGTACCTTAGTCGGTCGTTTGTTGCCGACGATGGGGTCGACGACGAGCGGGTAGCGTCCGGGTCGAGGAACGCGCTCGGGGTGGTCGGCTGCGATCGAACGTGATTGCCGCGTCGGACCACTTGAGGTAGGTCGGGGTCGCGAGGTTCGGCGGCGTAGACCTCGCGCCGCTCCTCGCTTCGGTGTCGCCCGGAGGAGCCGGTCCCCCGCCTCCGAAGATCATGAGGCATCCGGTGGTTTGCGGGAAACCGCCGTCCGCGTCCTTGTCGTCGCCGTCGTCGTTCTTGGGGCTGGGGTTCTTGGGGTCGAACTTCCTCGCCTTCGTGCCCGGGAACTTGAGCATCGGCCCGCGATCCTTGAGGGCGTGGTTGACGGGTCGGCCGTGGTTGGGACACGGCGCCTCCGGCATCTTCTCGAAGTGCTGGCCCTTGCTTGCCGTCGTCGGCGGTCGGCTTCTTCGGCTTGCGCTCGGCGGCGGCGACAAAGTTGGTGTCGCGGCGGTGCCGGTCGCCACTCTTCCTCCGCTCGCTTCTTGTCATGCGGGGAGGACGGGCCCGCACCGGAACTCTCGTTCCGCTTCGCCCTGCCCTTGGCTCGATGAAGGAGGGCATCCACGGCGTCTTCACCGGAGGCGTGGCTGGTTGCCACGTCGAGTAGCTCCTTGACGGTGCGCGGGTTGTTGCGGCCGAGCTCATGCACCGGCCCTCGTTGTTGGTGCCGGCGATGAACGCCGAGATCACCTCTGCGTCGGCGAGGTTGGGGAGCGTGTTGCACTTGCGGGAGAAGCGCTTGACGTAGTCCCTCAAGGACTCGTCCGCCCGCTGCCGGCATGTCCCGAGGTCCCACGGGTTCCGGGGCGCGTGTACGTGCCCTGGAAGTTGCCGATGAAGGCCTCCTCCAGGTCCCACCAATCGTGGATCGAGCCCTCCGGGAGGTGCTCGAGCCACATCCTGGCCGAATCGGCCAAGAAGAGTGGTAAGTTGCGGATGATGAACCGCTCGTCGGTGGCGCCGCCGGCTTGGCATGCCGGGCGGTAATCCTCCGGCCATAATGCGGGGTTCGTCTCCCCGTTGTATTTGGTGATGCTGCTGGGGGCCGGAATCGGCGGGGCACCGGAACCCGCCGAATGGCGAGGCCCAAAGGCCTTGGGCCCCGTCATAACCGGAGGTTTGTCCTCCTCCGGGTCGAATCGTCCTCCGCGCGGGGGCGTACCCGTGGTCCTCGGCCCGCGCCTTGGAGCGCGGTTTTGTTCCCGACGCCGGGCGGTCGGGGTATCGCGTGCGTCGCGCGACTCGCCCATCCGCCGCCGAGCCGACGGCGAGTTCCGGTTCCGCTTTGCTCGGCGGTTGGGTGGGCCGAACCGTTCGGTCCCCGGGCCGGCTTGGCGTGTGGTAGGAGGCACGGCCTCTTTCCGCCGCGCGGCGAGCTTTGCTCACGCTCGGCTCTGTTGGACGGCCGCTAAGTCCGGGAGGTTTCCGACCTCCTCTTGGATCCTCCGCCGGTCCTCGTCGACCGGTTGCGGAAGCGCGCGGATCGGTGTCGCGGCCGCAGCCACGTTCCGGCCGGGCCTCTCGTACACGGGAGCGAGGTGGTTTGCCTCGTCCGGGATCCTTCTTTGGGCTTCGCGCCCACGCCGGCGAGCGAGTTCGCGCTGCGCCGGCGCCGCGCCACCTCGCACTCGAGGCGTTCGCGCTCCTCCTTTAGCGCCGCTCGGTCTCTGCGACCTCGCGTCGGCGTCGGAGCAGCTGCTCTAGGTCGTCCTCCTCCCGGGGCTCGGGGCTTCCCGGAGGGGTTTGTTGTTGTGGCACCGCGGCGTGCGGCCGTGCGTTCCCTGCACCGCCGGCGTTTGCCGCCGCGGACGGCGGCGCTACCCCGGCCGGGAGTCCGGCGGCCGCCGGGGCCGCACGGCCCGTGTCGTTGATGCCGTCGGTGTCGCTGGTGTCCCCGTCCTCCACCATCATACACTCCCGCGAGGGGTGGTGGCTGCCGGTATCGGATCCACCGCGCGAGTCCGCCATGCCCGCGAGCTCCGCGCCGGCGGACACGGCGGGAAAGTGGTGTGGAGACCGGGAGGTCGGCGGGAGAACGCGCGACGGGCTCCCGGCTCCGGTCACGATGAACTCCGGGCTCCCGAAGGTCACGAGGGCGCCTCGAGTCCGGTCGACGGTGTGGCTCGCCATCTTCAAGATCGTCGAACGCGTCGAGGTCCCCTTCTGGCGCGCCAACCGTCGGTGTTGTGAAACCGGCCGACAAGTAAATTTGTGTTTGGAGGGGATCGACGCTACTATTCGGATGGGCCTTGGATGTTTTAGGAGAGCGTGGTTTATACTGGTTCGGGCGATCGAAGCCCTACGTCCGATTCGAGGATTGTTCGTGTTTTGTCTTGCAAAAAGAGCTACAAAGGATGCGAGGGAGGAGGGTTGCTCCAAGCCTCCGTGTGCAATGTGCTCTAGGATGTGTGTGCGATGAGTTCGATTAGCTCAATCCGTGTTGTGTGTCCCCCCTCTTGCGTGTGTGTGGGGTCCCTTTTATAGTCCAAGGGCCGGGCCACTTACGGGTGGGGGTTAGAGTTACTACCTATCGTCCCAAGCGGGGTCGGGGCCGTCGTGCACTACCCCGCTCGCATGCGGGCCGCTTTGGGCGCTCCGGTCGTGCGGCGTACGGTTAGTCTTGATTGGTAGCGCCGGAGTCAATGCCACGCTCGTCACCGTGGCAGCCGTCTCGTCGCATGGCGGTCTCCATCCATCACTCCCGTCCATCATGGCTCCGGCGAGAGATGGTGTTGACGCCTCCGTCTTGTCATCGTGCCGGGGGTGTCCGGCGACGCGTGAAGATGAGACAAGAGGAGCTGCGCCGATCTCACCCAATCCCTGTGGATTGGTGAGTTCCCGAGCGGAGTTATGGCGATCCCTGTTCACTCGTGAGGCTTCGTGAAGAAGCCATTTGCCTCCGAGTCGGGCGAGGCGGGGATCGGCCGAGCCCGCCCGAGTCCCGAGTCGGGCGGGGCGGAAGTGGTGCACCTGCCCGACCCGGAGTCGGGCGAGGCGGAGGTCGCGGGCCCGGCTTTCGTAGCCTTCGTAGGCCTAGGCGGATGCTTGTTGGTCGGCCACGGGACAGATTACGGGCTATTGTCCCGTCAATCGCCCGGCCTCCGTCCGGTCCACGAGCCATCATGGGCTTGGTAATGATCACGCCGCTCTGCAGGCTGAGCCTCTGCGCCGGTCACATCGCGTCATGTTGGTGAAACGAGTTCCCGGGCGCCGTAATTGCGCCTACCGGCCTGCCGCAACTCCTCCCCTATCCGGTGGGTGAGGTCGCTTCTCCGCGAAGCAAAGGTAAACGCGGCAGGGATTGCGGTCCCACCCGACGCCGAGTCGGGCGAGGCGGAGATCGTGGGCCCGCCGACCCAGGGTCGGACGAGGCGGAAGTCGTGGACTTCGCCCGACTCGGGGTCGGGCGAGGCGGAAGTTGTGGGCCTCGCCCGACTCGGGGTCGGGCGAGGCGGAAGTTGTGGACCTTGCCCGACTCGGGATCGGGCGAGGCGGAGGTTTCGGGCCCCACTTCGTATCCTTTATGCGTACAAGACGGAGCCGTTAGCAGATTAAGTACCCGATTAGGGCTCCCTAATCTAGGTACCCGACAGAAGCTACAAAACTTGTAATTTCAGAAACGTAACATGAGATTGTAAGATTTGGTCATTTTCATATTTTTACAAAAATGTTAAAAGTCAATCGATGAAAACTCACATAAGGCATAACTTTAAAAATATAAATCCAAATCCAATGCCACTTGGACAGAGCCTGCATCTAACCACCCTTGAATTTCTGGCACTAGAACATCCACATTTCATTGCATATTTTCAAGTTATTGCATTTATGGCATTCTCTCGTATTTAATTTTTAGTTAAATGTATATAAATTATTTTGGCATGAAACTGGGTAAATCCACTCATCATAGTCCTGTACACTTGCATAAAATCCCATGTTTAATTTGGAGCATGCTAAATATTTATTTTGCTGTCCCTTTGTTTAATTCGAGAAAAGGTAAATTTCAGCATATATAAAATCGTTTTATGTTTCTAGAAATTACATTTTTTTAATGTTTATGTAAATCTCACTCTCCATAATGTCACTTGGTCCAGCATGGTAGGTTTGGTAGAAAGTTTACGTTAAATTCATGCATATATTAATTTTGTAGCCATGTTCTTGATTTAGGGTTACACCGTCATCGCATGTGATGATGAAATTTCACTCCTAACCCTAAATGCATTTAACTCACTTTTAAGCTTTTGATGATCCAACTAAACATGACCCACCATGTTGACCACATCACTCATGTCGTTTTGCTTAAACCATTGCTTTGCCTATGTATGTCTACGCTCAATAATTTAATTAACTCCATTGAAGAGAGCAACTTATGTAATTATGCATATTAGGACTTTCACAAAGCTAAGTTTTTACTAAACTTGTACATATGCATTCATATGAAACAGCACCCATACATTACCATTATCATCGACATTGTATTCTTTTTGCTTATGCATTGCATTTCATCCTCTAGGTGACGACGTCAAATTGATTCCGCCGGAAGAAGCTATTGCTACTCTCAACACTTGTGAAGCTAGTACTAACTTCGACCACTCTCAAGGCAAGCCCGGTGCATCCCTATTATTTTGAAAATGCTTTCTTTTATCACTATATTAAGGATGATGATTGTGCATTTACGTTCTAGGAATTGATTGGAAATCCACGTGCATAAATTCCTTTATGTCCTATGTAGACTATGGGTCATACCTACGGTAGAAATGTTATGCTATGTTTATGGAGTCAACGATAGTATGGGACACTCACTTATGGCTTTGGATTAAAAGTTGAAAAGGATGAATTGATTAAAATTGAGAACACCCCATTGTGGCTCCGCGAACAAGTTTGAGTTGTGTACCACTTGCATACCTTTCTTATGAGGATTGGTAAACCTACGTAGCTTGTGAATTGTAAAGTGGGCCGGATATCTCACCGACCCGGAGGTGATGTGTATGGCACGGTGGTTGCACGGGTTGAGGACCGTTGGAGAGTACACGGGTTAAGCCTTGGGCACGTTGTTGAACGGGTCGCAAGGGAGACGTGTACTCGGGGTCGCCGGCCCCGTGTTTTGCTTTATGATGAACTCGCGAACGGTGGCAATACGTGTTCTTAAGTGATGCGTATGTCATGCATTTGGGTCTTTTCTGCGGAAAGTAATAATTCGATAGTTATCGCCGTTTCCTCTCGGTTAATGAGTACCACTTGTTTCGAGCAGTTTGCAATGTTTAGTAAGAGGAAAAGATTGAGATGCTCGCTGTTTTATATTGATATCGAATTGTATTCCAAACTCTTGTATTGCTAGTATGCTCACTAAAGTTTCTTTTATGCAACAACCCTATTAAATTGGCTAAATCATAAAAGTGCCAACCTAATTAGCATAGGCGCCGTTTTATGCAAAATGCCAAGCTAAACCGGTCAAGCCCCATGCATCTAGGTGTCGGTCTTAGATGGCCAATTTGACAGGTAAGACTTGCGGAGTATGTTAGATACTCAGGTTTTGCCACTACATGTGTATTTTCGGGGTTCCCGTAAGCCGGGTTTTGCGATTGTTGTGGTAAGGTTGTGTGGGATGGAGAGAAGCCCAAAGAGTGGACCATTGAACGGGTTCCTAGCTCTCCGACCCATGAGGAGTGATCCGTGGCCTAGGCCGCACGGTTCACATATGCTATCTATGTATCGTCGTGTTATGTAATCGCTTCCGCACTCTATTTCGAACAAAGATCATGGTTATGTAACTTAAATTCAAACCTAATGTATCTTTTATTTGGAACTCTATGTTGTAATCGAGACTTAATTATGTAAAATTGCAAAATCGTGTATGTTTGTTAATGTGATGTTGTGTATGGTTGCTTCGTCAATCATCTCCCAAGGCGATTCGTACCGCACTAATCTATCCTTCGGGATAGGGGTGTGACACTCGCCTAGCCGCTTGCGAGGCGATGGCGGCACTGGCTCGAGCGAGCCTTGCTTAGGCCCACGCAAAGGTGGTTCACGCCTAGCCTGCGACGGAGGCTTAGCCTAGGATGGTGTAACAACTCTCGAGAAAAAATAATGCATTTCATGTCATCATGGGCATTGCATCAAATTGTTGCATTTTTGAAGATATCAAATTTTGTGTTAATAACCTACACATGAAATATCAAAATAGCTAAAGGATAAAGGAAATGCTTAAAAAGAAATTCAATAAGAGGAAAATATAGGTTTAGCATTTTCTATGGCTTAATTATCATAAATAAAGGTTTATGAAAATCTCCTAAAATTATTTTGCCTTGTAAAAAAATATTTACAAGAAATAAACAAAGCTTCTTTGATTAATTTAACTATGAATTTTTAATCTAAAAATGATTTGGAATTTTTACCTGGACTTAACAGGAAAAATGCCTAAAATACTTTCAATTACAACCCTGAATTTTTGTAAAATTTTTGGAGCTCGGGAAGGTTACTTTTTAATTACGTAAAAGGCGAGGGGTTTTTGTAAAATGGCCGGGCCGAGGCCCAGTCGTCACTCTCTTCTTCTCTCCTCTCTCTCACCGCGTCTCGGCGCTGCCCGCGGGAACCGCCTCCGGCGGCGTCGCCACGCAGCTGCTTGCGCAGCTGCTCGCCTAGCGCCCGCACCGCCTCCCAAGGCGAGCTAATAGCCCCACCCGGCCTTATCTTCCCTCTTCTCTCTCTCATTTTCTCCCCAACCCTACCGCCATAGCTCTCCCTTGCTCATCGCCGGCGCCGGCCCGCTCGGTGCCTCTCCATCCAAACCACCACCACCCGAGCTCCGCCAGGACCCCGCGAAGCTTCTCCACTTGATCAATTAGCTTGAGCATTTTCCTTCCGTCCGGGCGAGGTCATCTTCTCCTTCGGATCGTCACCGTCGTTCCTCCGCCGCGCACCGAAATTGGTGTTGTCCGGTGAGCTAATCATCTCTTTGTTTCTTCGTGTTGAAGCGCAACTCGATCCTCTAGCCGTAGGTCAAGTGCTCATCGACTTTCTTCCACGGGACGCCGTGCAATTCACCGTCTTCTTCACGTCCGACCGCCGCCCTCTCCGCCACTCACGGTGAGCTACCATCCCCGGCCATGCTCATGCTGCTAGAACGCCTCGACGAGCTTGCGCATGCTCCGTAGCAGCTTTACGTCGAGTTTTCCCCAATTTTTGGGGTACTCGAGCGAGCTCCGCACCCTGCCGGAGCGCCGCCGTGCCCAAACTTCGCCGCCGGCATAGCTAGGGTCAAGCTCATGCTAGTTTGTCTCTCCCGGAAGGTTCGCCCGGTCGCGCGAGACCGTTGTGGGGGCTTCGCGGCGAGCTTTGGGCCAAGTCCGGCCGTCTCCGGTGGCCGCGCCGCCGCGGGGCCGCCGCCACGGTGGTGCCACACCACGGGCCACACGCGCGCGGGATCGCGTGTGGCCACGTGCGGATCTGGTGTGGCCACCCCGTGGCCCGAGTATGTGGCACGAAGTCAATTCGAATTTCGAAAATTCGTAGAAAATTCATTAAAAATCGGAAAAATGTCAAACCAAGTTTGTTAGACTCAGAAAAATAAGATCTATTCATTTGTGAAATAAAATAGTTATTTTGAGTAAATTTATTTTATGAATAGTATTTAATCTCTTTCTTGGTTTAAAGAAAAGCTATTATTTTATGCTAATTAAATGTTTAATTAAGGAAAATAATTTAATTAGATGAAGGAGATATCTGCAGACGAAATTAATTATGAAAATTATTTTCCAAAATTAAACTTAAACTTTATTATTTTATGTGATTCCAATTTATTAGCCTATTATCACATGTCCTTTAAAGTAATGATTTATTTATTGCTTAATAAACAAGAATAATGATTAATTATTAGACCTAAGTAATTAGTGAACTTAATTAAGGAACAAGACTAATTAATAATTAATAACCTTGATTAAACATTTATTAATCAGCATAATCAATTGTTAATTATTGCTTAATGAACATGCTTATTCATGATTTATTAATTAACCAAGGTGATGAAGCATTAATTATTAATTATTAATTATTGGACTTAATTAATAAAACCCTTGCATAATTTCATCATGATCATTCATGCATACATGATTGTGATTCGCAACGCATTGTTGGTCGACCTAGGTTCGAGGTGATCGAGGTTCCACCGAGGTCGAGTCGGAGACGGGAATCTCGAGGTCGACCCACGCGTCGAGGAAGCTAACTCCGAACCGTATCAAGGCAAGCCCCGGTGCATCCTACCTATGTTTTTAAATATTTTATTTTATCACATAGTATAGTTATGTTTGTGCATTAGGTGTTCGGGAATGATTGATACCTAGTTGCATTATGGTAGGTTTCCATTTGTTTATTCTATACTTGGTACAGGTAGCTCAATAGAAGCTAGGCTTAATTCATAGTCGCAACGGTAGATGTTTTAGGGAATCTTAAAGCATGGAGGCTTTAAGGATTGATGTGTTAACACTAAAGATGAAGAGAGTGTTAATGAAGATAAGACCGGACGGGCCCCGTAGGAGAAAGGGCAAGACGGAGATGAGGTCTTGCAAGGTGGTAGCCCCGTCCGTGTCGGTCAAGGGCCGTACCGTTGTCGGCTTAGTTGAACAAGTTTGAACGTACCGTACTACATGCTGGTATCATGGGCCCAGCAAGCTGATGTACCATATCGCCCCGAGAGATGTAGCGTAGCCGGCTCTCTTTTATCGGTCGTTAGTGAGAGGATAGTCTCACGGGAGGGAGATGGGTCGACCACGAGAGAAGTCGTGGAGTCGCCATACTCCGGGGAGTTGGAAATGGCTAGTCTTCCGTCGGGTGCTAGCGGGAAAGGTTGTCGTATACGATCGGTGTGATGCGTATACGTCGTGTAGTCGGGTTTTGCCAGCTGGTATAAAATCGATTCGAATCGCTGTCCCTCGCAGATAATGAGTACCGCTTGTTTAGCTCGTCACATCGTAGTAAATTATATGGAAGATGAAGATGAGTGATGAAAGGAGTAATGATCTATTTTATCTTGTCTTGCAAACTTGAATGCAATAGTGATAGGCTGCAAATGTCAAAGCTAATGAACTTAATACTTGAGCTAAAATATTGAAAGTAAGGATCCACCCTTTTTAATGCTGTTTCGCAAAGGAGTAAACCCCACGACCGGAAAGCCTTTGCATACTAGGCGTCGGCCTTAGCGTGCCATGTTGACGGGTCGGTCTTGCTTGAGTATTAGAATACTCGGGGTTTGTTCGTTACCTTTCAGGGAACGAGTCGTATTACCACGACTTGTATGGCAGCTTCCCGGAAGAGGAGCAATGTCCGGAGGGAGGTTCCCTTCGGTGGGAACGCATCCCCACGCCGTGAAGAGGGAGGACCGTGATGTACGAAGGGCTCGATACGTCACGTTGATCGTTCAAAGTCTTTTGGGTTGTATAATAGTACAAGCTTCCGCTGAATACTCGTAGGATGTTAAACTTCAATAATGTTATATTTCCGCTGCACGAATGTTTGTATTTCAAAAACCTGGTTGTATTATACCATGATGTATATATTATGGCTTGTATGAGATGATGTTTCTGTTGTAACTCGCTTCGTCGAGTGTTCCTCTATACCGATTCCTGGGTGTCCCGGAGGGGATGTCACAGCTGGTATCGGAGCGGTTCGGAGGCAACGAGTACATCATTACAAACTCGTTTTCAAAACTTAACACGTTAGTACGTTAGAACCGAGAGAGTGCGGAGCCCTATAAGGATGTAGAATAGTTAGATTTTTACTAACTCTTCGAAGTTCGGGTTTTGGGAAGTGCTAACTATTCGTCATAGTTTTATATACTATAGTACGTATAGTTAGTTTACGAGCATGCATCATGTCATATTGGGTGCTAAATAAATGTTGGGGTATATACTTAGCTAGTTTCATAATACTGTATATGTTGTTTCTGTTCGTTTTCTTACGTGGGAAGAAGTGTTTAACTCGTTTAAACATGTTCCCTGCAGATGTCGATGACTCGCGGTAGGAAGCGCGCCCGGGAGGAGGAGGACACACGGGCTGCACATGTCGCGGAGCTGGAGCAGCGGGTCCACGATCCGGAGTTGCGGACGCAGAGTCGGGACCGACAGCTTGGCGCTTGGAAGAACCGTCGTAGAGTGGACTGCCGGGAGGATCGGAGGTCCCACGCCGGGATCGCCGAGCTGGAGGAGCAGCTGGTGGAGGTTACGCTAGACCGTGACGGGTTTCACGGGGCAGCTATAGCGTTGGACGCACGGCTGACCACGGTCACCGAGGAGCGAGACGCCGCTCGCGAGGCGGACGAGGAGCACGAGCTACGGTTGGCTGAGATGACGGCGCAGCGTAACCACGCTGTGGAGACGCCGGTCGTGGTGCGAGGACCGGATGGCTGAGCTTGAGGCGATGTTTGACGGGGTAGCCGACGCACACCACGCACCGATCCACGACCACGACGACCTACTTGAGCAGTTCCAGCGAGTTGCAGCAGCAGCAGCAGCAGGGGTCCACCGGACGACGCCGAGGAGGTCTGCGGGATGGACTACGAGCCACCACCCGCCTCACCAGCAGAGGACGTCGAGTCGGACGCCGACAGCCACGCGCCGTCGGCCTAGTTGTGTTGTGACTTCACCGATGTAGGAGGATAGCCACATTTTGTCGACATAGGTCGGATGTAGATAGGGTACTAGTAGGTGTTGGCCGGATGGGAGTGTATGAAAAGTGGGTTTGAGTTGTACAAACAATAAATAATGAAAAAGAAGTGGTAGTAATATATCTATGCAGTTGCTAGAATAAAAGAATTGCTGAAATAATAGGAATAGTTTCTGCTTGTATCCGATATTCTTACTTCTCCACGAGAGATGGACAGACACGAGTACCGGTGTGAGTGAAGTAAGAGGACAAAGGGAGGATGTTCGTGTAGCAAGGCTGGAGAGACAGCTGCAGGAAAAGGAGGAGTTGTTAGCACTTAGAGAGGCGCAGTTGTTAAACAAGGAGCAGCGAGGTTCAATTTAAGGATCAACAGCTGGCAAACGCACATGCCCCGATCGCTCGGTTAGAGCAAGATCTACTGCAAGCACACAATGCGATACTCGGATGCAGCAATAGGACAGCAACCTCCCGAGGATGAACCGATGAGTGCAGGAAAATCCTATGGAGGCTGAATCTGAAGAAGAAGAGGAGGATCCTGAAGAGATAATGGACGTGGATTCCGTCATAGACTTCACGGAGATTCCACAACCGGAGGATGCGAGAATCCGAGACGAGCGGTTCCATGAGCCAGAAGTGACGTCCGGGCTTCGTGAAGAAGAGTAGAGTGCTAGCTAGTAGCAAGTGAGGAAACTAGTATGTAAATTAGGCGCTAGTTAAATAACGAGCGTGATGTAACCACGCATGAGTGTATCTTAGGAATCGTTGTAACGTGGATGTATGAGCACGTATTTATGGATTTGGTGGTTGTTCTAATAAAGATGGTTGTTGCATAAGTTTCATTTGGAGTTCCTCATTCATGTATTCCTGTTTCTTCCATTATTATGTTGGAATGAAGATGTCTAACGTAAAATTTTCTTGGACAGAATGGTTGGAACAAGGAGACGTGATGAGCCAGAGAGTTCTCAACGCGGGGCGGAAACACCACCACCACCCCGACATTGGCGCAGGCCATCGCAGCTGTGCTGGATTCTCGCGCGGAGCAGCGAGAATTATTGGAGCAATTGGTCCGCAACACCGCTCCACGAGAACGTCACCAAGGCCGTAATGCACCGGAAGAGAGGGTGACCTTCTCGGACTTCTTATCGGTTCGCCCTCCGACTTTCTCGGATGCGGGAGAACCATTGGAGGCTGACCATTGGCTTCGCACCATCGAGTCGAAGCTGGAATTGTTTCCATGCACGGATCATCGGAAGACCCTCTTCGCTTCCCAGCAATTGCAAGGATTTGCTGGAGCTCGGTGGGCCAACTACAAAGCAATGTTTCCTCCAGGACATCAAATTTCATGGGCGGAGTTCACCAAAGCCTTCAGAGAGCACCATATCCCGGAAGGTTTAATGAATCGGAAGAGGAAGGAGTTCTTATCTCTCGAAGCAAGGTGACATGAATGTGCATACCTACTCCAAGGTATTCAACCGTCTTGCTCGATACGCTCCCGAACATGTGGACACGGATGCCAAGAAGAAGAATCTGTTCAAGGAAGGAATGAGTACCAAGCTGCGAGTCACGCCTGGTGCTAAACAAGACCGATAGCTTCACCGACTTTGTGAGTGACGCTATCGCGTTGGAAGATTCTATCCGCCTTCATCGGACGGAGAAGAACAAGAAGAGGCCGACTACTTGGACAAGGAAGTGGCGGACCGTCAAAGTATAGGCTGGTCTACACTGCACCGTCGAGTCGGCGTTATCAGCACACGCCTTCTCGTCCAAATTACTACCGGCAGTCTCAGCCACCACAACAACCTCAACAACAGCGGTCGAATCAATATCGTCCGCCCTATCAGCAAGCAGAATACTCGGAATCCCAGGCCGGCGAATCAAGCACCGCAACAGAATGGACCGCCATGTTTCAATTGTGGCCGTCCAGGACATTATTACCGCAGTTGTCCATATCCTCGGAAGGCACCATATGCACCTAGACCGTCAGGGACAACCGCGAGAATCAGCCAAGAGCACCGGCCAAGAATACACCAGTGAAGACCGGCCGTGCTAACTTTACTACGGCTGAGGAGCTACCCGAAGGAGGACAAATCTTAGCGGGTATGTTTTCTATCGCTGATCATCCTGCTATGGTTTTATTTGATTCGGGAGCTACGCATAATTTCATCGACAAGTCATATATTACTAGGCATTGCATCACACCATCTAAGTTGACATGGACACATATTATCTCAACACCGGGGGTAAAATTCTTACAAATGAAGCAGCTGCCAATATGCCATTAAGATTGGGTAGCAAGGTTTATTCCACTTCGTTAATCATATTGGATGGGCAAGGGTTAGATGCAATTATTGGCATGCAATGGATGGATTTCCATAAGGCGAGTATTGGATATAGCATCTCGAGCCGTATATTTGAACTCTCCTGTTCATGGTCGAGATTGTTTACTCTTAACTTTTCCTCAAACTATGCTGCCAATGGTGAATAAGGTTGTAGGTAAAAGTCTGGAAGATATACCCATAGTCCGTGAGTACCCGGATGTCTTTCCAAACGACTTACGGGACTACCGCCGGACAGAGCGGTAGAGTTTAAGATAGAATTACAACCTGGAACAGCACCAATATCAAGAAGGCCGTATCGGATGCCGCCAAGTGAGCTAGCGGAATTGAAGGTGCAACTGAAGGAATTATTGGACAAAGGATATATACGTCCAAGTTCATCGCCATGGGGATGCCCAGCGTTGTTCGTGAAGAAGAAAGACAAGACACCGAGGCTATGTGTGGATTATAGACCTCTAAATTCGGTTACCATCAAGAACAAGTACCCTCTTCCGATGATTGATATCTTGTTTGATCAACCGATGGGAGCCAAAGTCTTCTCCAAGATAGATCTTCGCTCAGGGTATCACCAGATTAAGATAAGAGTCGAAGACATACCGAAGACCGCATTCTCCACGAGATATGGACTTTATGAGTATCCGGTAATGTCTTTTGGATTGACTAATGCACCAAGCACACTTCATGTATCTCATGAATTCCGTGTTCATGCCCGAGCTGGACAAGTTTGTCGTAGTATTCATCGACGACATCTTGATCTACTCTAAGTCGGAAGAAGAACATGCTAATCACTTACGAGTGGTGTTGCAACGACTAAGGGATCATCAGCTATATGCTAAGTTTAGTAAATGTGAGTTTTGGTTAAAGGAAGTGCCATTTTTAGGTCATGTGATATCAGCCGAAGGAGTGGCGGTTGATCCTGGCAAAGTTCAAGAAGTACTTGGATTGGGAGCCACCGAAGTCGGTTTCGCAAATTCGAAGTTTCTTAGGATTGGCTGGTTACTACAGAAGATTTATTCCTAACTTCTCGAAGATCGCCAAGCCAATGACTAAACTATTGGAAAAGGATAAGAAGTATGTATGGAGCAAAGAATGTGAAGAAGCTTTTCGAACATTAAGGAAATTGCTGACAACGACTCCGATACTCGCTCAACCGGATCCGACAAAGCCTTTTGATGTATACTCGTGATGCATCGGGAACAGGACTTGGATGTGTTTTAATGCAGGAAGGACGAGTGATTGCCTATGCATCTCGACAACTAAGGCGTGATGAGGAACACTATCCTACACATGATCCGGAACTAGCGGCGGTGGTGCTCGCATTGAAAGGTTGGAGGCATTATCTCTTGGGTAATTTGGTACATTTATACACCGACCACAAGAGTCTTAAGTACATTTTCACTCAAGCGGATCTAAACATGCGCCAACGAAGATGGTTAGAGCTGATAAAGGATTATGAGATCGAGATTCACTACCATCCTGGGAAACCAAATGTCGTGGCCGACGCCTTAAGTCGAAAAGTTCATTGCAATAATCTTATGGCTCAACTCTTGATTTAAGCACCTCCACCCGAAAGTGATGAGGCAAATCTTCGGATTGTTCCGTATGGAGCATTGACAAATCTGCTCTTATCCCTACCATTCGTGAAGAAGTGGTAGCAGCTCAACGAGAAAAGTGTTGGCATGGGACATATAAGAAGACGACTCAAGAAAGGCGAAGTCAAATGCTTCGAGAGAAGATGACGAGGGGGTTATTTGGTTCATGAATCGATTGGTTGTACCAAAAGACCTATCCCTTCGCAAGAGGATAATGGATGAATCTCATATGTCCAAGTATTCTATTCACCCCGGAACCAATAAGATGTATCAAGATCCGAAGCAAAGATTTTGGTGGACACGCATGAAGCGAGAAATAGCCAAGTATGTCAATGAGTGTGATGTCCGTCGGCGAGTCAAAGCCGAGCACTTGAAGCAAGCAGGACCCTTACAACCTTTGAGTATTACTCGAATGGAAGTGGGAAGACATCGGCATGGATTTCATCGTTGGGTTACCGCTAAGCCCACGAAAGCATGACTCAATCTGGGTTATTGTGGACAGAGTTAACGAAATCAGCTCACTTCATACAGGTACATACTCGCTACACTCGCTGAGAAGTATGCCGAGCTATACATCGCTCGTATTCTCTGTTTACATGGAGTGCCGAAGACCATTATATCGGATAGAGGAACGCAGTTTGTCTCCGGATTTTGGGAACAATTACACGAATCATTGGGAACGAGATCGATACGAAGCTCCGCGTATCATCCTCAAACGGATGGACGAGACGAAAGGATAAATCAATATCTCAAGGATATGCTTCGAGCATGTGTCTTGACCTACGGTAAAAATTGGGAGAAGTGTTTACCGTTGGCGAGTTCTCATACAATAACAGCTATCAAGAGAGTGCAGGAATGTCACCGTTCCAAGCCCTATATGGACGTAGTTGTCGCACACCCCTGAATTGGTCTAAAAGTAGAGAAAGAGTAATCTTCGGGCCGGATCTAGTAAGGGATGCGAGAAGAACAAGTACGTCTCATTCAACGAGAATCTTAAGAGGGCTAAATCTCGACGGATCGGCTATGCCGATAAAAGATGTCGAGAGTTGGTATTCAAGGTTGGAGATCAAGTCTATCTTCGAGTATCTCCTACCAAAGGTGTTCAAAGGTTTGGAATCAAGGGCAAGTTAGCACCGCGATACATTGGACCGTTTCCAATCCTGGAAAGATGTGGAACCGTGGCCTATCGTCCGGAATTGCCAGCACACTTGGCGGGTATACACAACATATTTCATGTATCTCAACTAAAGAAGTGTTTAAAACCGCCGATGGATATACCGACAGTCGAGGTGGAACAGATTACTGACGGACTTGACATATGACGAACGACCGGTTAAAGTTCTCGACACCAAGGATAGAGTGACTCGACATCGGACCATCAAGTTCTACAAGATCCAATGGAGTAATCACTCGGAAGCTGAAGGTACTTGGGAGCAAGAGGAGTTCCTTCGATCAAACTACCCCGAGTTCTTTAGCACTATCGTCTAGTCGTTCAAATCGTGAATCTCGGACGAGATTCCTGTAAGGGGAGGGCTGTAACAACTCTCGAGAAAAATAATGCATTTCATGTCATCATGGGCATTGCATCAAATTGTTGCATTTTTGAAGATATCAAATTTTGTGTTAACAACCTACACATGAAATATCAAAATAGCTAAAGGATAAAGGAAATGCTTAAAAAGAAATTCAATAAGAGGAAAATATAGGTTTAGCATTTTCTATGGCTTAATTATCATAAATAAAGGTTTATGAAAATCTCCTGAAATTATTTTGCCTTGTAAAAAAATATTTACAAGAAATAAACAAAGCTTCTTTGATTAATTTAACTATGAATTTTTAATCTAAAAATGATTTGGAATTTTTACCTGGACTTAACAGGAAAAATGCCTAAAATACTTTCAATTAGAACCCTGAATTTTTGTAAAATTTTTGGAGCTCGGGAAGGTTACTTTTTAATTACGCGAAAGGCGAGGGGTTTTTTGTAAAATGGCCGGGCCAGGCCCGGCCGTCACTCTCTTCTTCTCTCCCTCTCTCTCACCGCGTCTCGGCGCCGCCTCGCAGAACCGCCTCCCGGCGGCATCGCCACGCAGCTGCTTGCGCAGCTGCTCGCCTGGCGCCCGCACCGCCTCCCAGGGCGAGCTAATAGCCCCACCCGGCCTTATCTTCCCTCTTCTCTCTCTCATTTTCTCCCCAACCCTACCGCCATAGCTCTCCCTTGCTCATCGCCGGCGCCGGCCCGCTCCGGTGCCTCTCCATCCAAACCACCACCACCCGAGCTCCGCCGGGACCCCGCGAAGCTTCTCCACTTGATCAATTAGCTTGAGCATTTTCCTTCCGTCCGGGCGAGGTCATCTTCTCCTTCGGACCGTCATCGTCATTCCTCCGCCGCGCACCGAAATTGGTGTTGTCCGGTGAGCTAATCATCTCTTTGTTTCTTCGTGTTGAAGTGCAACTCGGTCCTCTAGCTGTAGGTCAAGTGCTCATCGACTTTCTTCCACAGGACGCCGTGCAATTCACCGTCTTCTTCACGTCCGACCGCCGCCCTCTCCGCCACTCACGGTGAGCTACCATCCCCGGCCATGCTCATGCTTGCTAGAACGCCTCGACGAGCTTGCGCATGCTCCGTAGCAGCTTTACGTCGAGTTTTCCCCAATTTTGGGGTACTCGGGCGAGCTCCGCGCCCTGCCGGAGCGCCGCCGTGCCCAAACTTCGCCGCCGGCATAGCTAGGGTCAAGCTCATGCTAGTTTGTCTCTCCCGGAAGGTTCGCCCGGTCGCGCGAGACCGTTGTGGGAGCTTCGCGGCGAGCTTTGGGCCAAGTCCGGCCGTCTCCGGTGGCCGCGCCGCCGCGGGCCGCCGCCACGGTGGTGCCACACCACGGGCCACACGCGCGCGGGATCGCGTGTGGCCACGTGCGGATCTAGTGTGGCCACCCCGTGGCCCGAGATGTGGCACAGAAGTCAATTCGAATTTCGAAAATTCGTAGAAAATTCATTAAAAATCGGAAAAATGTCAAACCAAGTTTGTTAGACTCAGAAAAATAAGATCTATTCATTTGTGAAATAAAATAGTTATTTTGAGTAAATTTATTTTATGAATAGTATTTAATCTCTTTCTTGGTTTAAAGAAAAGCTATTATTTTATGCTAATTAAATGTTTAATTAAGGAAAATAATTTAATTAGATGAAGGAGATATCTGCAGACGAAATTAATTATGAAAATTATTTTCCAAAATTAAACTTAAACTTTATTATTTTATGTGATTCCAATTTATTAGCCTATTATCACATGTCCTTTAAAGTAATGATTTATTTATTGCTTAATAAACAAGAATAATGATTAATTATTAGACCTAAGTAATTAATGAACTTAATTAAGGAACAAGACTAATTAATAATTAATAACCTTGATTAAACATTTATTAATCAGCATAATCAGTTGTTAATTATTGCTTAATGAACATGCTTATTCATGATTTATTAATTAACCAAGGTGATGAAGCATTAATTATTAATTATTAATTATTGGACTTAATTAATAAAACCCTTGCATAATTTCATCATGATCATTCATGCATACATGATTGTGATTCGCAACGCATTGTTGGTCGACCTAGGTTCAGAGGTGATCGAGGTTCCACCGGAGGACGAGTCGGAGACGGGAATCTCGAGGTCGACCCACGCGCCGAGGAAGCTAACTCCGAACCGTATCAAGGCAAGCCCGGTGCATCCTACCTATGTTTTTAAATATTTTATTTTATCACATAGTATAGTTATGTTTGTGCATTAGGTGTTCGGGAATGATTGATACCTAGTTGCATTATGGTAGGTTTCCATTTGTTTATTCTATACTTGGTACAGGTAGCTCAATAGAAGCTAGGCTTAATTCATAGTCGCAACGGTAGATGTTTTAGGGAATCTTAAAGCATGGAGGCTTTAAGGATTGATGTGTTAACACTAAAGATGAAGAGAGTGTTAATGAAGATAAGACCGGACGGGCCCCGTAGGAGAAAGGGCAAGACGGAGATGAGGTCTTGCAAGGTGGTAGCCCCGTCCGTGTCGGTCAAGGGCCGTACTGGTTGTCGGCTTAGTTGAACAAGTTTGAACGTACCGTACTACATGCTGGTATCATGGGCCCAGACAAGCTGATGTACCCTATCGCCCCGAGAGATGTAGCGTAGCCGGCTCTCTTTACTCGGTCGTTAGTGAGAGGATAGTCTCACGGGAGGGAGATGGGTCGACCACGAGAGAAGTCGTGGAGTCGCCATACTCCGGGGAGTTGGAAATGGCTAGTCTTACGTCAGGTGCTAGCGGGAAAGGTTGTCGTATACGATCGGTGTGATGCATATACGTCGTGTAGTCGGGTTTTGCCAGTTGGTATAAAATCGATTCGAATCGCTGTCCCTCGCAGTAATGAGTACCGCTTGTTTAGCTCGTCACATCGTAGTAAATTATAAGGAAGATGAAGCTGAGTGATGAAAGGGGTAATGATCTATTTTATCTTGTCTTGCAAACTTGAATGCAATAGTGATAGGCTGCAAATGTCAAAGCTAATGAACTTAATACTGAGCTAAAATATTGAAAGTAAGGATCCACCCTTTTTAATGTTGTTTTCGCAAAGGAGTAAACACCACAGCCGAAAGCCTTTGCATACTAGGCATCGGCCTTAGCGTGCCATATTGACGGGTCGGTCTTGCTGAGTATTAGAATACTCGGGGTTTGTTCGTTACCTTTCGAGGAACGAGTCGTATTACCACGACTTGTATGGCAGCTTCCGGAAGAGGAGCAATGTCCGGAGGGAGGTTCCTTTCGGTGGGAACGCATCCCCACGCCGTGAAGAGGGAGGACCGTGATGTACGAAGGGCTCGATACGTCACGTTGATCGTTCAAAGTCTTTTGGGTTGTATAATAGTACAAGCTTCCGCTGAATACTCGTAGGATGTTAAACTTCAATAATGTTATATTTCCGTTGCACGAATGTTTGTATTTCAAAAACCTGATTGTATTATACCATGATGTATATATTCGGCTTGTATGAGATGATGTTTCGTTGTAACTCGCTTCGTCGAGTGTTCCTCGTACCGATTCCTAGGTGTCCGTGACATCGCCCGGGACACCCGGGAATCGGTACAGGGGGACACTCGACGAAGCGAGTTACAACAGCTCATCATCTCATACAAGCCGAATATATACATCATGGTATAATACAACCAGGTTTTCGAAATACAAACATCCGACGATGGAAGCATAAACTTTATTGTAAAGAACAACCTACGAGTCTTGTAGCGGAAACTTGTATCGTATACAACAAAATACTACTAAACGTTCATCGTGATGTGCTCGAGCCCGTCGTACACCACGATCCTTCTCCTTCACGACGTCGGGATCCGTTCCCATTGGAGGGAACCTCCTCGGACACTGCTCCTCTCCCGGGAACTACCATCCAAGTCGTGGAAGTACGACTCGGGTCCTGAAAATATAACGAGCAAACCCCGAGTATTCTAATACTCGACAAGATCGACCCGTCAACAGCACTGCCGAGGCCGACGCCTGGTATGCGAAGGCTTTCGGTCGTGGGGTTGACTCCTTTGCGAAAGCAGCACTAAGAGGTGGATCCTTACTTTCAATGTTTTAGCTCAACATTAGGATTCATTAACATCTATGTTTGCAATCTACAGCTATTGCAATCATGTTTGCAAGAAAAGATTATTTCCGATCATCCGTTCTTTCATCTCTCATCTTCATCTTCCAGCTTGATTACTACGATGTGACGAGCTAAAC